>QVRM01006082.1:0-140579 GCA_003439945.1 Dermanyssus gallinae
GAACGTTGGGCGTTTTTTACTCATGCTACTGCAGCCCCAACGTCCCACTTGAAGATCTTATCAAACTTTTAGAAGACTTAACCGCATCTTTTAACCAATGTGACAAGCTCTTAATTATAACAGGAGATTTTAATGCTTCCGCCGGCGCGTGGGGTTCCTCCGCTACGAACCGGAGAGGACACGCAGTCCTCGAGTGGTTGGCGGCCATGGACCTAGTCGTTCTTAACACAGGTGCTCCTACATTCCACAGGGCAGGGCGCACCTCTTGTATAGACCTAACTATCACACGCCGGACAGAGGCCCACAGGATTTTAAACTGGAGAGTTTTAAATTACGAAGAATCGCTAAGTGACCACCATATATTCGAATTTCACGTGACGACCAGCTTAAAGCAACCATCTGCAGGGCTGCATCCGCCTATGAGGCGTCAGGGAACCGCCGAACTCCGGGAGTCCCTTAGGGCCTGCATAGGCCCGGATGGCCCGCCCGCTTCGATGACGGGCCTCCAGGAGCTCTTAGAGACCGCCTGTAGGGCTCCCTCGGGGCGCGGCACGAATTCTAGGCGCCGCGGCACACCAAAGCACTGACGGACTGCGGAGATCGGACACCTAAGGAAGAGGTGCCTTCGAGAGAGGCGCCTTTTTTACGCGTGCCCGGAGGCGTGCGCCCGAGGGGAGGTATGCCCTGTACCATGGCGCCGAGTATAAGAGGCTGAGGACCCTCTTACGCAGGGAGATCTTCAGAAGTAAGGAACGCTCCGGGAGAGCCTTTCTCGAAGAACTGGAGGACGATCCCTGGGGCCGTCCATACAAGATGTAAAGGGGTGCCCGCCTTTTAAACGGAGAGTGGACCTCACGCCGGACGAGGCCCAAGAGGCAATATCAGTCCTCTTCCCAAAACATCCTCCCTTTGACCGCGCCCCCTACCTGGAGGCCTCAGGGACGGAAGAACAGAATCCTCCAGAAGTCACCTTGCAAGAGGTGCACGAAGCGGCGGCACGCCTCAAGGAGGGAAAGGCACCAGGCCCCGACGGCGTTCCGGTCTCCGCGGTCAAGCTACTAATGACGGAATACCCGGAAGCAGTAGCCGCTGCGGCGACTGGGATGTTCCGGACGGGCTCGTTCCCTGCGGCATGGAAGGCTGCAAACCTAGTTCTCATACCCAAGGGCCCCGGCTCCTACCGCCCGATCTGTCTACTCGGCGCCCTGGCTAAAGCATTCGAGTCCATCGTGGAGGCACGCCTCCGGGACTTCGCGGAGGGGACCGACCTGCTATCCGACGGCCAGTACGGATTCCGCAAGGGCTACTCAACCATCGGCGCCATAAAGTGGATCCAGACGCAGGTTGAACTCCTCCGCGATACCCCGCCTAGAAGACGGGACTTGTTCCTCGCGATATTACTGGACGTCAAGAACACTTTTAACAGCCTTCCATGGAAAGTCATCCTAGGGACTCTCCACAGGAAAAAGGTCCCCTTTTATCTACGAAAGCTTTTATCAAATTATCTACATGACAGAACAATCCAGTCCCACGCGTCCGTTTTAACATGACTGCAGGGGTGCCACAGGGATCCATACTTGGCCCCCTGCTATGGATTATAACCTACGACGACGTGTTGCGGCTGAGGGATCTCCCCCCCGGCGTCAACCTCCTTGCCTACGCTGACGACCTCGTCCTAACCGTCCAGGCTCGGACCGCGGACCTGCTGCAGAGCCGTGCGAACGAGGCACTTGGCGACGTCGCCCGCTGGATGCAAGAAGCGGGGCTCGCTCTTGCCCCAGTTAAAAGCGAGGCGATACTCTTGGTGGGCCGAAGAAAATGCCCCGACCTTCACCTCCGCCTAGATGGCCAGGAGATCGTACTCGTCAACCACGTAAGGTAACTCGGGGTTACCCTTGACAGGGGTCTCCGCGGTACCGAACACGTGCGGCGGGTGACGGAAAAGGCAACGAAGACGGCCAATGACTTCGCACGTCTCATGCCCAACACATATGGTCCACGGCAGCTGAGAAGACGAATAATCATGTCCGCGGCCGAGTCGGTTGCCCTGTACGGAGCTCCGGCCTGGCCCACCAACACACTAAAATTCGCCGCGAACAGGACTCGCCTGCGTAGGGCCCAAAGGGTCGGAGCTCTCAGGGTAATCTCAGCGTACAGGACGGTTAGCGCCGCGGCGGCCTTTGTCCTTGCCGGAACGATCCCGTGGGATTTAAAGGCAGCCAAGCGCCGCCGCTTATGGGATAACCCAGGCCTCAAAAAAGACGAGGCACGTCAGCGTACAATCGACCTCTGGCAGGAGGAGTGGGAAGACCTCGAACAGAGTTCCCCAGGCGCCAGCCTCCGCACCTTGATCCCAAATATCAGAAGCTGGCTTAACCGGCCGGGGGGGGAAATCACATTCCACACAATCCAAGTCCTCACAGGTCACGGCGACTTCCAGTCGTACCTGTTCAGGATTGGAAAGGCCCCCAGCCCCACGTGCGTCCACTGCGGCGATGGACTCGACGACACTCCAGAGCACACGGTGCTTAGGTGTCCGTCATGGGGGGAGCAGCGCGCAAGCTTAACGGAGTTTTTAAGTAACAACCCAGCTCTTAACCTACACGACCTCACTATGAAAATGACGGAATCAATTTCAGGATGGAACAAAGTGACCCAAGCTTTTAAGAACATACTGCAAGAGAAGACAAGGGCCTCCCTCCGAGACCGCTCGCGCCTCCCCGAGGCTCCCGGGGAACACATCCGCCAGGACCAGTAGACTCGCCCCCCCTGACTGTTTGATGATATGCGCAAGCAGTTCCCAGTCAGCGTGGGGGACGGGGACACGACTGGTTTTTAGTGGGTTGGAGCCCCACACTACCGGCCCGCACTTGCAGGGAGCTCCCTTGCTGCGGTGCCCGCGTGTGCAACCGCATTTTCCAGTTAGTCCTCTTAAAAAAAAAAATGACAAGGTCATAGTACACAAAATACATAGGGATAAGCGTTAAATATTCAGGCTCGCTAGATAGATAATCTAAGGATAGCCGGCAGTAGGATATCTATCACATAGTTCCTCACAATAAGTCATTAGGATTGACTGTCATCAACAGGATTCGATGGGCTGTGTTGGAAACCACGCGAGGTATATGATTCATAACAGAATCCATGCATTGCAAACTGTGTAACTATTTGGCGTCGTATGTATGGTTGGGTCACGCCCACGTCTGGCTTGGCATTTCTCCTGTGGCGATAAAACCTATACCTTTTGCGCTCTTGAAAAATGGTTGGCAATCGAGGCGACACAGGTGGACTACTCAGAGGGCATGGCATCGGCATCACTTGAAGCTTTCTGATTATCCTGATTTCTATTAGTGTATTTCTGCATCTCTCTGTAGCGTGATTCGAGGAACTGCGACCGTTGACCAAAATGAGCAGACCCAGTATTGGACCCCACTTACGTAGGCGGAAGGCAATCCTGGGCGCCATAGCGCATCTTTAAATTCGATACGGCCTCCAAACCTGAGATCGATTGTAACAGTTATTGCTAGGTTATTGAGATCCGGGGAAGAGCCTGCGTAACCCGGCAGCGGCCGTTACCACGAGCTACCAGGTCGTCGCCATACATGATTTGTTACACTTTAGGGTACCTTTACTAAACTTCTCTGTCTTCGGATTTTTGGTAGACAATCTTCTAACAAAATTTAACGCATTAGCGGACTAGGCGGGTTTTACACTAATTTATGTGGTTAATTCTCCTTGCATTATATCCAAAAACGATTCATCCCGTACACACCGATATCGTTCGCGTATTGTAATCAGTTAACTGTTTACTATCCTATGTAAACAGTCAAGCTAGAGAGCTACTAAAAGCAAACGCTATTCAAGGTGTATTTTGCAGATTAAATCCGCACCGATAGGCTGTTGAGGCTGTAGACACCGATACTGTTGCGAATATATTGTCCTTACTGTTTACCAAAGCCTTCGAAAGCCGTGACTTCTGTTACGACAAAAGACACCACAGACAGCCGAACCCTTTGATAGATGTCGTCACTATTCATTTCGAGGTAACTTTTCCAGGCATCAGAATAAACTCGATACTCGAGACGGACTAGCGGAAACACTTTATTCACATTGGAGGGGGTGCACGCATGGAGCAGAACGAGTAACAGAAAGCCGACGCAACTGTACACGAATATCTAATTAGACTCATTGTATTAATTGTTAAACTACTGCCACGTCATGTCACCAATACAACAAATGATCGTCTAATTGCGCTAGAAAAGGTAGTAAGAAAAATACTGACAACATGGGTTGTCACCCGACTTGATGAGAAGCGCAAGGCCCTTGTACACGAAGAACTACGCGGTCTCCTGCAAGAAAGGTAAACTAAAATGGCTTTACATGAAAAGGCTAAACATATATAACTGCAGGGTTTAGCACTATCCAAATGACAAACACAGAATTTGTATTGTTTTTAAACTTGCTCTTGACTTCGTGTGAGTCTATTTAGATTCATTTGTTATGCTGATGGGCCAACATTAGAAAGCATTATAGCCGCGCATTGTTTACATGCATCTGGTCATGTAATAATTTTGATTGCGCAGTCAAACTTTATTTAAAGAAAATTAGCATATGATGCAAAGAAAACAAGCTTGCCATCAGCGCGATCAAAGAACAAGAGTTTTATGATTCGGTCTGTCGTGGGGCCGCTACGCGGTTGACGACAGGCATATTTAGGTAGAAGGTGAGACTGCTACTACCGACTGATGGAAATATCCTGCGGTGACGCTAACCACTCGGCCACCACAAAGCACCTAAAAGAGCAGCAGACAAGAGCCACTGCAGCAATGATGATGATGCATTTTGGAGAAAATTTCCACGAAAAGGCCGTACAAACACACAGTGCCTTCAGACGCTGGCATCTATATATATATATATATATATATATATATATATATATATATATATATATAATATATATATATACAGGGTGCCTGGAAACGTTTTTAAAAGCGATATAGGAAAGTGTAGAGCTCATTAATTTTTGTTTCGATAAAGCATGTCCTTTGAGAGGTCTTGATTCAGAGTGAGATTGAAATTACGAAATCTGTGGTACTGGTGTTGTTGCTTGACATAGAAGCATACATTTGCGATTGCGAGACAACAAGTTCTCGTATACAGAAACTAAACACATCAATGTAATCGAGAAGATTCTGCTTCGTATGAAAGACATACGACGCCGGCTAGAATATGTGGTATTGTCGTTTAGAAGAGAATTCCTTCGGAAAACCTTAACTACTCCGTAACCACGGATCAAATCGCCTAAGAACTAGAACAAAAATGATCGTCCTGAAATGCGCAACGTATATGTGAACGCTTTGAATTATTGTAAAATTATTATTTTAAGGTACTGGACGTGAAAGCTAATAATATAACATCAATTTCATCAAGACTGGACAGAGACCATGTTTCATTGAATATTTGCTTAAACGAGATTTACAATTCCTTATATCGCTCTTGAAATTTTCCTGGGAGACGACATATATATATATATATATGTGTAAAACAGTATTTTTAAGCAAAAGCGGATGCTGCAGTTAGTTCTCAGATGAAAAGGGAAGGTACGTTGTAGGCAATCTAAATATTCAGCAACGACGGCTGGTTGAAGAGCAACTTTCACAGTTTAGCCTGAAAACTTTTCAACCTTATTGAAACTACATAGACATTTTACCAAACCGAGCTATTAATATCCAGGTAGATCTTGCGAGTGAGGGCATATGCGTAATGAATTGCTCCCTCACGTGCTCCACACCCTAGCACCAAACTGTTAATCTACCAAGCCATTGCTCCAGAACCTTTGGAGTCCATTGTGGGCTTCTTTAAGTTTCAAGTGCTGCTTAGACGGCGAGAGACGGTAAAAGCAAGCTATGTCAACAAAAGGCCGCGCCCTAAAAGGCCGATAGAGGTTGCACAGCATGAGTTCAGTGATTGCCAGCTACGCCATTGTTACGACACTTATTTAGTAACTCGTGTGACGTTGTGCTACAAAGGCTGGTGTCTTTTGTATAAAGCAAGTTTGTTTAGAACACCTGAATTTTAGGTGAGCAGTAGCTGATTGCACAGACACCATAGCAATAAGTTTCAGTCGAATTTGCACAACAACGTTCTGAACAGATTCGGGTACGATAACGGCGCATAGTTGATAACTTTGAAGATATCAAAGCAACAATACATGCAAAGCCAATTCACTAACCGAATTCGAAACCGGGCACTTTGCAGAGCAGAATGCCGCACGTCAATTGGGTGAAATAATTTTGAGACCTTGAAATTAGTCACCTCATTACTATCTTAAACATCTCTCTCTCTCTCTCTCTATATATATATATATATATATAAGAGGGGATGTATTCTTCAGTTCGTGGACTTTTAGCTGACCAAACTGTAAAAGTCACTCGGTCAGTACACTTTGTGGTGACGTGTGGACGCGCGATATCGTAAAGCAGAATCACTGCCTCCGTTAGTAGCTCAGGCCGATTGCTCTTGATGCAGTTACGTAAGAGTGTCTCACAGCGCACATAATTTAATAGTTTTTCGTAGCACTTCATTTAAACACCCAATATTTTTTTCACGGTTATCCTCGTTATGCAAATAAACGGGATGTGGCAGTCAAAATATAACCTGGAAGAACACCCGATATATCTAAGAGATTGCAATGGATTTCAGTGCAACGGTAAAAATAATTTTCAGTTTATGTTCAAAGCAAATTATTTATCATTTCTTAATGTCCCGCCACGCGTGTATAACTTTGCGGAATCTGTCAACAAGTACTTCGCTTTCAACCGAAACAAGGCTCTTCGAAATTTTCTCGCACTCGTTCTAAATGGTTGACTTTGAAGGAATAACCTTTCTAGCTGGTGGATGTTTCTACCCTACCGTGTGGTCACAGGCAGAAAGCGACCGCCCCCTTTGTCGCTTGAGAAAACACTGGAGCACGTTTGACTGCTTCTCCCTAGCCAGTTCTCGCACCCACTATGAACCCTCTTTGTGTGCCTAGATGACATACCACCTGTCACAGTAGATAAAATCTTACGCGCGAGCGAGCGAGAGGCCGGCGCCCGGAGAGGAACCTAGCCCCGAGCGTGCCGCCCGGGGTCGCCTTTTAGAAAGATAGCACCCAATGGCCACTCGGGGCTCTACCTCTACTAGCTCAATTTGTGTACTGGACACAAAGGTTTAAAAAAGTAATAACAGAGAGTTTAAATGCAGGGGTCAAGGAACTTCCCTGTCATGTGACCAGTATAGCTTTCCACGGGACTGGTCAACGATAGCTCTTCAACGGATCCTGCGGAGGGCGGACCAGGAGACTATAAAATCTCTAAATATTCGATCGTTTGTTATCCTCATCCTTCTCGATATAAAGAAGTGTTTTATACAGCAAACTTGAAGTGATTATGACGACGCTGGAACATAGGGGCATCGCGCCTTACCTCGGGCGGACATTTTCTTCGTGTTTGGACGACAGGATGTCCATAACAGAGCAAAGCCAGTACAGTGTGACAGCGAGCATGCCGAGGGCTGCGTTCTTGGCACGACTCTTTAAAACCTGGTCTACGACGGGGACCTGCAGCTGAGGCTCCCGGAAGGGTGGAGACCGTTGCGTTTGCCGACGATTTCGCCCTCCTCGTCGTTAAGAGACGACATTAGGCAAAATTGCCAAGGCGGCGCTAGTCGCCATAGAGGCATAGATGACCGCCCTATCCCGGTCTTAGAAGACACTCGGGTATTCAGGCGTCATCTTACATGCCGATCTTACTTGTGTCAGCAAGGTCGCGTGCACCAAACGGTGTTGAACATACGGTCTCGTTCTGCCTCGTCCCTGGCCCAGGTCCGCAGAAACTCAGACATTGAAATATGGTCGAGCATACGGTGGAGGACAGGCGACTATTTTTTAGACGCTATCGTGGACGAGAAAACGTGGCTGGAGGAAAATCTGTAATAGTAAATATATATATATGACTGGTAGCTGGGCAAATCAGACAAAACGAACACAGGAGACACAATTAAGTCATGGTTAGTATTTTTGCTCTCGGTATACTGCTACATTGGCCTGCATAGCAACTCTTGGGGTTGGAAGGATTGAGGTTTTTAGTGGATAAATACGAGACTAGTTCGACCCTAAGCAGTTATTACAGCCCAAACCCTTATCATTTTGTAGGTTTACTTAATTGATAGTAACTAGATAGGTAGTTCACGCTTCATTCTGCACGTTGAAAAGCACGTTTGTGAAGGGAAGCCTACCTTTATTTGCAGTAAAAAGGTTTTTACCCAGTCACGTAGTATAAATATCAGATCCTCTGTCTGAAATCTGAAGACGCGCTGCTAGCTTCCCTACACTCCGCGGAGATCAGCACTGCAATAGACATTTCACTTTTATCGCGTTTGCCGCTGCAGTTGCAGTCCGTTGTACGCCCTTGTAGCGATCTTGCGTGCCACTCTGTACCTTTTTAGGGTGAGCAACACCACTCTGTACCTTTTTAGGGTGAGGGTGACTCCAACAAACGCTAACCACATGACAAGCTCCACTAAACGCTTACCAGCCAGACGAACTACAGACACGGCACCCCCTTTATTTCCACCGAGGATACAGCTTAAACCCAGTGACCGCTAATCATTTAACGAGGTCGTAGAGCCACAACATCCCGCTACGTAAGTGATAGCCACACTCTTCTAGTAGCGCCGAGCAACTCTTCTATCGAGCTGACACTTCGGCTGTGCGTCGCGGATTTATAGCGGGTTTTCCAAAAACAGGTGAACCAGCTGCAGAAGAAACAGCCCATAGCCGAAATGTCAACGAAACGGCGGCCAAGAGCGGCGGAAAGAGTGGCAGGACCTCAAGGAAAAGATACGAGGAGAAGGAAGGCCTGAGGCCCATGAGGCTGAAGATAAGCCTAGAGCGGGACAAGAGGAAAAGAACAGTCAGCTTCCTGGCGGAGTAGGTCGAGGCGAGAGAGAAAGCGAGCATTTAGGCCCTCAGCGCGGTTTCAACGCATCCCCTCGGGCCGGATAAGTGCAGGAGAGGCGCATTGAGCGCTAGAGAAGTAAAACTCCTTTCCCACGGGATTACAGGTTTAGTAAGTCCCCCACTAGTTGCTGATAACTGCCAGCGACGCACGTGCATCATGCATTCCCGAGACCTCCCACGAAATGCATGTACACAGCGAGCGATAGAGAGAGAGAAAAGAAAAAGAAGAATCCTTTTGTTTATTTGCGTGCTAAAATTATAAACGCTACTTTTAAAGGACGGTTTAACGGAATGAAAAAATAACAATGTGAATCACAGAAACAGTATTAACAACATCATACAAATATGATAAATGGCACAAAAATATAACACGGAGTGTTTATCATGCTTAACAAATATGTTATAGTACCACTGATAACACATGCTTAATGAGAGTTTCCTCGTAGTGCTCTCAAAGGATTGGATTTATTTTGCCTAAAGTATTCGCAGGGTATCGATCTAGACACAGCTAATACCACTCTCGATCCTCAGCGAATTGGCCGTAGATTGATCGTGTCAGAGTGTCCTCGAAATACGACAATCAAGGAAAAATAAATACTTTTACCTGAGCAGGATTCAATCGTAAGCATAGCAACGCTCAAGTCTTGTAGAGCGGTACGCTAGACGCCGACGCTACCACGTGTTGAAGCAACTTGTATCTCTACAACTTCCGCTGTTTTAACTTCTACTACGAGTAACGCTACCGCAACGGCTACTTCATTATAGTGGTGCAAACAATGAAACATTTCCAATGAAACATGGTCTTTAAATCTTATTTCGGAATCAGAGTTAAATTACTACGGTGTGTGACACTGGTGTTTTGTCCGACATAGGAGCGTGATAAAATGTAATGCAAACACAAGTGGAACTGCTAGCCTTGCATAAAAGCTCAGTTAATTTGCACTCCTAATCGAAGTGTCGCAGGCACATAGTAATCTTTGACGACACCGTATGCCTCATACCGACTAGGTGCCGCTAACAATCCTAATGTCCCAAAAGCGCATTGAGCACACGGAGCGGTTAGGTCGGCTTCCGGCTGCGATTACAGAAACGAAATAACAACTTCGGTACACGCAACTTTGCGTTTGAGAGCTCCACAAAATTTTCCCGATGGTTCTCGGCATTTCTTAGAGTCAAATAAATGTGATTGAAACATAAATTTTTCTGTGGCGCTGAATTGCACGTTTACACCCTCACTTTAGGCTAGATTTGCGTGGATGACATTTTCACGGCTGCCTGCTGAGTCGCAGCCTGCATCATGGCTGAAATAATTTGTCTAGTTTTGATTCAACATCACTTGAAGAAATCATGTAGCCCGCCACTTCTGGGTAGCGAATCCATGACCAGATGTGCGGAGCTCCCAAACAAAATCAGCGATGGAAACGTCTGTTGCGCTCGAATGCGCGCGACGTATTACTTTCAACAAAAAAACAAACCGTAGTCTTTCCTGAAAAATCTGATGAGTGGGTACAGAAGGTGCATTCTTCACAATAAAGTAACACGAGGGAGATCCTAAAGATTAAGGAAGAGTCAGCTCGATACTGCTGTTATCAATGGGCTCTGCTCAAAAAGGGAATGCTGTGCATCGAGTGAAATGTTTAATCTCAGTTCCGATAAATAATGTAGACATATATTGAAGACGCATTAGTTACAGAACTGATATAAATTAGTGATAATATAAAAATAATCAATTCCCTCTCGGGGTGCGTCCGTTGTATGTCTTTATCATATATTTAACAAAGATTTGCGTCTGTGGGACATCAAATCAACGATAAACTCGGCGGTGTCATGTAAACGCTATTAAAATGATAAAAACAATTATAATTGTTGTTACGGCTAGCTGATATCGCAGAAATTCTTCTAGAGTGCGGATAGATAATCGGATATGTAGACGATTAATAATATCTACTTTAAAACGAACGATATTTGTAACTCTAAATGATTTTCCGTCTTTACTGAACTTCGCCTGAGAGGCAAAGAAGACGTTTTTTAAGCATTAATCTGAAGCTCATTTTTAACCAAAGAACTATAGATACGTGTAGGTTGTAGGCTCGCTTGTAGGTTAAATGAGCAGCTTAAAATGTTTGGCTGTATAAATACAGTTCCTGAAAAAAATATAGGGCCACCCATTTTTGTTATATTTCACGCATTTATTGTAACCAATCGTGTAAAGATCACAGTGATACATGCTCACAGAGTAACAGCGGAGACTTCTATCGACATTGGGGGTCTCGGATTACTTTGAACCACGAGATTTCCACATTTGGCACAGCTACACCGCGAAAAAATTGTAATGTCACTAGCAATATATTTGTTTTAACAAATTAATTAAACGGATCAACGACATTTGTGCTGATTTCACGGCATTTAGCAACTATACTTAATACTCAGTGAACTTCCCATTAAGTCGGATAACCTCAAAAGTGCGGTTTGGTATAGAGCTAAACAAATTTTGGATGACGTTTTGCAAGAGCTCGTCCCAAGCCTCAAAAGTTTTTTTATCGGTGTAAACTTATTGTTCGAGCCAGCTCCACACATTCTGGATCATATTAAGATCAGGTAAGAGTGCAGGCCAGCGAAGGACTTCAATGTGACGTTGGTCGAACCAGCCTCCGATCAGCCTGGCGGTGTGAATCGGGGCGTTATCGTGTGTAAAAACGAAGTCTGGTCCTCCTATCAGCTAAAAATGCGCCGATTGCTCTTTTAGTAAATCCCCGTAGCGCGTCGAATAAACACGACCGTCTAAAAACACAATCGACGACTCTGTATAATACCTGACAGCTGCCGAGATCACTACTAAACCGCCACCTGAGTGACGTTATGACAAAACTCGTTCTTTCTTGCAAACATCGTGCGAATAATAGTATAATGGATCCGGTTCATCAACGTTAAACTTTTTTTTATCCAAAAAGAGCTTTCTGTGTCACTCAGTGGTCCATGACATTTTATCGTGGGCACTCAGTGCTCCATGACATTTTATCGTGGGCGAAGTCAAGACGAGCTTTCATCGGTCAGCGGTCATTCGTTGTGTTTTCTTGTGTTTTTTACCAATGTGTCTTCCTGAGGAAGCTTTGCACATTTCGCACGTTCGTTTGCACATCGGCCGCCGCCGCCAATGCCCTCGCCGAGGGCACAGAGTTCGACGCTTTCTTCAGAATTGCAGTTTGTTTCGTTCCGAAATAGAATTTGGACGCCCGGAACTTTTTACGGCGTAACTTTACCTAAATTAACAACATTTTTTTACTACTTGGGCACAACGCCCTAATTGACGGGAAATTTTCCGATTAGAGGGGCCGATGTCCTTATAAGCCTTGATATGGTCCTTTTATTTAACCATGAGGCGCCAGCCTAAGCCTATCGTTTCAACAAAGAACAAACTTCTGGTAGGAGGTCTGCCTTTGTTTCTTTCGAGCCTTTAAATGAGCCCAAACGTCGTTATTCTGCTTAATTCACTCGTTAGGACATGCATCTTGCTAGTGACATTATCGTTTTTTCGTGGTGTAGCTGTGCCAAATGTGGAAATCTCGTGGTTCAAAGTAATTCGAGACCCCAAATGTCGATGGAAGTCTTTGTTGTTACTCTGCGAGCATGTATCACTGTAATTTTTACACGATTGCTGCGTAAAATGTGGCAAAAATGGATGGCCCTATATTTCTTTCAGGGACTGTATATATATATTTTTCTACTGCTATGACGATTCATGTCGTTTGAGTTTTTACCTGGTATTGTACCGGCATGTATTGAGTCACTCTTTTTTGCAGAGCCAGTTTTTAATTTAGTCAGTCAACTGCAATTGTCCCTAATAATTATTTTAAGCAGATTAACGATGATGACTATGGCCTGCCAGTAATTTAACTTTTTTTTAGCAGTTACCGGCAGAAATCCTCAATGCGTCTCGCACACGTTAGTTACGGACAGCTAGTCACTCATAGGATTTTACGAACGCGACGAATTTACACACTTAGCGAGAATGATGACACCGTTACGAGACACCCGGCTATTTGGGTTTGGATTATCAGCTTTTCCTTAACAACAGTATTAACTGCATAAGGGTGAACAGGTACATTAGGTGCTAAGGGAATTTTTTCTGTCGTTATCTCTTGATTGGACACTGCTGCGCGCTATACGTATTATGCTTATAAATGCTATTATACATGTTAATGCATAGTGCCAACACGTATATTTGACATAGAAGATTCCAACGTGTGGAACAGATACAGATATGGGGTTTTACTGAACGTACGATAACCATTTGGTTAGTTAGAGCGGGTTAAAAAACATTCAACTAAACCATTTGCAAGTGTGTTAATAAAATCAATACATTTAATTTCAAAATAGCAATATGGAAATACATTCATTATAGCATTCTTGTAGTTTAATACTTGACTCAAAGGCACACAGTTTAGTACGCTGGACTACGATGCAGTTGATGTGCGGTAGTGCGGTAGCCCGAAAAAAATTAAGGATGTTCAACCGCAGACTAAATTCGAATCGATTTCATCTTTAACATGCTTCTTACTCATGAAATTACTTAAGCGATGTTATAACATCTTCATCAATTTAGTAGGATTTCTTGAACTAACGGTTTTATTGTAATTCTCTTTAACTAACTTAACACTTCCTTAACTTACGGAATACTGTTATTCTTAACCAGGGGCGCCTCCGCGCTCTCGTGGCGGAGTCACCCCGTGGTTGAGAGTACGGGGGCAAGAAAAGCCCAACGAAGACACTGGAAGCAAATTTGGAAAGGGGTGTACTGGCCGTCTATGTATGCTCTGAATAGCAGGCAGTCGGAGTCATAGTACTTATTGCTTCCACGGTATTACACGATGGGAGAAACTTCCGTATCTCGCTACGATACAGGAGACCGACCACCAGCCAACGTCAGGCCCGGAGGTATTCAACGTAGGAAAAACGTTACGAGCGTCACATGTGTCCTGTAGTGGTCCTAGCAGCGGCTAAAGGACAACGTCATTCAGACACACACACACCCACACTCGCGAACACACAATCTAGCTGTAGAGCTCTCCAACAAGAAAGAGGACGAGATAGAAATCACGGTACAACAATACGGCCCGTCCTGGCTATGCTCTAGGGAGGCAAGACATGGCAGGCGAGAGCAAGGGGGGGGGGGGTAAGAAGCGAGCGAGCGCGTGCATGGACGACATAATAAGAACAAAGGGAGCACTGGAACGTGCGTGGCAATCTGGAACAACCAGATCTTTACCCAGAGCAGCGGGGGGTTGGCGAGAGAGAGAGAGAGATAGATAGATAGAGAGACCCACGAGCGAATAGAACCTCCACAGGGCTCAGCTAAGCGAGCATCGCTCTGCTTGTGGCGAGAGTCTCTCGGCAGAGGGAGGTTTTAGCAGGTATTATGCCAACAACATGGACAGCGAATCTCCTCCCCAAGCGCCCCAGTATCCTCGTGAGACTGGTGCGTAGATAGATGCATTTTTATTCTTCCTCTCTCATCGTGTTCATCATCAAAGAAGGTAATCAGCACCGGCTTGGCCTTGACCAGGTCGCCGCAAGAAAATAGTCCGGCTGGAGTTCGTTACGCTGAATTAGTAGAATGTTGATGCTCTTCTTCATTAATTGATAAGCTTTAGGCGCAACAAAATGTAAATATCACAATAGGCGTATGCCTGATCGTTTACACGTCGTGAAATGAAACGATTTGACGCACCGAACGACGGCACTTCAGTGAATAACGTTAGGAGGGGATTGCTGTCGAAAGCAAATTGCGGCTAAAACGCAAATGATGTCCCCCTTCCCGGTAGGCATCAAATCGGATACGGTTAGACCCAAGTAAGTATGCGCTTTTTCTCTAGGTACACAATGTAGGGTAGGTGAAAGATTCAATTTAGTTGTCATGTATAAATCATATGCAATCTAGACGCAATTCGACTATGACATACGAGTAATGTAGAGCGACGTCAAAGCATACCTAAGACGGTCTGGCGTGCCCGTGGAACTAGTGCCCGAGAGAAAGGATACCTCCGAGATGTGTCAGCTGCGTATAATTATAGGAACTTGTCAACTAAGTATGCTGTTATTAAGAACATTTGGTTAGCAGTAGGCCTTAGCTAGGCGTGATCTTGACAAGTGGATAAATAAATGTCCGACAACGCAGATTACAAATCAACTCTACTGTTGATTTGGAACCAAATCAACTCTACTGTTGATTTGGAACCTGCAGCCACACAAACACCCACACACACAAGTGGTAGTCGGGCCCCTGTCGGAGCCGTCTGCGATATCTAGAGGTGCGCTTAAATGAAAAAAGGTGCACTTCAAATGGTGTTGAATTAAAGCAGAATATTTAGACACCCTTTGGCAGGGGGGCTTTATTTAGGATTCTCGAAACTTGATAACAGACGCGCCATCCGGCGATTTAGATGTTTGGCTGTACATGATTGCACTTGCGGGCTGTGCGCCACGCGAACATTCTATTTACGATTTCTTTCCTGGCTACAGTTTTAACCTGACAGTTATCGTCGTCATGATTTCAAAGAACTTGTTGAATCTATCAGGCTACTTACATATGCTTGTAAACGTACATCGGTCAATATTATCTAATAAAACGGCTATGTCCATGCACTCAACATTATTCCTGCTAATGTTGCAGCGGTAGGCAATATGCCTTATGAACTTTTGTGAACTGTGGCCAGAATCTTCTCATCACATGCGAATCCTTGATGCCATACGGGGGAAGGGTATAATAAGACCGAGAGAACATATTGCTTGTACAGTCTGACATACAGGGAAGCGTCTTTTATAACAAACGAGCGCAATATCCATTTTAGTCTTCTTGTGACAGCCGTTACCACTTCAAGTATATGAGTGTATATTTAAGTATATTTCAATGTGTCAGACGTCAGTATTCCTAAGTTTTTGATCGCCTCTTTAATGGTTAGTTTCTCAGAGCCTAGGGTGTATTTGTGTGCAGGATTGTTATCAGAAGCTTTTTCGACCTTAGTAAAATTAATATTAAATACATCGTTCTGTTAAATTACATTATTTATTAGTGGCATCAGTGTTTAGGCATTTTGGTAGAGCGTTACAGGGGTGAATTGACAGTCCAATCTGTTCTTGTTTAGATGAGCGGTGTCGATACATACTATTGACTGGCCGAATCAATTATTGTTTTATTTATGTTGTGTATAATGCATGCAACCAGAACTATAGTAAATTAATCATACTTTCAAACTCTTCCTGTCGCAAAGCGCCAAAGAAAGAATAAAAATAACAAAAATTGGGAATTTGCTATAATCTGAAAGGCTTCAACAAAGATGGCTTACAGCTGTTGTCAGCCGGTAGTAACGCCCACTCCTAACGACGTCGACCATGTTCTTAGTTTTATTTCTTAGTCAGTTAAGTCAAACCGCCTGATCAAACAGATAGCGCGAGCAGTACTTGGCTGTTATCATATCTAAACAGGTAGACTGGCGTCAGAATTTACTTTCGACAGAACTTACTAGTCTCACAGCGGATTTATGGGGCTTTTGAAGGTTCGCTTTTGTTCTGATTGGGCTTCAAACAACTTGACCCCGTCGGTTATTGCAAGCCGATACTAGTATCATGCTTGCATGACTATCCTCATCGACCACAATGACATTCAATACCTAACTCACTGCTTCTACACTGCAGGGTAAGTTCGCTGCTTCAAGAAGAGAGAGAGAATGCTCAACTAGAATTGACAAAACACGCACTCGAAGCGTTGCATCTTAGCTGAACAAGATCTCACCTCTGCTAGTTGCTACTTTACTAGAAAATATTGCGATCAGCCCTGTGAATGCTGTCGCTTAGGCAGATCTCGTGTCGCACATGTGTGTATAGGAGATAGCTAACAAATGTAGTCACCGTGACTTGTCCTGCAGAAAAAGAGATGTCATGCAGAGAGGAAACTCAACGAGGCACTGCCTACAACCTTAGGCTCTACGTAGATGTGTGTGCTATTTGTACGTGTTGCTAGCCCACGTAGCAATCATGAAAACGACCAGGCGGCATTACGCGTATCTCTTGCAGCACGCGCAAATACCTGGTGTCGGTTCCTGTAATGGTCGCATGCCTGCTTCGCTTCTATACACGCATTTCATGAACCTTCTAACGCCTTTAGGCTGCCGGCGGCAGGATCAAGCCTGCGTTCGACAAATTCCCTGTGGGCAGTGTACGAGGCCGTTAAATGGGCAAAGGGCAATAGTTGCGCAAGCAACGGCTGGGGCATTTTGCGAGGCGTTAAAGCAGTTTTTGAAGCAAAGAAGCCCAACGACATGGTATTCGACTAACCTAGATTAGGAGGTTGGGAAGCACTCTGGTGACTGCGGTATTCCTGCAAAAAACAAAGGCATTTTTGTGTGAATCACATGCATTCGGAAAAGGAGACGAGCGAATCCCACAAATTGCACTCAACGAGGGGTAAGTTTGCCATCTCATTTGTTGACTCCTGTATACTAACTTCAACTTGACCTCTCATTGCGTTCGCTTCCTGTTAGACTGCACCCGGTTTCCGAGCCGTATTGCCATGTATTTATGTAGCGCCACAATGTATGCTACCACCGTAGGAACTGTACGCAGTTTCGAGGACCACAAGTTTGGTACTGTTGCACCCATAACCGGCTTGTCCGCGGCATATTTCGGCTCCCAAGCGACGCACGTTAATAATTCAGTAAAGCGTGTGCTGTGCATTAACAGCACAGCAAATGCGATTGTGTTGTCTCGCATAGGATCTCGCTGTTTGGCGCTCGATTTTGGTTACAATAACATTATGCACAGTGTGTGGCGTTTGTATGGTTAAGTTTTGCGGTCGACCGTTGAGGACAAGGATCTCGACCTCCACCAGCTAACTTTGTTTTGTCGTACGAAATACTAACAACTGTGGACAATACGACACAACTATGTGGGTTGCCTGTGTTATAACAGTGAATCATTTTACGTAGAGACATATCGAGAAGAAGTTTAGTTTTAGTGGCATGTTGAGCTGGACGTCCGTTCTACTATTTGCCCTTACCCGACCGTGTCTGTTTAGTCTTCTTCTTTGTATTGAACGCTTACTTTACACTTAGAGCTGAGTAAGGGCCTGAACAAAATAGCTGGTGATGTGCGTTCATACGGTCTGATGAAGAATACACTTGGTATGGCAGATAATACGATTTAGTTAAGTAATGTGTGAATCCATATATCGTAACCAAAGAGGCGCTAAGGACGGATTTACGGTTTAGAACAAAATTGACGACAGTTTGGTTTAACTCATCAAAGATAATATAAATAATTATAATAGTAATAATAATAATAATAATAATAATAATAATAATAATAATAATAATAATAATAATAATAAATTAAACCCATACCGAAACTGACTTTCTGGAAGGGCGGTTTGTACTTCTTCTCGTTCCGTCGTACAGGAAAGCATACATGTTCAGCCCGTACAGGACACATATATTTTTATGAAGATTTATGGATCCCTAACGGACCTTCATATCCTTTAAGGTTACCGGCAGTATTGTCGAGGCTGAAGTAACGTCTCGCGTACAAAAATATATGTGATTGTGCTTTATAACTATATGTAAGGTAAGTTACAAGATAACCCTCACCCACCCACTTTCCGTTCTTAAAGACAATATCAGAAGTGTTCTGTATAGCAGTACCTTAGCGATTGATTCGCCATAGTATGGCCTCCTTCAGATTCCTCACAACGGACTCTGCTTTTCGGCATATGTGAACTTGTGCTCTAGTGCAAGACACATAACCACCGAAAAGTAAATGAAAGAATATCAGCTGGACACATGTCTTTGCAAAGTTAGAGGGCGGGCTCTTACGATGCTCATCCGCTCAGACAGCATTGAGATTCAACTTCGTTTTTCTATACTGTACCGGTCTCTATGAGAGCTTCAAAGACATTACTTTTATTTATAATGCATGTAACCCAACTCTACCAGTTTTAAGATGCATAACTTGAAAAAGGTATGTATGGTACGTGATCGAACCCGCGACTTGGTTTCAGAACCGCTGACCATCTACACCATACTTACATGGCGTATTTTCCTGATTTACGGAATGAGTTCACGTGCTTACTAGCTTTAAATTAACGGCGCATAATAAATTACCTAGAAAAGCCGAACATAGATTAGCCTGTGCTCGTCATGGGACCAACAACAGCTCTTCTTTGTGGACAAACACGGCGAACGACAAACCAACTGGGAGCAGCAGTAGGGACGACCTAACAGCATAAACTTTCAATGAGTCAATAAATTGACTTACCTAAAAATAGACTTTTACTCAATGCCGAAGCTTGAAGATGATTTTCAGCTCACAGTTAATTTGTGTCCAGTTTCCAAGCCTAAGAGGAGCGCAACGGATCTGATCTAGATTTCCAGACAGGTAAAAAAAACACTTTATACCAGGGCAAAACATCGTCATATTGATGACGTTTTGTCAACAGACTTAGGAAACACTATGTATTTGCCAAAAAAAATCAATGCACTTGTTTAATCAAGTAACGTTATTTCATAAACACTACTGATGTTTGTTTGGCATAATGCTGTATGATGATGATGATGATGATGATGTCGTCATTTTCCCATCTGTCAACGATGACACCGTTAAACAAAATAACGAAGGCACACGCCCGTCATAATGTATTACGGGCTACTGTTTGTTCGAGGGCAAACCAGCCCAAGTTCGATTTTCTGACTCTTTAGCTTTCTCTCCCTTTCTCGCCTTCTGGACGTCTCAAACTCTCAGTTTGTCTCTCTTCTGCTCTCGGAAGTCAGCCAAAAGCTACCCAAGAGTAACAACAATAGTAACAATAACAACAACAACAACAACAACGATAATAACAACAATAACAGTATTACAACAGCAGTAGCAGCAGCAGCCCCAACAACAACAGCAGCCAGTACGTCGTTCCAATCTACAGCTTCCAGTTTGAATGGAGCAACGTTTCTTTGCGCCCAATTACCACATCGGCAACCCTTTTCAATTGTCTATGACACGAATGACAACAACAACATCAGAAATCAGCAACAACAACATCAGAAATCAGCAACAACAACAAAGACCACGACAACAACATCAGAACATAACGACAACAACATCAGAACATAACAACAACAACAACAACAACAATAGCGGCAACAACATTGACGACGACGACGACAATGATGGAGACAGCTACAGCGACGATCGCGGCCGGGGGGGGGGGGGGGGGCAACCCCACGAACCTCGCTTCAAATCGAATTAAACTTCTTCTGAACTACGCCTTTACTAACTATTGTCGTCGTACTAGGTCGACGGGGCACACTACCCTACACAAGTACCAGATACAGATAAGACAGTACGTATAATCGATTGATCGTTTTGACCGAGCGATCAGTAGTCACTGCAATGTTGCGTTTATCTTCTTCATCCCTATATGTATACATATATATATATATATATATATATATCTTCCGTCGGGAGTGCGGCGGGTGCGGTAAACTCCGTCTGAGTGATTGATGATTCTGTGCGATCAAGAGACACGACTTGCTTTTTGTCGTGTTGAGTACGGAGCGAACGTTAGATAGCGCGTTGGTCGCTTGGACAGCCAGCATACGCCACGTCGATCGGCAAATCCGGCTAAGCAAAAGCTGGCTCTTCTTCTCGCATCGTTCTGTCGTTAGATCTCGTAGTTGAACACTGTCCTGCTGTTTCCGCAGCTAAACTCCTTTGCTGGAGGACGCCGATCAAACTCGAGTAAGTGTAGGAACCAGGACATACTCGTATCTGTCGACTCTAGCTGGGTTCTGCTTCGGCTTTGCAGAAATTGGTCTTTGTGTAGCAGAACGAATTACTGGATTGATCGAGCATTTCCCCGCACTGCCTCTGTGTGTGTGTGTGCGGTTTAATTCGTTTCCACAAGCTCACCATCTACGAGTATACCGTAGAGTATGTATGCTAGGGTGAGAATGTGCTTTTCACCTGCATATGACGAATGATTACGAGAATCCACGAAAAGTAGCCGTCGACTATTCTCCTCGCGGAACGAACGAGCAGTTTAATAAGTGCGCAGTTCTCACAAGTCTCACAGAAAACACGGCGCGGTTTGTTTCAGTTCTATTGTTGCAGGACGCCTGCGTTATATTGTCGCAAGGGTGCTTGTGTGAACGCCCATCAGCCCGATCAACATGTTTCATTATTTTTCGTAAACGACATATAGACAGCAGGCAATATTTCTACATGTGCTCGTACATCACAGACCACGGGCGGAAGTGGATTGTAGCCGCGTCAGGCAATATAGATAAATATTATGTAAACTAGTACTTCTGTATCAACTGTATGTATCACATAATATGCTCGCATATATATATATATATATATATATATATATATATATATATATATACAAACTGTCGAAAAAGAGACACTAACCCGTTTTCTTTGCGAATTATGCATATTGATATGCTTTTAGCGTCAGCTGGTGTAGCAGCTGTTGCTAATGTGGCAGTGCGCATTTGCCGTCCGCAGCAACTACATAATCAACACCTTCTCGATAAGCTCTCCGCTGCAAACCTCGTCGAGCCGGACAGGGCCATGAATACGTTTAGTAATATCGACCTGAACCAAGATGCTGGTGTTGAGACCGCCGAAAATGAGAGGGCGGCAACGAATCTCTATCAGATTCTGTGTTAAAAACCAAATCATATGTTCTAAGGTGGTGAAGAAATGTTACGAACTGCTTATGGTGATCCAGCAGTGTCCCAAAACACTGTATATATGTGCGTTCATTTTGCGACGGACCTGAGGAGAAAGAAGATGACGCCCGTCCGGGAAGGGATGAGAATAACGGCAAAAAGCGATTAAAAAAGGTCGTTATATTTTCTCAAGGATCGTCGAATTACTATCAGGGAGGAATTGGAGATATCTTATGAATCAGCTGAAACAGTTCTTCCACGAACTTTTACCCCATGGTTTTATAATCTCACGAACTTTTGCCACCCGGTTATACGGTCGACAAGAACTACTACCACGAAATCCTAAGACGATTCCGCAAAAACGTCCGACGCATGATGCCTAAACTCTGTGCAAACAACTCTTGAATCCTTCATCGCGAAAACGCACTGGCGCACAGATTATTACAGATTTCGGATTTTTTAATGAAAAATAATATTTTTATATTTACTAAACCTCCCTATTCGTCAGACCTGGCTCCGCGCGTTTTTTTCTGTTTCCACAAACAAAAAATCAGGGGACAACGCTTCGAGATCATAGAGGAGATAATGAAAAAGTTGAGGAGCAACTCAACTTGATTTCGGAAGACGCATTTAAAATATGTTTCGAATAGTGGGAAAGAAGGTGGCACAAGTGCATTGTAGCGTGCGGGAGCTGTTTTGAAGCGAACGAAAACACTTGGAAAGATTATTAGATAATCTTTGTTTATATTTATGTATCAGAACTTTTCCATCCCCCCTCATATATATATATATATATATATATATATTATAGGCACAGTTGAGTAGGACATATGGCTATTGACTACAGGGCTCCAATCCGGTGCAATACATACCTATTTCGTGGAAATTATCTATCTTAAGATTTACGCCTTTAAATGCTAGTATATCAGTATGAAGTTTAAAAAATGTATTTATTAAGTAGAATGCAATATTTGATCGGACAACTTAGCTAGGGAAAACGTACAGACCGTAGTTAAATAGCATGCTTTCATTCGTCTCTTGCGAAAAGCTAGATGACTTGCTATTGTTTTTGTGCGAAGTCACCGCATCGGTATCATCGCCCTCTGGCCGAACATATTTAGCGTTGACGCAGGTGCGTCGGCAGGAGCGTAGTAGCTCAGTAGCCTCGAATGACAATCGTTTATGCATTATCTCAGTGCGACCTGTGACGGCTAAGGACTGAGTTACGTTGCTATGACGTGCCTCGCCATGCGTTGATTCGCTAAATAATCAACTTAATAAAGCGAATAAATCACTTTGAATAAATAACGCAATAAAGCTAATAAACCTCTCTCTCTGTCCTACTTAAAAAGTTTTCGGGCTGACCCTCAGCCAAGATTTTACGTCCATGGGACTGCTTTTCGCATTGCTTCATAGACGGAACCCCATAAATACAAATGTGCAACGGTGGGACTCGAACCCGCGCACTCGGTTGCAAGGCGCAGGCGGAATGCACTCACCACGCCACCGGGCTCGACTTTCCCTACTTTTACTACCTTTTTTTTGGTTGAGGCTGGGGAAAAATGCTTTATGCACACCCAGCGCAGATATCACTGTCCGGGCATGTAGAAGCGCGTAGGTAGTGTGGTACTCCCCGATGTACTACTACTGCCTATTCGAAGTCATCTGCCACTACTTCACAGACACTGCTCAAGTGCCATCACAGCAATTGCATCTGCATGCAACGGGCGGCTCAAAGTCACACAAGATTGAGTTGACACGCAATTAAGACTAGAATTAGAACTAGACTAGAAACAAACGACTACCAACTAATGGCTATATATTCACTACACGAAACGCCATCCGTCGGACCCGGAAGCGCGAGAACCCGAAACGAGAGTATTCTCAAGAATCGAACGTACGACGCTCTCTATATACTTATCAGTGGCGCTAATAAGGTTTATTGGTGTTGTTGTTGTTGTTGTTTTTGATGGTGGTGGTGATGCCTTCCTGCTACTGTGACGCTGACCGGCACGATGTGTGGAGACCTACTTGGAGACCTTTCTAGTAATTCAATGACGACGACAACTTGGAGACCTTTCTAGTAGTTCAACGACAACGACTACTTGCAGACCTTTCTAGTAGTTCAACGACAACGACTTGCGACACACACTATCTCTCTCTATTAGCGGCCGCAAGCAAATAGCGCGGAAGGCACAGATGCTTCCTCATCACATCTGAAATCCGGATGTGACGGCTGATGATTTCCTCCGTCCCTACGGGACTTACCTAGGCCGTCGTCGTCGTAGTAGTGGCCAAGTAGTAATGCTACCTAATCGCGTTTTCACTGTGCGTGTGATTGTGCCACGTTTGCGCCATGGGGCTGACGCGCTGGTTCGTCTTCAAGCAGAGCGGAACGACAGAGCACGCACGCCAACGAAGGAGAACCAATCCAACCCTCATCAGCGTCATCATCCTCATCACCATCGTCATAATCATCATCACCATTATCATCATACGCATCATTGTCACCACTATCAACATATCATAGTGTACGCCATCCTAATCGTAATCGCCGTAATAGCAACCTTGTTTAATATTATTATTATTATTATTATTATTATTATTATTATTATTATTATTATTATTATTATTATTATCAGCATCATCATCATTGTTATCGGGCATCTTAGATCCGCGCCCATTGAGTTCTCTCTCGTTTCGTCTCCGCACTTGCCCCATCCTTCCTCTATTCCCCTCTATCGCTCCTTTTTGCTCTCTCGCCCCCCTTTTTCTCTCTCCATCTCCCTCTTTATATATATATATATATATATATATATATATATTTCTCTTACACTCTCTATCGAGCGCAGCACTACGGTCTGGCACGGCGGCCCCGAAGGCCCAGGGCCGTCTTCGACAGGCGGCATTAGAGTCGACGAACGAAGCCTCCGCTCGGACGGAGTTACCCCCCCCCCACCACCCCGCCGAATCCATTCCCCATACATACTCTAGAAACTCTCAGCTTGTTAATGAGATGCCTCCAGCAGACCGAACGACACAGCGCAAGACGTGCAGCGTCAAATTCTTGCAGAGTCATACTTATATACAGCATATACAACGCATTTGTACACAAAAGTAAATATATATATATATTTTTTTTCTTTTTGTATACAAACATGTGACGCATGTATATTTTTATGGGACCGTTTTCTCCGGACGGCAAATTTATTTAAATTCAGTAATTTCCTTTAATCGCCTACCCCCCACCCCGGTATTCAGTGGCATACGGTCTTTTGGAGCATTACCACCGGTATGCATGGTTTAATTGCTAGAGAGTGGGTCAGTTTGCAGACAGATGGTCATTGGCCGAGAGCTTGTCGGAGGTGCGGCCAAACAGGCCACCTGGCAGCTGCGGTCCAAACTCGGCTTGTTGGGTCAGCTGCGCGGGACTCCACGACGCCAGGTCTAAATAAAAAAATGTGAAGCTATAATCAACTTAGAAGAAGAACTGCCAAGTTACGGAGGTCACGGCGTTGCAACAGGACAGTATGAGTCACCTGGCAGCGGTTATCGACGAATTTCCTGTTGTTTCCTGCCTGTGAATCCCAGGTCTCACTCGATCCCCATACTGATGAACGTAGCCCTGCGACTGTTGTGGGGGGCATTGCTACCTCTGCGGAGGGCGCAGGTTTGACGAGCATATACGGGTGGCAAACAACCGACAGTGTGCCGTCCGTTCGCAAACGGAGGTCTATGAAGAAAAATATATCCAGCCCTTGGAGTGTCCTAAAGGAATTGTCATGCTTCTAGGCAGTACTTTGCGTTATTAACCGCGACGCGCGATACTCAGGTATCGGTTCACAGACGCGTTACAGCCCCTACTTAGCCTCCTGCATTTCACTTGAGGAACCTAAACAATTAAGAATGTCTACGAAATCACCAGACCAAAATTGTATTCAAAAAATCAAAAACAGGCAAAAAATTGTATTCACGATATCACGTGTCCCTTAGGACCTAAAAGAAGGCTTTCTTCCTGAAAGCGTCAAATGAGATCATTATGTTGGACACAAGAGCAGACGATCCAACAAAACAATCCGTTGGGGCCGCTTACGACATCAACAGATAACGTAACTTGTAAAAAAAAAATATATATATATATATATATATATATATATATCAATAGATATATTTCGTTGCGTCGCAGAAGTTAAATTCGTTATAGGTAAGCTTAAGATCAGGCCGGTTTATGTATGTTTTCTGCTATAATTTGTCATTAGTGCGTCTTTTGGTGAACCTGATCCCCACTGCATGTGCATCTACAATATTTGGGTAGGATGCTCGGTGCTTTAGGGTTAGGCACTCTTGACTCAACACGCAAGAGCGTCGTACACCATTAACTACCAACCAGTAGATCCGCCGTGATAGTGTTCTTACTTACTTCATCCATTTATACATGTATTTAAACATCAACATAATTTCACTCTCTCCATCCATCTCTTTGTCATCAGGCTCGAGTTTGACGACAAGCCTAATATTCTGCCCTTTCTCGCCTGGGATCTGTGATGTAATTGTCCATGCGTGTCATTTATAAACTCTGATTAAGGTGCGTACACAATTGACAGTCTTCGAAGACTACTCGATTATCTTTTTCTTCCATAATAACTCAGTTTCCAGCTTGACCTCATATTTATTTTGTCGAATATTTGCAGAACTGTATGGCGTATTTGTACTTGTAATTGTCACTGTCTTTGGCAAGTTTTGTAGCGCAGTTCCGACTAGTTCAGCCGTATTTCTGTAGATATGAGTGTTGTTCTGTCTGCGGTAGTGTCGGCTGGGCTTGTTCTCACTCTTACCGATTTGTCCTTTTGCTTTTTGGGTTTCACTCACAACCAGGCGTTCGTAGCCAGTAAGAGCCCTCTTGTCTCCGGTTTTGGTGCTCGCCAGACTTCCTAAATGGTCGTTCCTGCCGCAGCAGAACAAAGCCGCTCTCGGACCGGCCACTTGGCAGCTCTCTTTACGTGATCCGTGTAGTCGCGAAGGCCGTTCTCCCGGTAAGCGAAATCCTTTCCACGATCGTGCTGATAAGCCGTTTCATGTCGTGCTGTTAACCGTCTGCGCCGCCCTTACAAAATGCCCTCTGGGGGGCACCAAGGTCCCGGACAGATCCACGGTTAGTGCGTCCTTCTACGCCAGCAGATACTTCGCTACCGCTTTGTGTACCGCCCTGGCAAGCTAACTAACTTTTTAACTCCCATTCTATGAGGGCCCTCCCGGGGCGGCCGCCACGTCTCCGCGTGTACCACCTTACCGGTCAGTTAGCTTCGCGTTTGATGAAGCTGGATCGCCCTCCGCAGTGTCTTTCATAGGAGCCCCCCCCCCCCTTTCACAGGTAGTGATTCGCAGCAAGGCACATTTTTAGGAGCCGCCCTGGAATCCCTTCGTCGTTAGCAGGCACGTCTCGGATGCTTAAATCTAGCCTTTGCGTGCTACAGGCGCAGCTCCTATATTAGGCTGTTTCTGTCTGTTTAACGTTTCGCCGTTTCGCACCCTTCGCAATTCCGATTACTCGTACTGACACCGTCGTTCCCTGTTTGGACCACTTGTGTTTTTATTTATTTACACACGCTGTATTCCTGAACCTAATCTAATAGTATAAAAATATATCCTTACTCGGCACCGTATCCTGTCAGCTGTGCCGAACTTTAGTATACCTGAGTAGCATGTAGCAAGGAACTTTAACTTGACATATAGGAATAACCTTACAACTTTACGATCAAGCACTAACCGTCGTACAGTGACAAAGTTATAATGGGGGGGTCGGACGATAATGCACCATCTTTTTTTTTATTAAGGCATCTATGCTCCCCGTTTTTGTCCTGTTATGGTAAATTTTAGTCAACTCCGGCATTCACCTTGTCTAAATTGGAAACCATGAAAACGATTTTAAGAGTGGTCGGCCCATGTCTTGAATCCACGACCTCTCAAATGCAAGGCGATGGCCTTGCCACTAAGCCACCTTGCTCAGTAGGTGTGTTTAATGAGGAACATTTTGTCTAACGTATTATAGGGCGGTTTGCATGGATCTCGCTTCGATCAGTCGCACGTCGCAGTTGAACTGAATTATTTCCAATTATATTATCACAATTAAAATGTACCTAATATAGATGAAAATAAAATGACTGTATAAAATGTGAGCGACACGAGTTTATACGACGAAGAGTATTCATTCTGGTCCGCGTAAAAGCGACCAATAACGTATCGACTGAGGTAACCTCTTCGAACTCACTCACAAAATACCTTACTCGAAGGCTAAAGCCTTGCGTCTGCGACGGAGTGGTAGAAAACAGTCTGTCGGCACCCATGTCCACGCCATCCACTAAAGCACATCAGGACCAACCAAAGCGGTATGCCTGTCCTGAAGACTTACACGGCCTTCTTCACTTGTTAGCATTTTACAATGCTAGTGGCTTAATCCCCTTACTGCCAGCTTTGTCGAACAAGTCTCGAACAATCGCCTAAAAAGCTACAGTTGAGCTGAGCGCCGGAATATTCTTTCATCGATACGATGCGTCCGCGTATCCTGCCGCTTTAAGCGCGTCTTATATGAGCGAGTGACATGTCTACTTAGGTATGCATGTCAACCGAATAATAAATCCAACCATCCATGAGTGTGTGTGGGTGTGAGTTGGTTGAAGCTTACGTGACAACCGGCTTGTCTCAGTGGAACAAGACTTTTCGTATTGACACGGTTTAGGCACGTTTGAATCGTTTTTTAATCGCTGTACTTTGCTTGCAGTATATATTATGTGGATGTAGTACTTATAGTGTCTGGTTTTGTCTTTGGTCAATCTGTACTAGACGGTATCTTTGATACCCTAACAGTAAGATAGCAACATGATATTATGTGGGTATATATCAGTTCGGCTGAGTTTGGGAACATTTGAAAATGTCGAATCAGTAGCATGCTCTCGCCAAAAATCAATTTGCACCACAGGTTACAAGCGATTTCAAATGAGCCTCGTCGAGGCGGGCCCGAAGCGAAGTGCAGAAGCGTACGGGCTCAATGGTATTTGCATTATTCAATTCGTGAGTCACCCACTTACAGGGCTTAGAGGTGATTTCAAATTATTCTTCAAACTCTGAAACAGTCAGCGTAGGACCTTGTTTGCGCAAAGTATAGTTTTTCAAAGACGAGGAGAGAAAAATATCGAATTGTAACGATAGTGACACTACCGAACATATCGTAGTCATATTTACTGTAAACAACTACCCTTTTTTTTGACGTGAGCTCATATTGGCCATCAAAATTCCAGTTCTCAGACAGATTATCCTGCAGTATATCCAGGTTGCCTCAAAATACTGTTTATCTTTGCAATAATAATAATAATAATAATAATAATCATAATAAGTCGAAAAGTAGACCACAAAGTGTAGACGCTTCTGTTTTTTTATGTTTCATAAAAGGCAATCATTCGCTCGTATACTGCTTTACTTTTAAAGCCACTCTCTTATATAATTTTTGCAACAGCCGCCTGCCTGACAAGTTTGGTCATGTACCATGGATTTCCTCGAGTGCCACCAGTGCTCTCTTTAAATTAGGGTTTTTTTCTCGATAATGTATCGAATAATTTAGAATAGAATAGTGGTGTCAGCCCCGGAGGCAGAGAAAAAAGAGTTTAGGAACACGTGATTACAAGACGCGTATTCAAATTAAAGTTGCTAGACGTCTGTCTGCTTAAGTCTATGACTAGAAATCTGCGCCTATTAGATATATATATATATATATATATATATATATATTACTCCGTTACCACGGGTCGGATCACCATAGGTTTGGTATCGAAATGATCGCTATGAAAAGCGCATTTGCCTGAGTGTGTTAGTTGTGAGCGCTATGAAAGGTTGTATGGATATGATTTTGAAGTATTGGGCGTAAAAGTAAAAAAATAACTTTAATTTTTGCGAATTCTCGTCTACGCGGCCATGTCGCATCTAGCCGGCGTCATATGTACTTAATCATGAGACAATATCAAGAAGCTATTTCTGATGACATACAAGATCGGCGCGGCGGTGACCTGTATTGGTATTTTACAAGTTGTATACGTGACATCTATTTTTTCGCATTTTTAAACTTAATATAACATAAATAATTATTAATTATTTTAATGCACACTTGAATGTTGATTGTTTGTTCGCTGAAGGAAGTGGGATTATTAGCGTAAAAAGCCCGCAGGAGAGGTCTAGCGGCAAGCTAAATCGCACGATCTTGAAGGCCAGTGAATGTTTCCGTAGCGCAAGATTTCCCGTCTAGGAAACTTCATCCTCAAACGTTGAACTGTCTTGTCGGCTTGTAGCACCAAATCATCTTACTGGGACCAGAGTTCACTTACATCGATTTTATCCAAAAACGGCGAATAGCGTTTTTTTGCTACTTTAAGGTCGGCAACGCACCGTTCGAAACGGGGCGTTGCCATGGCAACCACGGTTAGCAAAACAATCGCAAGTTCGAGCCTCGGCCTTGCTGGTTGTATTTGTTGGACGTGGTTGTCATTGCCCTGCTGCTACATACCTCTGCTGAAGTAAGCCTACATAAATCCAGTAACGACCACGCGATGACGATAGATGCATTTAGACGATATCGTGCCACAGACAACTTAGCATATTACGAGCATCTAAATTGTGGTTCTCAAAGCGTTAAAAAAAAGCTATTATGGATCAAGCTGCGATGACGCTCGTCATTCACCGTGGAATTTAGAATTTGAGTGAAATGATTCCAGGAGGACCAGAGGGCGCAGACTATCACATGTAACAGTTCTTCGTGACTCACGTGAGGGTTTCTTTGGGCCCAGAGGCAAGAGTTTTGTTTATTTGCACTCCCACTCAGATAAAAATGGGCTTCGTCGGAAAATAAAATCTTCTTTACAATCTTCTTTATTTTGCATTTGAATTTTTGATCTTAGAAACGATATCCCTGATTCGATAACCTATATGCTTTATGCTGATGATCTAAAACTATACGGACCGCCATAACACTGCGGGTGAAAGACAAGTTCTACAGAGTGCAATTGAGGCAGTTTCTAAATGGTGTGTGGATAATGAAATGCGTATATCAGTGCCTAAATGTGCAGTATTGTGTTTAAAGGGAGCCCATAACTACATGCTGCGTGGTGAGGCTATCCCTATTTTAAATAGCATTAGGGACCTCGGGGTTACGGTGACACCGGAACTCGATTTTAGCGCTCACATCACACAAGTCATCCGGCAAACTTCTCTTATATCTAATACAATATTTCGATGTTTTATAATTAATTATTGCAATTTTTACAAAAGGCTTTACGATAGTTTAGTTGTTCCTAAATTTACGTAAAGTTGTGAGGTTACTTAGACAAATACATTGAAGCAATAGAATGTGTACAGAGAAAGTTCATTCGTCGTGTCTCAAAAAGGTGTAACATTGCCCAACATTCTATTGTGCTAAGCCCTGTTTGGGAACTGCAGTCCAGAGCGGACTATCGCATGTACAATCAAATTATAAAATCATCAAATTTATCTTACTAGTTTACCATTCGTGTCAACAATCTTAGAAGCGGCAGCGCCATCTCGTCTAAACAAATTGCAAAGACGGATCGCGTAAATAACATGTTTTCGTGACGGATGGCTAGGGCACTGAGAACTCAAAATACTTGTGGCTTAGATGTCGGCACACACGTACCCTGACTGTTCTTTCAGTTCAGTTCAGTTTATTACTATCTCAAACACACGCTCTTTACAGAACATCTGTGTTTCATACATCGTTTTACTTTTCATTCCAGTTATCTATAGAGTTATTAATAATAATAATAATAATAATAATAATAATAATAATAATAATAATAATAATAATAATAAAAACGACCTGCATATCGTTGAAATGTCTTATCGGTCGAGGCATTGTGCACTGTGTAGTTTTTGATGCCATTTTTCCTTGAATAACTTAAGTGATGCACATTCCCGTAATTCATTATCAAAGAGTGTTCCAAATTTTGGCCATGGCCATATCAGGCGATTAAATCTATAGTTACGATACGTATTGGGTATTCTCATGGGTGGGCTGTTTCGATTCCTGTTGCTGTTGAATGTAAAATGAAACGATAAATCTGGAGGAAGCATACCACGGAAGTTTTTAAACGCAAGAATGCCTATTGGAAATTTGTAAAGTGATGGTATTTTCAGTAGTTTATGAATAGCATAAAGATGAGAAACACTTTCATCCCTTCTGTAGCCAAAAATGGTCCTTAAGGCATTATTCTGTGCAACCTGTAATTTATGTGTAAGTGTTGACCCAAATAGTGGTAAGCAATATGTTATGTAACAGAGGAATAACGATTTATATATAATCAACATCACATCGGGGGATACGCCAATATTGCTAAGTTTGCTTAATTGGGGCACAATCTGTTCAAGTTTGGTAACTAAGGTATTTATGTGATTTCGATACGTCAGTGATGGGTCAAAGGCTACACCCAAGCATTTATATTCAACTGCTTGTTGAATATTAGTATTATCAAGTTTAATTGCTAATTGTCGGTATATTGATATTTGCCATGAAGTGAAAATTAACATTTTTGTCTTTTTAATATTTAAACACAGCCTGTGTTTTGAGTACCAATTTGAGATAAGTGTAAGCTGGCTGTTTGTGTACTCAACATCGCTAGTCTGTTTTTGTAAGGAAATTGGACAAAGAAAATTAATGTCATCGGCAAAAGCGATAGCCTTAAGTTCACTAGCCTTTAGAAGAGAGTTAATAAATATTAGGAATAGTGTCGGTGAGAGGCTGGTCCCTTGTGGTGTACCGAGGTGTGGGGAGTATGATTCTAGGTAAAAGTTTGTAAACGTAAATATTGTTACATATCTCCCTTTGACAAAATAAAGGTGCGCTTGATTGATTGATTGATACAAAATCGGCATGATGCATCGTCTCGAATACTCATTTGGCGAAGTTTAGCTTCTCTTGCTTCAGCTGAATCTTTTATGGATATATTGCAAGATCCGACCTTCTGTTCTGTTTACGAAGAGAGCAGATCTCCGAGTGCGAAAACTTTTAAAATATGCCAGCCGATGTATATATATATATATATGTAATGTCAGAAAAATCAGCTGGCATTTTTCAAAAGTTTTCGCGCTCGGTTATCTGCTTTCTGCCTAAACCATATATATATACAAATTCAGATTTTAAATTTTTATGAAAGGCCAAAATATATACTTGGGTAGAGGAAAGTGATCATAATTTGGTAGACGTGGACGGAAAGGGGGAGAAACCGGACAAGCAGTTGTACAAAAGACATGTCTAGATAAACCCAAGTAGACACAAAAATAGAATACATAAAACTGCTCTTGGTAGCAAGTGGGAGAAAGCGGGTAGACAACATGCATATGAAAAATAGAAACACATATAAAAATGCTGTAAAATAGGGAAGGGAGTTCCAAAGAGGAGGACCGAGACTGACGGAGTGGTCGAATAATGACAACGGTAGAGTAGAAAACATAGAAAGTTAGTGGAAAGACGCCCGGGTAAGGCAAAAGAGTAAATTTGGTTGATTACATGGAAGCCAAAAATAGAGAACAAATAATAATGCAAGATGGAATTAAAAATGCAGACGAGGTGGAGTTTAACAGGATATTGGAGGCCCCAAGTTAGCAGCGAGTAAAAAAGTTTTGAGGCTATGTCAGGCTGGAAGAAGTAAAACGACAAATAAAGGGCAGGATAGATACATACACAGTAGAAGAAATGGACACCGTGCACAAGCGCCATGTTTCACGACTGGCGTAGCCCCGTGTAGGAAGAATAAAAGCTAGCACTGAGATTACAGTCACAGTCGAACGCGTGGTAAAGCAAATGAACAAATAATGATGTGTTGTCTTGACGGAATTTCGATAGGAATTATCTAGGCACTAAAACCCGATTACAGAGTTATTGAACAAATAAATGTATTCTTAAGTTTACGTTTATTGACCAAATAGCAGGTATTATATTTTGTTGTGTTTGTTTATAGAAACCGGATTGAAGCATTCAAGTAAATGATATGTTGTGCACTGATGATCTTAACGTTGACAAGTACATGACTCGTCGACTTTATGGTGGCCAGGTCGAACGCAAATTTTATGGTAAAATCTACGCATGGCGAATCGAAGAGTGAGATGACGATTTGTCCTATTGAAATCCTTCCCCGTGTTTGAGGTGAGGGCAGGTGTCGTAAAGAAGGCTGGATCGACATCGGCCAGTTTCGCCTCCCAATTTTGAATGTGCTTAAATGCCTCAGTGTGAAAACAGGTTGAAGCTTCGTTGCAAAGTCTCTATGAAGAGACGTGTTCCAGCCACCAGGTAGTCAAGTCGGTTGCGGCTTGTTCTGTGGACATCCAGGGTGCGTTTGAGGAATGCAGCTTTGAGTCTATCGAGATCAGCAAGGTTTGCTGGGCTGAGGTACGGTCATTTCACTTGTATCCCATATCCAGCTGTGGGGCCTATTTTTATATCAAATAGCTGCAAGGCTGCTTGTAACGACAGCTGCACTGGTATTTGAAAACTGTGAAATGCCATAAGACCCTTACGGATTATTTATTTGACCCGCATCACAACGTAATTAAATAACATATTTAGAGGGAACAGAGTCCCGAAGGATTGGCGCAAAGAAGCAATTTGTCATCTTGCCAAGGGGGGGCGTAGATAATGACACTTTACAAATAGGCGACCAATCTTAATTACATCCATAACGTATCGATTAATTATGCAGGTTTTTTAAGAGTAGAGTACAGAGTGTTCTGAAGACAAATGGAAAGATAGACGAGGGGAGTGCGGACTTAGGAAAGGGGAAAAGCTAGACGTTCATATTTTCTTATTGAGCCAGGTTGTGGAAGCATCGAGATTGCAGGATCAAGGGAATCTTTTAATCGTTTAATATTTAACAAAATTTGCAGGGAAGAAAGCTAGTATTACAGGGGAGGAATTGGGAAATCTAGGTCAGTTTAGGTGTTCTTGGGGTGACATTGAATACATAGATTGAATGAGTATTTAGGGGAGGAAAGGATAGTATGGAAAAATAAATACCAGGATTAAGGTTTGCAAATGCCACTCTGGTCCACAGTGCGGGGCTTTTAAGGAAGTTAGAAGGAGTACAAAGAGAAGTGAAAAAATTCGCATTTAGTTGCCATTTAAATTGCGTCAGAATTTATCCATGGGGAAGATAGGATTTTAAATTGTATACAAACGGAAAAACAAATTTGTGTGACGGTTTAGTTTTAGGGTTAAGAATGTCGCGAATGAAAAACGGGTTAAACAGTGTAAGGTGTGAAGACGACTCTAGGAGTAAAAACGAAATGGAATCGCAGAGTAGAATTCGGAGCTAGGGAGATTGCGTAGAATAGTCAGAAATAGGCAAAAGCGGAGGGATCGGAGAGAACGGTGAAATCGAGAGTAGCATATACGGGCAACTGGAAAATAGCGATGGAGGCTTGTTTTGTCCGAGTTTTGTAGATATATATAGAAAGAAAAGGCGGGCACTTGGCGGCGTATAATACGCATACGATAATTCAAGAGGAATGGGGCTATTGGCAGATACCGCGGCGGGAATGTTTCATTTGAGGGTACAGAAAGTTAAATATATACGTGAGGGATGTATACAGTGTTGAGTGTGTGGTTTAGGATATGAGTCAATTAAACATATTGTAAAAGAATATACAGTTTTGGGGGTATCTCTGATATAGACCTGTCAAGAACCCTAGCTTTAGGACCAAATGTTAGAAAGGATCAGATCGATATAACAAACAAGAGATTGTGCATATGGAGGTAGTTCCTCAGTACGTACTGTGTAAGAGTGGTGATATGGATGCTTAGGTAATATATGTGCTGCTGCCCTAAACACCCGTGATATGAAGGGGTGACATGTGTACTTAATTATGCATGTATGTCAAGCCAATGATAAATCAGTCAATTAGTAAATCAATAACAGCAGTATATGCCTATCTCTCTCTCTCTCTCTCTATATATATATATATATATATATATATATATGTTATATATATATATATATATATATATTTTTTTTTTTTTTTTCTTTATGTATATATGGGCTACGTAGCTCTCAAATGATAAACAAAAAGTTTTCAAATGTGGTTATGTCGGTCTATAGCAAATATATATATATATATATATATATTTGCAGACACGGGCGATAGCCTTTTCTGCAAATCTACCTGAATAGTTATAATTGTTTGAATTTATGTAATAATGGAAATTTCAAGCTCAATGAAGAGTTATTGAACTTAAATAAATTTGCCGTCCGGAGAAGACGGTCCCATAAAAAAAAATATATATATATATATATATGAAGGTTGCGGCGGCTAAACCAAATTAAACGCTGGCGGCAGGGCCTGTCTCCAGTTGAAATGTAAGCAAACACAAACCATTGCCGACCGAGCAACTCGTATCAAGAATTTCAGCGGCTATTGTTCTCACTCTTCGCGCCGAACGAACCTCTAATGTACTTTAAAGTTTTTTCGTTTTCCAAGAACGTCAATTTACAAGATTACGACTAACCAATCCGTTGTGGAAAAGCAAACAGAGCTGTGTTGCCACATAGCACAGCGAAAAAATCACGATGGAGTGGATGATGTGCTGTGCAAGGAATCTTAAACGAAGTGAGCCACTACAAAATTGCATTTTGGACGATCCTCGTACGTCAATGCATGCCTTGAGCTCTGCATTTGATGTGGTGTTGTGAACCATTGGTCGAATTGTTTTTGAGGTTCTCAGGTACAGGTTGTATATCATACAAGTCAGACAGAATCCTGCCCTCTGAGGACGCTCAAGCGAATAGACTCGCTTGCTCGGTGTCAAGAGCTTCTGGGTTCCTGCTCAAGCACAACGTAGTAGGTTGTGCGATTCTTTTCTGGCGAGAAGATGTTCACCGTAGGCACAAATCTCAAAAACCGGTAAAATTACTTTTGGCTCGCCCACGACCCAGAAGACTGTCTATTGTAGGACAGAGCGATTTCGAGCTTGAGTGCACTTTTAAGTGCGGTGTCCTGTGAAAGAGACGTGAGCGTAGCGTGCTTTTGCAGAAGAAAAAAAAAAGCAGCGAAACAAGAAACTTATTTCATGCTCTGCAATCTACTCTATCGCAAATGTGAATACGTTTTGTGTCTATTAGCTTGCAATATGTGCTTCAGCAAAGCAAACGGCGCATCCGTTCGTACCAGCCGTATAGTGTAAGGTTGGCCGGCGGAGCATATGAGCATTATTATATCTATTCCAAGACCATGCGCTCGTGGCCGCCTAACAGTCCAGATTTAAATCTTCTGGATTTCTGTTTCTGGGGAATCATTGAGCGAGAGTACGACAAAACTCGGTATAACAACATAGAGTCGCTAATTGTCTCCATTCAGCAGGTATTTGCCAATCTTGATATGCAGGTGCCGGTAAGCGGTTTAGGTCTCAAACTGAAGCGGTGATTCAGGCAAACAGCGCTTACAATAGTGTGACAGTAACAGTGAATAGCTATGTTCGTGAAGAATGTTCCTACCGACAAGCGCGGGAATTTGTTATTTTTTCTTTTTTTTGTTGAGATACAGCTATTGAACAAAGCGAACAAGCGAACATACACATAAACAACGACAATAATATAAAAAAAAATATATATATATATATATATATATATTGCGTGCTTTTCGATTTGACTCCTCGTTGTATTAGGGATCCGCTCATGATCAGTGGAATACATCTATGTGTTACTCTTGGCAGGAATGGTGCGTCATCTTCGGAATATGAGCGAAAAGCAGCTATTGTGCGCACCTTCTGCCGCCGGATGGACCTGCGCCACAATTGCAAATTTCCTTGGTGTCAGTCTACGAAGAGTTCATCAGATTGCAGGTGATTACACGGTTGCAGAAGAAACAGAGCCAGAGCCAACATTGGTAGTAGAGAGGAAGATTCACAGCAGAGTGCAATCTCCGAGAATCCCTCGATCTCGATCAGAAATCTTACGCGTAAAATAACATGACCATAACACGACCATGTGCAGACTTGTTTATAAGGACGTCAGGTACAATTCCTAAGTCATACAAGTCAGAAAAAGACTTTCTGAGGCTGCGAAAGCCAATAGACTTGCCTAATGCCATTTGCTCCTTTTTCTCTAAAGCACAAAGCAATAAGTCGTTTTTGAATAAAAATCGTCACAAGTTCCATTTGTCGGCTAACGCAGCAAATTTCGACTGAGTATGGTATGAACTTAGACGGAATACCCTATATATATATATATATATATATATATATATATATATAGGCTTTTCGGTATTCTTGCTTACTTTCTTGATGTAATATATATATATATATATATATATATATATATTACAATAAGAAAGTAAACAAGAATACTCCTAAATAGTTTTCTTGACCGATACACAGAGGCGTACGTGGGCGTATTTTGTAGATACAAAATAGCACGCAAACAAGCTCTGTTCTAAAAATACTAAATCCGGCGAACAATTCCCACATACGTACTACCTCGTTTAATGAAGTGTCGAGCCGACACGCTTGCCAAGCTAGAATCCTTCGGAATCACGCTATTCAAACTAGAAGCGCATACACTCCTTAACGTTGTGACTACAGCTGCTACCGTCATATTCTTTGTCGACCCTTGCTGAGCGCGTGGATATCAACTTTGCATGGACCTCAATCTTGCGCGGACCTCAAAACTTGCTCACTTATTTGTATTCAGCAAACACGATTTCCAGCAATTTCTTGGTGCAAACCATCGACCAGGTCAACGCACACGTTGAGCACACAATCGCCGCTATAATGCGCTCATGACGACTTTTCAAGTGACCGACACGCTCCCCAGCACTTTCCTCCGTTAATGTTGTTTTAAATGTTTTTTGTTGTTCCTATTGTTTTTCTGTTTCGTGTTTGTGGATGCTGGTGTTATTGTTGTTGTTATTGCTGTTCTTTTTTTGTTGTTGTGGTTGCTGCTGTTGTTGTTGTTGATGTTCTTGTTGTTGCTTTGTTGTTGTTGTTGTCGCTGCTGGTTGACATGGTGTGATCACATTGATCTGCCCTCTAGCGATTCTGCGTCATCACACGTGACACACGTGATGCGTATGCATGTGTGTCTGTGTGTGCGTGGGAGTGGCACCTGTGTCGCTGGACTGTCGTAATGAATCTCTCGGAATCTTGACGCGGCCGTTTTGTCCTGTCTCCACTTTAGTCGTGTCGTTCGGCCGTATCCCACCTCGTTTGTCGTCGTCGTCTACGAGACGCACGAGACAACCACGCCTACCGCGCGCCTAGCGTGGCCTACTGGCTTGCATACACCTGTTGTCATGTACGCTGCAACCTGCTGTCACCAACTATGGCTAAGCAAGCAACCTGTGCTCGCTGTACAGACACGAAACGAACGTGGCCCAGCAAATGTGCCACGAGAAACGAACAGGAACGGTGCCGCAATGATCCGCAGGCGACAACAACCTACGACGAACAACACAATGCCGACGAACTGCTTGGTCGTCGCGGCGACGCTGTAGCTTTATTGTTTTAATACTAAGCCGGCGCACGCACATATATGTGCATGTACATGCATATAGAATGCACGTGTATATATATACATATATAAATATATATATATATTTATTTATATATATATATATATATATATATATATAAATATATATTTATATATGTATATATATATAGATCATTACTGAATGATGTAATGATTCAGTAATGATGATATATATATATATATATATATATATATATATATATATATATATCATTATTACTGAATGATGATTTACTGAGCCTTCGTGCGGCCGAGCTTATAGTTAAGAGAAAACGCGTTGCAGATTAGTGCTAAACCTGCTGCCCTCTTCTTTGTTCAAGGCGTCGCTATTTTATTGGCACGCTTGTCTGATAAAGGTATCTCCCGGCAAGTTAACGTGCAGCAACTTCCTAAGCGTATCCTTGGAAGTTATATTTGCGTTCTAACTGACAGAGTGCACGTGTTGCAGTTGAGCAGTATTGCCTGCAGCCTGCTGAAGTGTTTCTAGCTCTCAAAACACCGAAAGCTATTACGTACGCGGGAGCACCTGCTGCATGCTACAGGTGCTTAAAGCTAGGTCATATTGCCGCAAACTGCAAAAACGATGTAGCCTGCAGGTGGCCAGTCAGGCCACCTTCAGTGCATAGTCTCGATTGCATAAATCCACTCAACTTGTCCGAAATCAATAACTATTGCTAGGTTCGTCATGATGTCAATCTTAGCGCTGGTAATTTCGCCTCTATCCATGTGAACCAAGGTATTGAAGGACTTGTGAAATCTAGTCAACTAGAGACAATTGCTAATGCTTTTTTGATGAGGGCTTGGCGCTAGATTTGACGTAATCGTTTAAAAAGCAAACCATGGCTGATTTAATTCGGTCTCGCTTCAGGCTCCCTCGATGAACACTTTGAACTGGTTGCAGCTTTCGTAAATTGTCAAAACGCGGCAGTGATGGAGTTGTGAGCTTTTACGTGAGCTCCACTTGCTGAAATCTTTCCGCACACATTTTTAACAGTTCGGACGGAGTTGCTGCAATGGCAGCAATGCAGACGTTTGCATTAAAAAATATACAGTTTTTGAATGGTTTATTGTTGAACTTTATTCTAGCCAGATAACGCATAACGCTTCTTACACACACTTTTTAGTGATCTATTGGACGATATCTTACCAGTGTCCATACAAATCTCCTGACTTTTAGTAGGCGATGCTTTTACACCTAGACCGGCCTCGAAAATGTACATAGATCCCATAGTTCCTAGTTCGCATTTCTTCAGCCGGCAACTATTGAGACTTTGTTCCATTTCGACTAGTTCCCTGAACTCACAGTGGGGTATGATCGCAGGCTAGTAAGAATGTCGACAAGCTAAATAAGAACTTTGCTACGGTAGCGGCTGATAGGAAATACCACAGTGGCGTGACTCTAGGTTAGTACTTGATTAAGCATAGAAAAAGTACTCAGTTCTTCTTTCTCTTCCTTAAGACTCATCCGTCTTCTTCAAGGAGCTGACCTATCTAATCGGACCAAAGACTTGCAAGCGCTCAACGAGTTGACGCTGTCTACCCTCGAGGCCCTGCTAAACCTAGCGCACGCCAACAGACATTACTGCCCGTCTCTAAAGGGGCCTCGGGGTTCCGAATTTGAAGACCATGGCTGGTCCTGCCATAGTCTCATCAATGCTAAGCGCAGGAATACAGGGCAATCCCCCTTTTAGATACACCAGGAGTCGGCCAGTTTAGAAGCCGCTTAACCCAGCTTCAGAAGAATCTTGAGGCCTGATGCGGAGACAGGCCTGACAACGTACTATCCCAACGTGACTGGAGCGCCTCTTTGCACGCTGAGGTACAACGACGTCTCTTTAATGAAACTGCCGACGACACGACTATAGCTCGCCTAAACGCTTCCGCCAGGATTCAGGCGCCTGGTTATACGCGCTTTCTAGTGGCACCATACCTTACATACCATAGGTATATACCATAGGTACCCTTCTTGATGACGAGACGATTCGCATAGCAGTAGGCCTACGACTAGGGACAGACCTAGTTAGCCCTCATCGGTGTCAATGTGGTCACCCCGTCAACAAACTGGGACATCACGGCCTATCGTGTATCATCAGCGCAGGCCGACGCCCTAGACATGCCGCTATCAATGAGACCTTCAGCAGAGCCCTCAGGTCATGAGGTCGTCTGTGCATCCTTGAACTACCGGGCCTCTGTGCGGAGGACGGCAGGCGTCCAAATGGGATGACACTTACACTATTCGAGCGAGGCAAAATTCTGGCTTGGGATGTAACCGTTCCCGACTCCCTAGCACCTTCTATGGTCGGTGGCGGTGCATCCGAAGCTGGTTATGCAGCCCACCTTGCGGAGACCAACAAGCTAAGAAAATACTCATCAATTGGGTATCCCCACGAATTCAGGCCTCTTGCGTTTGAGACCTTGGATGCTCCTGGTGTTCGGACCAGATAGCTGATCCGCGAAGTCGGCACTTTGTTAGATCAGTCAACCGGTGATAGCAGATCGTCGTCCTTCTCGCCGTTTTCTAAACAACGTCTGGATCTCGACATACAACGTCGAAACGCGGCCTCCGTTCGGGGCACACTTCTGAAGTGGTCTCGGCCTAGCCTAGACACGTGGTAGTCACAATACACACCCGCTAGGCCCATTGGCATAGCTAATCTTCCGTAACACGTGTCCCACATACATATTGCAATATACGAAAAATAAATATATACAAATAAAAAGTTGTTTAAAAAATTATAGAAGAATAATGATAATTACTGTTCTCTTACCCACGTACACTCTTATGAAGTTCTGGAAATCTTACTCAGTTGTAGATCTCGTTGGGGTGGAATGGGGTGATAGAGTACCATCAAAATTGATAAAGCTGGCCGCTCCTTGCAGATATTCTGACAAGAACCAACAATATTTCGTTTTCGACAAGTTCTTCCGCTCACGTCTCAAGGCTTCTGAATGGACCACTTGTATAAACATATATGTGATAAAACTCTTGCATCCAACCATATCTCGAAAGTTGTTAAAAATTACGTTAGCGCGACTAGATTAGTTCCTCGACTCGATAATATTTCAACGAAACTGCCGCTGACTCATTTACAGAAACAGGTAGCCAAATTACTTTAAAGTTACATTGCATCTTCAGGGAACAGGTCGACACCAGAAAACCGCAGCTGTCCGTTAATGTTCCTGATTCTCCTAAATTTCGCTGTGCTAAAAATACATAAATAAAACTTCAGTAAAGTTATTACCTTTGCGCTTTTTTGGCGTTAACCACCGAAGTGCTGGCACTGAAAAAACTTGAGCATTCTTAAAAGTGCAGAAGGACGTTAACATATTTAGCAAGCTTGGCTTGGTTCTTAACGATAAAACATACACTTACATGTTATCTGGAAGTGCGGCTACAAACTCGCGGAAGTGCGATCCAGCACAAAAAGCTCAACATGTCACTCTTGTCCCCAGTGACTTCTTGTTTCAAATGTGATTAATGTATTAAAACAATTAACCAAAAACGCATCATTTTGGCTTACACATTTACTGTTTTATCCAAAAAGCCATTTACGGGCGATAAGTCCTTGTTCTCCGAACGGTTTCTCAAAATACTAGGTGTTTCAGTTTTGTACTAAATGATAACATGAAATGGCAGCTCTACATCGATCGCATTGCTCCAAAAATGTACGCCCTTGTCTTGAAGCTACGGCGTATGCGATAATTGGAGGTTTGCTCCCTGTTTACTCGGCGAGTAGTTATGCATTTAGATATGGCTACACTTATAATGTACACTCGGGCACATTAAGAGCACGCATACTCCGCCGGGCAAAACAGATTCGATACTCCTTCAGCAATATTTTCCAGAAAAGGGGAAGTCAAGAGCATTTGTATCTAACATAACTTCCTTCTGGTGGACAAATTGCATACGCTGAGGGTCGCTCTCTATTTCTGGTCTCACGTAAGAACGTCGCTTCTGACATTTCACTCCTGCTCAAACCCATCTCTAGCAGATCATTCAGACGTGCTACCAGATTTGTTGTGCCTTTTGTCGGCCCCCGGTTCTATCACTGATTATATAGCGCTGTCTTTCGATGCGTAATGGTAAAGCAAGGCTCGATTTAGTACGGTATTACATTTTACCGTCGACAACCCAGGAAACTTTTCGATAGGCACACCTAGAATCTTTAGGTCGTTCTTATCTACCAAAGTAGCTCCCGTGAGCACCGCTAGTATTGGCTCAACAGGCTCGGCCAGTCATTGTTTGTTTTTTTTTTGTTTTTTTTTGTGTACCACTCTCATGGATTCGAAGCAATGCCTATGCAGTTACCGATCCCTGGGGGTGAAGGGGAAGCGGGTTTACTGGGTTTGCGAGTCCCAGACTAGTCACCATGGCTGGGGTGGCGCATGTCCGTCTGGATTCCCGTAATCCCCCAACGTAATGCTGAGAGGTTTCAGCAGTAAAAAAAAGTCATTGTTTTTGTGATCCTGCAGCAGATCGTGGCCATTTTCAACCGATCGGCAATTTCTGCATTCAGTTGCCTTGTGTCCAAGCGTAGTGCATGATAGGCACTGCAGGAGGGGGGGGGGGCTGCGTATAGTGCTTTTAGTCTTGTCTTCTTTCAGATCTTAACCGCGCTGTTTCACTCGCCTATGCCAGCGATCGTGTTTGTTGTTGTTGCTGTCATTATTGTTGTTGTTATTGTCATTGTTGTCGTCGTCGTCCTACTTAATTTTCGCCCTGCTATTTTAAGCAGTCAAGCTGGTTCATAACAAAGATGGGAGTTCGGAACGAGGTCATATCGGTAAGAGAGGCTATCATTGCTCCGCATAACGTTTTTGTACCAATCTTAATTCGCTTTGCGACTGAAATCCGCGAGTTGCATTAAAGAACTTACTCTGTGATGCAATGCAAGCATTCATGGCGGGCATAATCGGTCTCACTATAGACACATAGCTCGGTATACATCGGTTGAGCACTTTTCATTTTTGTTTTTTCCAACCATTGAAACTTTCGAAACTAATGACTGGCTCTTTCTGAATACTCGTACCGTCTATTCCTGTACGGCTATTACTTTTGGCGCTGTTAGCAGTGCTGGCAATGGCCCGTCTACTACTTTCTTAGCGGCCGGCCACGCCGCTATCTCCTTCTTCCCTGGGACACTTCACCGAGTGCCCCTGTACTCGGTTTCGGATCGGCGGTGTAATCGTGTGAGCGGAAATCATCCTCCCGGTCGCTGCGCTCCATGCGCTCCACTAGACTTGTTAGCTTTTGTTTCCTCTGCTCTTCTTTTGTCTCGCATCGAAAACTCCTTTTGTTTTGCTGATGTTGTTTGGCTGATATAGTGTGACACTTAGTCGTGTATATGCGCTTTTCAGCACCAGAAGGTAAATAGCACGCTACATGTCCTATTGGCTAGCAATGTCTTATTAGGCGAATAGGACATTGGGGTGTCATTTTGGGACTGGATTTCGGTCGGTACGTACTCAGTGTGCCGAGCCGACGGCTCACGACTACTGATAAAATGAAACACCTGGTCGCAGTTGGACTGTTAGACTGTGTCCGACCACTGCACGTCGGACAGTCACGTTAAGGCACAAAAACTATATATATATATATATATATATATATATATGCATGCGCAACATTTGTAATGGACCTCTAAGGCAATGAGCCTGCTTTTGGCAGTAATAAATGGCAACCGTCGACACAAGGAAACAGATCTCTAATATGCCAAGCAACATGGCATAGTTACCACTTCCTTATATGCTTGACAGGAAATTTTTGTGAAATTTACGAGTGCGTATGTAAATATTGTAGATAGTGCAATATTGGACGCTACCACATACTCAACTGCGCCTTTGTCAAAACATTGTCACTACAGTTCAGTGTCAACGATATTGTTAGCTTACAATATAATATATAAACAATTGTACTGTATTGTCGATTCATGGTGAGTAAACCTGATATTTATATATATAAATTAATTAAGTGTAAATGCTCGGAGAGCGATGATCGCGGTATAATTATCGGTTCAGCGTCTGGTCTGGCCGACAATTCTATCCGCGCCGTTGTCTGGAACAATAGGAAGCGCGTACCCATCTCTCGGCTTGCCTCTGGCGTCACGGCCTCGGACAGACTTCGGAATATCGTGTCCAAACTTCAAGCTTCCCTATTTGTCTGAAAACTACGGTCCAAATGCAATGCATACTCATCGTTTTGCCTACTTTTGCAAGACGATGACGACGAGAGAACAGTGATCGATTCCAGTTTCTGGGCGTCAGAGACGGTCCCCAAGTCATTTGTTGGTCGTTTGCTGCACGAGAACGTGATCGAGAAATTCGACGGTGTTGCTGTAGCTGTCACTGACAGCGACAGTCGCGCCCGCCAACCTCCAATGGAGCCTCCAAACGAGGCAACTTGAGAACAAATGATAGACAGTTAAACTGTACTAATTTAAATATACTTTAAAACAACGACGCACTGGTGGTGCTATTGCAGCTTGTGAGCGCTGATATTATTGGTCGTCCCATCAATGTGACTGTAAACGATCATAGAAGCCAAATAATTATGTTTTACCAAAATGTATTGCAAGACTTGAAATAACTAATCATATGTTTGTCTGGCGTGTAGCTAAATAATCGTACCACAAAGCTCCGTGATTCCACTTAATTTGTCCTTAGTGCCTTACTTAACTTACTTTGTACTAACTTTTGTATAAATATTGACATCCCCTTCTCCCCCTCAAGAATCACTCTGGCGCAATTAAAAAGCCAAACCAATCTAAGCCATATTACATTTTTTTATGCTTTATCTAACTTTCTCCTGATATCCGCGCTGTGGACCAAAGTGGCATTTGCAAATGCCAATCTATTAATAGTAATAATAAGGCCTAAATTAATGGCCTTCCATATATTCCTTGTTGCTTTATAATTACTTCCTTATCTTATATAAGTCTCCAGTCTCACCTTTAACAGTATTTCGTGTTACTCTTCCACCCCCCTGTACTCATTGTCACCCCAAGATGCTTGTACTGATTTAAATAGTGTAATTCACTCCCCTGTAACACTAGCTTGCCTTCTAGCCACATTAAATATATGAACTTGCGCTCTTTTTTCTTGAAACACCTAGCCCAGTTTCCTAGACAGTTCCTGTGTTCGCACATCCGGAATGATCTATTGCACCGTTGGACGCGCATCAATGCGTTAGATATATACACTTATTCAAGAGAGCAACTGTGTGAGGAAGTTGGTCAGCAATAACATGTCTCCTTTTGTGTATTGTGCCGCCTGCTTTGTCAGAATCGGAAATACCGTTTCATGCGTATGCTGTGGTGCGTTCCGTCATTTCAAGTTTTGGATAAATTATTTGAATTCAACAAGAATGTTGTTTTAGAAAAGTTGGTCTCTGACACGCTTATACTACGTACGCCGATACTATTTGCGCAATCAGTATGTAGTCGGATGTCTAGCAGGCGTAAGCCTTGCATATAATTCTGCAGGCAATATCACAAAAGGTGGTTAATACGCACGTAAGCAAGCTGTTTAATGAGTTTAGTGGATTGCCACGTAATTGCCAATTTTATTATTATTATTGGTAAGAATATAGCTTTCCTGGAACAGAAATAGTTATCTCTTGTAACTGGCTGAGTATACATATTTTTTCATTGTAATTAATCACCGACGGTGGGAACATGACAATTGGGTCCCTGCAAACGTGTGCACGTTTACGAAGGGTCCAATGTAGGATATACTGGCTGAGTATATAAATATACTATCGTGCTATGACGAAGCTATAAGGCTACGCTAAGAGAGATACTTGGATCAGTTTTACAACTGGACGGCGCAACTTTGTCAACACTGTGCCGGACTGTTTATTTATTTGATGTACTTATTTTGTTTATTAGTTAGTTCTAGCGAGTAATCGATAATGTAGAATATAACACATTCGCTACCGAGTGCGTTGAGTGCATCAGATAAGTGATCTGAGCAGGGTAAATACAGCAAATTGTTTGTTTTGCGAAAGCAACCGAAACGAAAATATGAAATACGAAAATACGTGTCTAAAGCAGTGGTGATTTGATATTGACATACACGGCGTTATTGTTGCCTTCTCAGTCCGAAATGCTGAGGAATGCCTCGTCAATAGTAGATGCTGTTTAAGGCGTCTCGATTATATGCGCTAAATACGAAATCGAGGCCTCATTGACCTCCATAAAATTTTCCTTCGGGTGCCTATCATTTTCCACACCGCATTCTTCTAAAAAGTCCAAACCGTTTGACATCAGTACCGTCAGATATTTGGAATTGTGAAACCGGATATTCTTAATAGTAGGTGTGAAATTAGGCTTTTGGTGCGATGTGCAGTACAATGAATGCTTCGCCACCATGTTTTGCGTTGACCCTTTTACCGCTTCGACGTCCGCGGTTACTTTTCAAACTCGTTTAGCTTTTGAAGAGTTTATATACAGACAATTAATATGTCCGTACGAGTGTTTTTTTTAACAAACAGTTGTTTTATATTTACAGGGCCGATCATCTTTTCTACTTCTGCTTGTCGTAGTTGAAACATTTAAGGTCTTACGCGACATACTCAAATGTTTCTTAAATAGGAGGATAGTAATGAGTAGTTTGGTCGGAAGCTTAGTAGAGGATCCGCGAGTTGATCTTACTTTTCTTAAATAGAAGGCTAGCAGTGTGCAGTTAGATAGGAGCCAACTGATGGGTTTTGATTCTTATAGTTTGAAGATCAATTTTGTTTCTCCGATTGATCTATTTGCAAACGACACGAGTAAACTAGGACTAGGCAGGTATAGGGGCAGCCATTTGTAGAAAAACCGCGTTTTCAAATATAAAATATTAATTTCATACAATACGTATTGTGTGTTCAAGGCGTTCAGCCTGTTTTTTAAGCCTTATATGCTTGTCCGGTAGAGATAAAAATACTTGACGTCTCTCATCTTGAAAGTGGCCTGCAAAGGTCGCCACGTTCACTCCAGGCATACTGCACGAGGTTGACTTTTGGAATTCTTCAAAAGCTCTTTGCATATAAGAAGCCGTAAAGTACAAGTCACACTTGGTAAATTTATTCTGTGTACTTAAAACCTTAAGGTTTATTGGCGCAGCGCATGATGAACATTGTTGTGATCTAAAGAAAGCCTTGCGACTCTCTTAGGCTCATTGCGACTTAATTGCCAATCATTTTTTGTTGATTTGATTCATACAAACTTTAGCCAAATTATTTATAGCAGAGGTAGTGGTAATAGTGAAAAGTTTCTTCTGTATTATGCGCTTCATTTAAATGTAAATAAGCGTCAGGAACTCTGAATCAACTAAAGCTCTATAGCAGGATAACGGTCATTGACAATGTGGTATAGGGCTGAATTAAGGCTTACTTGTTTCAGGCCTTGGTAATCTCTCACAGACTTCAACACTTTCAAAGTTTAACTTATATATTGCCAATTTACTTTGTGGGTTGATAATAACTTCAATGCTTGATAGGATTATTGTTCCTCTAGTGGCGCACGCAATAATGGCTCGGGCTGACTAAGGAAAAACTTTAACAAAATAGTTATATTGAAGATAGGTTAATTTTAAATAATATAGAACTGCCTTCATAATATATTTGTAATCATAATAAACCAGAACAGTTTTACTTGGTATGATTCGAAATTGCAGAGTACATTTAGCTGACAACAGTCCTTGAACGGATGGCCGTCCGTCAAGGGTAGCAACCTGCAGCCAGCGTTTTCTCATTGAGCCCGATACTAAGTGTTTTCTGTAGATATGAATCTGAACGCATGTTATTTGTCACAGCTGAAATCTTCACGTTTAACTTTTTAGGAAAGATGGCAAAATTACCTCGCATAAATTTTGCCTGGCTACCGATTGGATTATACATAAGGACTACAGCGTTCGATTAAGTGCGAGCTTTCCTTCGTTTCAGGAATCTCTTCCAAAGTTCTAGTTTTCTAGTTTGCGCATTCGAGCCACGAGATGGTCAGCGCACCGTGCCTTACAGTTGGCATCTCAAACAAGCATTTGTTGTTTTCTACTGAACTAGGGTGAAGTCATTTGAGCGTATCTGGCTGTCAGATTTAAGTGAACCCTTGTAACAACTGTCTTGTTACGGCGTGGCCGAATTTAGTGGCTGCATTTCATCGAACTGGTTTACACCTATTCATGGGTAAGAAGGTCGTGACAGGTCTGCAAAATGGCAAAGCGAGGTGGCAAAATCGCGTGCAGTACAGGTAGTTCAATAAGTTCTTAGAATGAGCTTTTTAGAATTCGAATTTTTTTTTCGCGCTTCCACCGCTATTAGGAACTGCAACTTTTCGACTGCCAGCAGTCAAAATATTATGGTGATTGGCCGTTGCGATTTCGTTTGATCGCTTTTCCCGTGCAACGTATCGGCGTGATTTTAAAAAATTGAGAAAAAAAGAGTTTCGAGTGGTTATCAAGCATTTTATTTCAAAGGTTGGAATGCGACCCAAGTGAAAACTGAGTTAGACGAGGTGTACGGTGACTCTGCGCCATGTTTTGCCACTGTTTCCAACTGGATTAATGAGTTAAAAAGAGGGTCGCAGGAGCACCGGGATGAACTACGTTCAAAACGCCCAAAAACGGCAACTGATTAGGAAAACGTGGAAAAGGTGCGGAAAATCGTTGCCGCAGATAAGCGAGTGAACATTAGGGAGATAGCGGAGGCCTTGGGGATCAGTTTGGGTAGTGTGCATTTCATCCTGCACGAAAACTTGAAGATGAAAGAGCTCAGAGAAAAATGGCTGCCGCATTTGCTCAACCAAGGCCAAAAAAACGCGCCTGTTTTCGCTTCACAGCGAAATTTGGCCAAGATGTCGAACAATCCGTCGGATTTTTGGCAGATTCATGACCGTCGATGAAAGCTGGGTCCATCACTACACTCCCGAGACCCAAAAAGCATCTTGCCAATGGTGTGCACCTGATGAAGGACCTCCGAAGAGGGTGCGGACAACGGTATTGACCGGAAAGGTGATGGCTACAGTTTTTTAAGACCAACGTAGAATAATGCTGGTCGACTACCTTGAGAGCGGTAAAACGATCACAGGAGAATATTAGGCGAGACTGTTAGACTGCCTTTAGCAAGAAATCATCGTGAAACGGCCCGCTTTGCAGAAGAAGGTTGTCCTGTTTCACCAGGACAATGCTCCTGCACACAAGTCCCGGCAAGCATCGGCAAAACTGGCCCAACTGAGGTTCGAACTTATTGAACAACCTTCCTATTCTCCAGACCTGGCCCCCTCTGATTATTTCCTCTTCGGACATTTGAAGAATAGTCTCGGTGGAAAGCGTTTTTCCAGCAATGAAGAGGTTAAGGCTGCTGTCAATGCCTATTTTCAGTCTAAAGACGCGGAATTCTTCTTAAGAAGTATAAAAGCTTGTTGAAACTGTACTTGACGTTAACGAACGTTTACGTCAAGACATACGTTAAAAAGCATGCCCTGTAGGGGACTTTACGTTTGACTCATCCTTTAAGTCATCTGCAATAGATGTATCGCTTACGCTTAAGTATCTAGAGTTCGTTTGACGACTCCAGATATTCGTCCGTAGTTTTAGTAAATACCATTAACCCAATGGGCAGGCTATGCCCGGCTAGTTTCCGGTGCACGTAGGTCATCGCGGAGTGAACTATAAAGGGCTGCTGCGTATTTTATCGCTAATAATGAACACAGAGTAGCTGTATGTACATCAGCGACCCAACTTCAAAGTCAGTTCAGGAGAGGCTTAGTCTAAAGCATTACGAACTGCGACGGTGCACTATCGAGCCAGATTGAGGCCGCTCATGCAGAGAAAGTCGATTGCGTAGAGAGGTACTAGCAACGGGCGTTAACAAAAATGAGGTACCTCTAACTATTGGAGTGCTAGCGCTGCTAATGTTTTATCTGCTGCTCTCGATAAACGATCGAATCATATGGTTTTAGAATACGTATAATATTGATGTTAGTCTACTTAGGAAGGTTGTCATATTAGGCTTTCCTCACTAGACTGCTACAGTAAGCGTGGGGTAACTTACACATTGTGATTATCAGTAACGATTGTGAAATTCGCATTTGTGGTAGACAAAATACAGGATGATAATAGCAACAATGTAAAATTTAAGAATACTAATACAAATATTGATGTAGTAACTTAAAATTCCCTGCAAGTACAAACTTGCATGGTGAGTCTCCAATCCTTCAGAGTCCGTAAAATGGTTCTAGTATATTCTACTTGTGAATTTTTCTGGTGGGGAACAAATCCTGCCGTCGGTACCGCCGAAAGGAACCCGCTAAGTATAACGCATCGACGGTCTTTGCATTCTCTCGCCCAGTGTGAAATGGACGTTAGGGGACCCCGAGGAAATAGATTGTAGAGAGGAAAAAAAAAATATATATATATATATATACGTCATGCCGTGTTAACTGCATTAAGCGCACAGTACGTCGTATACACTGTCCTCTAAAAGATTGTTGCATATATAGATAAAGGGAGAGAGGGATAGAGAAAGACATTTTATCTCCCTGTTTATATATATATATATTTATATATGTACATAAAAAACATCTTGTAGATGCAAATTGATATATATATATATATATATATATATATGTACATAAAAACATCTTGCAGATGCAAATTGATATAAATATATATATATATATATATATATATATATATATATATATATATATATATATATATAAATATATACTTTCTTTGTTTATTTTCCAGCGTGTCTAGTTACTTCTAGTTGGCGTCGCCACCTTTGGACAGCGATAGCATGTGTGGCTACGAAGCGTTCGGCTCAAGCTATGCACGTGCTTGTGTCTATTTGGCCTCGCCCGTGCCGTCGTGACTAGCGCAGTAGAGATTGAGCCACGTAGTATGCAGGTGTGCATACACGAACGATACGCCATAGGGAGGGGGGGGGGCGAAAGGGAGACAGAAGAGTTTATCCAGAGAGACTATTCAGACGGGGGGTGTAGCCGATTGGTCAGCCAGGCCGTCAATCAGTCAGTCCGTGCGTAAGCTGGTAGCGTGGCACTATCAAAGTCGCTGCACGTACGCGAATAGATATGGTGGTATACAATGCAGTTTTCTCGCGCGTGACTTGCCGGAGCTCGTGCAGAGCGGCACGACTCTCAGCTGCGGGCGGCACGCAAGTACTGCCTGTTCGTCGGGTTGGGTGCTCGTTTTGATTACGGTGATCTGTCGTCTAGTTGCTAACTCAGTGCTGTTGCTGTTGCATATATGCCGGCCTTTTGTAAATAGGCGGCGTATAAAAAAAATGACGACACAGAGAAACGTACAAAAACGAATTGTTGTTTCGGAGACGGGCGCAAACGCACCGGGGAGCGTTTTTTGCGCATATCAAGCACAAATTGCTAGCCTCAAATAGTGTTGCCGGTCTGACTCGCTGGACTCAATTAAAGTTTGTTGGTTGTAACTGATTGTTTGCTTGGCAGATGGCCAAACGGGCGCATGCCAAAGTCAAATAGTATTCGCACATAGATTTGGCGATTAGTTACGTTCCACTTACAGGAGTTCGCATGCTTGCAGAACAGTACGTACGTGGCCATGATAGATTGTAGCACACGCTCTCTTATGTGATAACAAAGACAATTTTATGTTTAAAAAAGTATAGTTAAATGAAATATGCTGCCTCCGTAGAGTGTATTAGCCGGGCGACACAGCAGCAGCGCGAGCATAATGCTCTGAACCATTAAACTGTGCACGAAACGAATTTCGAGTGTGATTTAACGTTGTCAGTCAACGCCTAGCCATAGAAGCACTTGCGTGTGCCCAGCCACAGACCCGTGTGGTGGCGTGGTCTAGGGGACTAGTGCGCTAGTTATGATTGTCATCTACCGGGGTGTCGCCGGTTCGATCCCTGTTGCTGATCGAATTTTCTTTGAGCGATGCCCATTGAGAATAGATTTTCATCCATACCGCTGAGAGTCAGCGGCCATGCTGCCACAAGGACTGTTGAAAAAAACCCTAGATATCTTAACATGTCCGGCCCTCGGTGCATTGAAGATATACCTCAGGTTAAGTGCCAAGCCCGTAGGGGACGGAGGAGAGTCTAGAATTAAAAAAAAACTCCTTAAAAAGATGTTTTTAATTCTAGCCACAGACCCGAGGATGAGAGGAAAGGCACAGCAAACTAGCATGCGCCCCTCGGTGCAGCTTAAAAAAGCTTTTTTGTCCTTTCCTGTTTTCTGTCTCGTTTTATATATATATATATATATATATATATATGTGTGTGTGTACGTTTTCGTTTAGTTATCTGGCAACAAATCCGAAATTCAAGCTCACTGGCGACTACCGTAATTGGCAGGTAAGCTCTAATACCTTATATAGCAGCTGACGGCCCTCAAAACATACGACGCTTTTTAGAGAATTTCAGCTAATTTCGCTGAATATTGTCTTTCGCAAAGTTTGATGTAAGTTCTCCCAATTATGTTTTGGCATAGTCGTGATGCGGGAAACGGATCAACATCCAAACGGATCAACCATTTTTTTTATCAACGCTGTAGTCGAAGTCCTTTCAATGTAGACTTGTTACACCAGTTTGTCATTGGTTTGCGTATTGCGGGTGTTGAGAGAGAGAGTGTGAGTGAGAAGGAGATCTAGTCTATTTGAAGAATGGTGGGCTTACTTTTGCGGCAATATTTATTTTCGTCATCTCGATCCTACGTAAAGCGATCGGTACTATCGGCAAGTCATAAAGTACTAGTGCGATGCGTAGTAAAGTACCAGTGCGGTACGCAGGGCGTGACTACCATATATCTAAATCTTTTTAGCTATGTTAATAAAGTGTCCTGTGCAGCAGAGACTCGTTGAGAGGAGATCCAGTGTAACCGTAGCAGCAGAGGCTGCTAACGTATTCAAGTCCAAGGTTGGATATGATCTGATCTAATAAGGTTCTGCCAAACAGCACACTTGAGCCGCATAGAGGATACCACTGACCGTCGGGTAGCGTTTATCTACTACTTAGACTAAGGCAAATCCTCTCAGAGAGTAATGGCTTGCTTATATGATTTTTCTAAAACTAATCTGTTGTCTGTAAGAAGAGAGCATGCTCTTAGAAACTTGATTCCTGTCGCAGCCCGTTCAGTAGATGTACTTTTTAAGTAGATTAATCTAGAGGCGAGAAGCTGATGCATGTTATGATAGGTTTAACCTCTTCCGCTGTAAAAAATGCTTCCATTGTAAGTGCCAACTTTTTCCTATTGATTGTCAAGAGCTAAAAGCAACACTGTCCCGAGTGTATCGCTAGAGGTAGGCAGGGCCCTGAAATTAGATACTTACATCGTTACGTTACCCGTTATCGGGCCCTGAAACTGGATACTAACTCCGTTAAGTTAATCGTCTGTCTCGTAGCAAAGACATATTGAGAGACAAAGACTTACTAAGTTTCTGCATATATTTCTTTAGCGATCCTTTGCCATGTTGTCACTCTCGTTTACAGGAGCCTTCCTGCGCTATCCAGGAGCGGGCGAAGGCGTAAATCCGATTGGCACGTATGCATGCTTTCGGGCCTCCTCAATGTCTGAGTCCCACCAGTACCTTAGTAGGCAACGTCGGATTCCCCTGGCCAGGCGACTCATCTTTCACCATTGGCTTGGTCGGAGGGCCGCAATCGGGTGCTCCTTGAAGGGTGGCTGACCATAGGGAGGGCAGGTTCGTCACCCATAGTTAGATCAATATAGGATTCCTACATGACCCTCGTGAACGTTGGGTCTCCCCGTCGACTGCTATTGTCCAATGGCGTCATCATACTACATAATAATACTCCGCCATACTACTCGATCATTGTGGCACTACCTTATGGAAATTTGAGCTTTTATTAAAACACCTTCATATACCCATATGCGCGTGGATACTTATATTATGTTGAACAGAGTGTAACTGAAATTTTTAGATGGGCTTTTTAATGCCCGTCACGTCTCTCAGAAGACAGCTATATTTACAAAACAGTTATCTACGTGAGCGCAGAAGACCGTGGAATCTTAAAGAGATTCTGTAAAGTGATTTCATTCGTTGTTTCTGCATATATATATTCTGTCGGAATGAACAACAAAACATGCCAAATTGCAGGAGGCAATTTTATATGAGTTCAAGACAGACCTTACTGCTGCCAAAACTGTCCAATAAATTTGTAGCGTATTCGGCGCGAACAGCATTTCAAAGACTTCGTGCTACAAATGGTTCGCCAAGTTCCGTCTCGGCAACTTAAGCCTTTTGGATGAACCCCACTTTTGAAGGCCTACTACGCTCGAGGAGAACAGATTGCGCAAAACTGTGAAACAAAATCCCCGAGTGACTGCGCGTGAATTAGTCGTGGACTTTGGGGTGTGTCATACAACCATTATCACTTATACTGAAAAAGCTGGTGCGCCACAGAGCAGCTTCTCCAAAAAACGCGATACAGACAGAAATCCATTCGTGCAAGATTTTGCTCTGTGCTTGATGTGATAGGCGTGATACCATTCACCACGAGCTTCTTCCTAGTGACCGACTTCACTCGTAGCTTGTAGTTTCCACTCGTGGTGTTCCCTTTTTGATGAAATTACCTTATATCGAAAGCCGAGTCGACATGTTTTTAAAGGTCAATATATCAACTACCTCAGAACTAGGTACATGCAAAGATTCGTAAACCGAACCGATGAGCGCAGTAACTTCTTTATTTTATTTCTAGAAGCTACATATTTCGGCTCTTCAATATCACTGCAATCTAAATGCTAAACCCTATGAACATTCTATGTACATTTCTATGCTTTTTTACTAACCCTGGCGATAATTTCTTCCGAGTCATAATGATTTGTATCGCAAAAATCAGTTAATTTGCTCTATCACTGCGATTGAGTTGACTAAACCTTAAAGTCATTCTAGAGCGCGCTATTGTCGGAGCATTGATACAACATGGCATGGATGAAACCCATGCCATGGCAATAGGCCAATGGCATGTCAAAAAGTATCAGAGAAAGTACACCTCCTGAGGGGGACCATGATTGCCAGAATCTTTTATTTCAGTGTGTGAATGACAATCGTTGAGTGTCACAACCAGGTTAAGGGGTGCTGTAAGTTTTAATTCCTACCTTCTCCAGCCTAGATGACTAGAGACTTCTGCAGCGTGGTGGAAATTATTATAGGCTCCTTCGACGTCGGAAAACATAGCCATTATATGGTCTCCTTTAGTGGTTGTGTCTTCAATGTCAATAGAGAGTTCCATAATGATCTCTTTTTTTGTAAGGAGGTTGTTTTTAATTCTAGACTATTCTCCGTGCCCTACGGGCTTGGAACTTAACCTAAGGTATATCTCCAGTGCACCGGGGGTCGGACATGTTACGATATCTAGGGTTTTCCCAACAGTTCTTGTGGCAGCATGGCCGCTGACTCTGAGCGGTGTGGTTTGCTATCTATATAGTGAAGGGCGGCGGAGGGATTAATCTTTATTAATTCAAAAGCTTTTCGTGCGACGCATTGATTCTGATCCCGTATGAGTCTAGTGGTGGTCCCGATCTACCTTGTTTTAAAATTGGTACCCCTTTCCCCAGCCTTTCAGTTAGATGGAAATTCCCATTCTTTGAGAAGAAGCGTTGAGATCACGACGAAGAAGATACTTAAACTTATAACTTAATGGGGGGTTGGTTGGTAATGCACCATCTCTTCTTATTAAGACATCTGTGCTCCCCGTTTTTTCGGTCATGGTCGATTATTAGTCCACTCCGGCATTCACCTTGTTTAAATTGGGAACTATGAAAACCAATTTAGGAGTGGCCGGTCTGGGTCTCGAACCAAGACCTCCCGAATGCAAGGCAAATGCTTTTGCCACTAAGCCATCTTGCTCGAAAGATGGCTTCTCCAGGTATTATTCAGTGACGTTACAAATGTATTGCTGTTGCCATCGGGGCCCGCGACACCCCGGTAGGTAACAACCATGTCTAGCGCATTAAACACCTAGATCACGCCGCTATCAGTCAAAGACCTACCTCTCACCTTTTCAGGTCGCCATCAGTATCAGTGGAGTCTTCATTGCGCACACGTCGTATAGGCGGTTCAGTGATAACCACTTGTAATCAGCTCAAATTAATTTCAGTTCAAATGCACTTCTGTTTTTGTCAAAGGGGGTTATTTAGAATTATCACATTTCGCAAATTGTTAATTCGTTTTATAAAACTAACGGCCAGTTTACATGTGTGCCGATATTTCGACCGTTAGCATCTTGTATTCTCAGTGCCCTGACCATCCGCCGTGTAAACATGGTAATTACACGATCTGTCTTGGCAATTTGTTTTGACGATATCGTGTTACCACTTTCAGCGAATGCTATAATATTTATATACATTGGATGAGTTTAAAGTACGATTGTGCATACGACAATCCGCCCTGGACTGCACTTCCCAAATAGGGCTTAACACAATGGAATTACGAGCAACGTTACACCTTAATGAGACGCGACGAAGAAATTTTCTTTGTACACTTTCAATTGCTTGAATGTGCTTGTTTGACTGACGCCGCCGAAGCACACAACAATACATACATTTAGGAGCAACCAAACTATTATAAAGCCTTACCTACAAATTGAATTCATGAATTTTATTACAGCGAAATATCGTATAACATATTAGACTGATTGATCGGATGACTTGTGTGATATGAGCGCTAAAGTCAATTTCCGGTGTTCGAGGTCCCCAAAGCTAAAATGAAATGCGGATATCCTCTCTATGTAGCATAGTAACTATAAGCCTTTTTTAAACACACATATACACACTGCACATTTGGGTACTGATATAATCATTTCGTTTTCTGCACACTACTTAGAAGCCGCTTCAATTGTACTGTAGTACCTGCCATTCGTCAGCGGTGTTGAAGCGGGTTGCCTGTATAATTTTATATCATCGGCGTGAAACTTTAAATTTATCAATTCGGGGATACTGTTTTTAATATGTAAAATTTAAATTTAAAATAAAAGGGGCCAAGGCTTGATCCCTGAGGAACGTCAGAGGGTCACGTACCCGACTTACTAAAGCTGCTATGGACGCAAATGCAAAACTCTTTAGAGGTAAGAGAACTAGTAATTCATAATATAGATTGAGTATCATCATTCAAGTAGCTACGTTATTTAAAAGTGTCGCAAAATTAACTCAATCAAATGTATTCGAGAAATTGTAAATGTACAGAATCAAAAACCAGTCTATTTTTTTTATCACAATAGCCCAATCGTATGTTAATTCAACGAATTTAGTTGCAGTGAATTTGCCTTAGGCCATGCCAGGTATTGTATAAAAAACCTTTGGATTGGGAACATATGCCGCTGTCTGCAGTTTACCTATCAATCGTGCAGTGGATAGGCAAACTGCAGGCAGCGAACATTTTGGTTGGATTTCCACCGTTTACTTAGTGCAGCTTCAGGCTTTGCCTAATCCTACGTTAACTCCCTGATGTTTGATGAATGATTTTTTCAGGCCTTTTCCACAAATCAACAACATAGAAGTGTATGTCTTTTATCGTTGATTCCAGCAAACAATTGTTCACAATCTTTACGCGTTTTTCCATTGCGTTACACTCGATCGTTAGAACTTAGACTAGGAAGAGACCAGATCGCGGAGAGATGGCAGCTGATTATATATATATATATATATATATATATATATATATGTATATAACGCCACGGCGGTGCATGGTACCTTGTCCCGGTGGTCGACGCCAAGCCTGGTGTAGTTTGTCGTCACGTTCGCTGGGGGGCAATTGTTTACACCTCGTTATGAGTTAAATAAAAATTTGTCATCAGTTTAGAATAACAACGTTTGTATGACAACAAAACTATATATATATATATATATATATATATATTTGTGCTTGTCCTGTGCAACCTCTACAATCGCCTACGGGCCACGGCTCCCACTTCTGCGCGGGCGGTATTTAAAGCCGATTGTTTGGATATCTTCTTTGCCAGTATGCGCGTTATTCAGCCGGGACATCCTACGTCATCTGCTCGTGATGTGGAGGATCAGGAGAAGGCGAACTTAGTTTGTTCTCCTTTTGAACAATGGTGAGCAGGAGAAGCGCAGAAGAGGAAAGTTGCTTTGATCACTAAGTTCAAAGCAAATGTTTTAAAAAGTAATATTAATTTTTAAAAATTAATACGAGGAAGCTAGCTGTTGGTGCCCTAAAAACTATTATGTCTGAAATAAGATACTAGTTCGTGATGGACGCAATGGACAATGCGGAATGTAATGATTAAACTTCTCCGACTAAAGCTGGTTCATCACAAGCAGAGCAGACTCCTGCTGTGTCATTAAGAAATATGTTTTTGTACAGGAGAGTGCAAGTGCTACTGAGCCCGAGGCAAATGTTAAAGGGAATGACCGCTCCGATGTTGATTCTAATGCTGGATGAACTTATGCTATTGGTGATAACACTAATAAAAGGATGCAGTTGTAAGAAGTGCAACTTGGTGCCTGACTTCTATATTCAGGCATCCGAATAGCCTCTGCAGGGTTTTACTTCGACGAAATACTCAATCAGTGACTAATAGTGGACTGGTTACCAGGTCTGAGTCATTTTGAGACGTACTTTACCGCATCGCTCTAGCCTCTCGTTACCGTCTCTTTCCCCCTTTCGGAGACAAAATCTAAATCTAATCTTATTTACGGTTTATTTCACGCTACCGAAGCTACGAAGGGTTCAACTCTACCCGCGTGTTTACCAAGATATCATGTCTGCATTAAAAGACGCTGTTCTTCTCTCTAGTAATGTCTTTGATAAGGTCTCTGATATGTAAGGGCCCACGCACATTGTTATCGGCGGCATGCCCACTTCATCCATGCGAAGTTTAAACGCGAAAAGTCCACATTAAATGCCAGCGTATGCAGCAGGTCACCAGATAACTAACGATCGTTGACTCCGCTGAGTCTTCGAGGTTTTGTTTAGCATTTCCGACCTTTGTTTCGGGAATAACATAGTCACTGCTATACATCGCAATGCCGGTACTGAGGGGCTAAAGTAGTCATGGCAGCTTAAGAAAACAGAAAGCTTGTTTGCTTAACGAGGCGGGATCTGGCTTCGACGTGGCTATGGTTAGCGAGACATTGCTTAAGGATATTGATACTCCTGCATATTCAATGAAGGGTTTTGGATTTTTTCTTGTGTAAAACCGCAGCTGGAATCGGTGGCAGAGTTGGCATCTATATGCGCTCAACCTGCTCAGTTGTGTTCTTAATAACGATAAATAGTCTTGATGGCGTTGTGCAAGCGATGCGTATTTATATAAAAAACAAACCTGCTTTTGAAATCTACAGCATTGGCTTCTATTCGAGCAGTATAGTTCATAAGGAATCTTTGCTCAAAGTGTTGCACGATGTATTGCATGAAAAATTGTTTTAAGTTCTCCTCAATCCAACCTGCTGTTTTAAAACCGTAATTTTCAGATATTTTTCTGCTATCGCCTCAATGCCGGAAAATACAGAAATTGCTCAGTCGGGACATAGAAACCCCCCACAATTATTTTAGGTTTGCGGCAAGTCCAGCGTTTTCTCTCTAAATCAGAACTCTCTTTGAATCGACCTGTAACGCTCTCGAGCCAGAGGTTTTTGATGGAGCCGACATCAGCTCTGCAGTTAAGGCTTTCCGACGCTATGCTCTCTGTGTTTATAGTCCTCTTTCTCCATTTCCAGTCCCACTAGATTCGATCGCCTGCCGAAAAGCTGCTTTTTCTTTTCTCTGGAAATTTGTCGGTTCCGAGATCGTGTCAATAAAATGTCTCATAGGTACAGAAAGATTAGCTCTCCTAAGAGCAAATGCGCTCACTTAGACTACAGACTCGATTCCTTACGTTTAAATATGACACGTATCAGTTCTGGAAGTCTATCCTTAAACTCAAGGTGGGAAAAAAACATGCAATGAATAGATTAGCACCTATTTGGGTTTAACACTCTCATAATTTATTATATTAAACGTGTGACATATAATGAAAGTAGTTCTTAATCAACCCATAAGCAATCCGAATGTCATCGCGAACGTGAATTCACCCTGCTTTATGGCCATTGATGTCGCCGCATGCCAAGGTGAACAACTGTAGGTTAAGCCTGCTAAACCTGCAGTGACGACATCGGCTACCTCCATACAATCGTAATAAAGTGGTAGGTAAGACCATTGCAAGGTTGAATTTATTTGAGATGAGCGTGAGAACTCCCACCCGAGACACACATTAAATGCGGGGCAACTCTACTTGCATGTAAATTTAGATTGTTTGCCCTCCATCGGGCAGACCTTCCAACAGATGAAATCCTCGCATCTCATCGAAATGCAGTGTCCTCCGCAGAAAATTGGCATTCAGGCAAACCATTTCTATATATTTAAGCAAACGTTTTGACACTTGCTCCACTTTCCAAGATAAACCCTCGCAATTTCACAACAGTACTTTATAAACGCCGTTGGCGTCATACAGTTCCTGAAACGGTCAAAGCCGTCATTGTACAGCCTCAAACCCTATTATTAAATTCTTTAAACCGGCTCCTAACCATTGCCGAAAACTTTTTGGTCGGCCCGAAGGAGACCCTTTTAAACCCTTAGATTTAAAAGCACATAACCATAGCCATTGATAACCACACAGACAAGGAAATCTACTATAGTAACTCTACGTTTCCAAATAGCACACACTCTAATTTGCCTTCTGCCAGCCAGCCACGCAACTCCACTACCGACGTCAATCGGCATATAATAACGTATCTTAGGCGTAAATGCGTGGTCTTGTATCACGTCGTTCGACTATTGTCTTGGATTCTAGCCTATGATTTTCTGGGCTGTCAATGAATTTCCGGTTTTTGTGACGGCCGTTCGTATGTCAATGAAACCGTTACTATTTGTTTACCTGTTACTTATTACACTCCATCGCTGCTTAATGATACACGTAACACATGGGCACTGTCCGCCGCATAAGATAAGTGCTGGCACCATTTACACAAGGCTGTCGCCTGCCGAATTTTACTTTTTAGATAAGGAGTCACCTCAAAGGCATCATTTTTTTCCGTTCTTGTCCTGTAACAAATCACTAGACACTCACTGAGGAGATTGTTTGCCGTGTCTAAGGTGGTTATGCAGAATCTTTTGGAGAGACTTGGCATCCAAGTCTAAGCACACCTATAGTGATGCGTATGTTGCGCTTGAATGTTCGTCAAATTGAAATGTCCAGTTCCCGTAGAAGGGAAGCTGCAGATGGCATCATTGTGTATGGGAATCATAGGAGTAGGTCGTCAAGCAAGCGCCCTCACACGCACTTTCAAAGAACTACTGTTAGTCAGCCGCATACAGCCCATTACTGTAAGTTTGCGCCTACTGTTGGACTGTGCTGAACTGCTAAGTCAGTTGACCGCAAGTATCCTGAGATGAGCCAAAATGGAAACGTTAGTACAGGCTTATTTTGGCAGACGATCATGTTTCGTCATACACAACGTAGAAAAACATGACACAACTCGATGGCGCACCTGACTCCTGTGCTTAGTCTTTCCAGGTGATCGCAAGGATTTGCAGTTAGAGGAGCCCACATAAAAAGGTATAATTTTTGAAAAAAAGCCCGGTGAGTTCAAAAAAGGGCGAAGCCCTTTAAAGCTAAAATCAAGTAACGCGGAAAATGCCAACAAATAAAAATATCGGAAAAATGTATCTGTCTTTTTAAAAGAATTGTTTAAGGTGTTACCATGTAGTTTCAGGCATATACACACACACCGGGTTTAAGCGTGGCTAGTTATATATATATATATATATATATATAACAACGATCACTTTTAGCCTACATTAAATTTAGTCTAGTCCTATTTGCCATTGAGCATGACACGAATATTGCGTTGCCCGATTGTGCATCGATAGAAAGCATTGGACCCAAAAACTGGGCAGTCCCTATCGTCAGCCTTAATCTTTCTTTTAGTTTTATCGATACTCGGTCTTGGCGCCGCAGCTGGTGTGCTGTAGCCTTTGTCAATCGACTGTATCGGACCACTGCGCTATTAAGTGCCATACAGCCGGTTTTCGCGGTTAGATTTATAATCGGCGGCTTCCAGCTAGAATGATTGCATTTCTCTTATCATCTGTTTTACGTCTCTTGTTCAATCAGTCTTTCTGAGATACACTCTCAACGGGGAAACCTAATTTTTTTTATTTTTTTATTTTAATAAACTGCCTCAAACTGTGAGTTTTAGCAATCTAACATCTGGCAACATAAAAGAAAGAAAAATTATAATATTTTAATATTAAAATAACAATTTACTGTATTTGACTCAATAAACGTATGAGCAAATGCAAAAAGAAAAAAAAGATTGGTTTTTATAGGCAATGTTCACGTACGAGCCGACATTTTTTCCAAGGAGATGGGACACGTCACAATATTCCACCGAGACACGTTATTCCGTCGTAAATTTCAGGACACTAATATTATCTGGTATGTCTGAAGGAAAACTTCTGTGGGGTCGAGAAGTGTATGTGTGGAAATTCTTGTGCAACCTGCGATACGGATCGCTAGCATTCGTCGAAACTGAAGGAGGATCTTTGTGTTGCAGATAAATTAAATCACAACATGGATTAAACTAATAATATGATCTTCTTAGCAGTACTACTAATGTAAAAGGTAAAATGTATCGCTTATTTAAGATTTGGAACATCTTAAGCCGACTCGAACGCCGCAGGTTTTTAACCTATCTAGCGCCTGTTATTACAGACAAGCTATGCCTAGGCAGCCAACTGACTAATGAGTATGAGATGATCGTATGACACGATATTGCGAGCGGTATGTCTTGTTTATGCAGTCAGATTGAAGGTAATATTGTGTTAAAATGTGTCTATTTGTAAGGCGTCAGTTCTGCACACCATAGGCGCCTTATGCCACGCGATGTCCTCACATGATAATTCCGGTAGCAACGTAGAATCTACATTGACGTATCTCTATTTGTCTGCTCTTTAACCAGCTGTATACCTAAAGGTATTACACAAATGATTCTACCCTACCCTATATCTCTGTCTACCGTGCGACTCAGCAGAGCTGGTAAACGATAAGGGCACTCGCCCTTTATTCAAACCTGCGCAGCGTCCAGGTATTGGTCGGTTCCAACACTCACCGCATGCACTGCACAGCACCCCAAACTCTAACACCGTTCGTTTTCTTTGAGATTCGATTCGTCCCAATATACCGCGTTTTGCCTCCATTAAAATTTGTTCTATTAGCAGTGCTCGGCCTTTCTAAAAAATATATATATATATATATATTAAAAAAAAAAAAAATATATATATATATATATATATATATATATATGTGTGTGTACGCACTTTGGCATACATGAATGCACGTATATACGGGTGCCAGCTGGCAAGGGCCGTCAAAATATTAGTGGTTTAAAGGGCACTCCCCCGCCCTTGCTTTCTAATGATCGCGTTATTCGCGTGAAGAATGTGCTCTGCTATGTGCATGTTATTCGCAAGCTCCGCCGACACGTAAGAATAATCACGTGACTTAGACTTGTAATGCATGATTAGCCCTTTAGAAGGGACGGACACTGGACCGATATGAAATATATAACCCAAACCACGGCAAAACGTAAAATATATCTAAAAGACTGGAGAGGAAATGGAGCTGGAGAGTACAGAGGGTTTTGATTGGTCCGATTAGCCATCCCCCTGGTATCAAGCTCTGCCAATGAAGACAGCCGTTTTGTCCGGGACGTCTAATGTCGTATTTATACGGCCAGCCCACGCTTAGGTTTTGTTTTGTTGCACGAGATTTACTTGTTGCGTGGTCGACAAACAAGGATAAAACTAAAACGTTTTTTTAGGGAGGTTGTTTTTAATTCCAGACTATCTTCCGTCCCCTACGGGCTTGGAACTTAACCTGAGGTATATCTTCAATGCACCGAGGGCCGGACATGTTAAGATATCTAGGGTTTCCCCAACAGTCCTTGTGGCAGCATGGCTGCAGACTCTCAGCGGTATGGCTTATCATCTATTCTCAATGAGCATCGTTCAAAGAAAATTCGATCAACAACAGGGATCGAAATGGGGACACCCCGGTAGATGACAACCATGACTAGCGCACTAGTCCCCTAGACCACGCCGCCGGACAAACAAGTATAATAAACATCTATTAATTCATATTAAAGACCGCCGAAGACATTCGCATCGAGGCAAAGGGTCCGGCCGACGATTGCGTACGTGCGACAATCTCAACAACGCTTTCTTCCTTGGATGAGCTATCGAGTTCTTATGAGATCTAAAAAAAAGAAAAATTGATGAAACTTTATTGACGCGTTTTTCTGTGCCATTATTCAACGAATAATGGCACAGAAAAACGCGTCACAGATTGGGACTGGAGCTAAGATATTTTTACGGCAGCAAGACGAGGGCGTCATTGAGATTACCAAAGTCGAAATAGTGCCCCGCGCCCTAGCTTTTACTCGTGCTCGGGTTTGGTTGTGTCTTCGCCTAGTGGGGTATTCACACTGATGTCCGAGTGCGGATTATGGTTGTAAGAGCGGAGATGTTGTACAATACTTAATATTTTTTCGTTTCAGTGCGACCCTGGCTTAGGGAGCAGCGACGTTATCAATTGCTTTGTATACAATTGGTAGTTTTGGTTTGTTTTCGTACTTGCTGAGTTCTGCTACGGAGTGTGAGTATGAGGCGGGCCCTGTGGTGGAAATTGCATTTTCTACTGTTGAATAGCTATTTGGGGCCTCGAGGCGCACGGACACAGCTGAGCCCTACGCGTTGTTTAGGACTGCAGTTCTGTCTACGTTACGGTTGGGTTTTCTGCTTGCCACAGACAAAAAGTAACAGCAACGAGTTGGTTGATATATTGAATGTATTTTATAACTTAAAAATCCCCTCCTCTTTTATAACTTAAATTATTACCAAAACGCTTAAAACCAAATCAGTAAACTAAAGCAAGAAAACTTTCTAGCGTGCCGCCATAGCAGGTGGAAGCGCGTAGAAAAGAGGAAACCGACAGGGTCGAAAGGTGCCACGTGCCTGCGGACAGATTGGGACTGGAGCTAAGATATTTTTACGGCAGTTTTTGGGAATGCCAAATGGGCATGCGTTGGGCACTGGTATATAGTAGTGATTAGTGTGGGACTCATAAGCCCACCAAACCCGTGTTCTTCTTCCCCCAGAACTCCCCCAGACTCCGAGCCCGATCTGCTCGCTAAACCAAAGAGAGCTTACGATCTCACGAAGAGCTGACAAGCCAATGGTCAGCGACAGCATGCTGCAATGGCTTCAATGATAAAGGGGCAGCAAGGCATCTCTTCAAAACTAGAAGTCTACATAGGATGGGTTTCGTGCCCAGCGGATACACATTAGGGCCGTGCTGCACGTGCTCCCGGAAGAGCGGGCACGCCGCAAGAAAATACACGGAGGAGCGGTAAACTACAAGTGCCGTCAGAGGTGCCTGGCTGCGAATAACACGGCCAGAGAATGTAAATGAGAATTTTTATACTGCAGCTGCGATAAAGCCATTCACACAAGAAGAAAAAACAGGTGACATGTACTTTCCGCTAACTGCAGCAAAGGGCACTTTCAGAAAAGAAGCCTGAGAGAGCTAAATTTCCGAATAATTGAAAACGAAAGAAGGTGCTAGCAGAAGTATATATGATGGTGTAGGACACAAGTGTGTTATGTCCAGAAACGAAAAAAGGCTAGCGATAGAAGAAGGCGACGAAAGAAAGTCCACAAGTCCAAATAAATCAATATAACACCAACATTGACCTGTAGTTTAGAGATAACGAACTGCCGCTGTAGTAAGGTGTTTCAAAACTTTTGGAAAACAAATTCAAGGCGAAGGGGATTTATTTTCACACCATATTAAGTAAATTCATTCTAACATTTATTTACTTTTGCCAGGTAGTAAAAACAATATATATCCCTCCACAGTATACAATAGCAGCTAAATTTGCACCATTGGGCATGGTCGTGTCACATTGGGGGTTGAGCCCGCAAGACATTCGGTATATAAGTATATATACAACACGGGGTATATGGCTACAACCCAAATTTCTCCTATATGGAAATAGACTAGAGAGAAGCCCCAGCAGCAATTTGGGTTCTTTTGTTTTCTATAGTGTCTAGCACCAACTGCCGTGAACTGGAACCGAATACAGTTTTAAAACCAATAAACACTGCTGTAAAGTATTGTCCTTTGCTTTTTGCTTCGATAATATCCTATTGAATTCAGCTATGAGAAAAGCACATGCTGTTAGTGTCAACGCCGTGTTCGAAAACCGTGTTGCTCCCCCGGTAAGGCTCCCTTCGCCACCTAAGATGATGGAGCAATAAGTTGTTTGCTCATTGCAAATGCCGCCTAGTCCAGGGGCTGTGTTGTTTGATAGGCGGTATATTGTCTTGACTACTTGATCAACCGTGATATTTGGTTGGTTCCTCTATTGTACGATTTCTCCGGGTATTTCCAGGCGCTGTCATTCCTACAGTGCAGGTCTTCGCTGGGTGGAGGATTTTGCAAAAATGTCTAGTAAGCCCACCTGGCAGCTGACTCACTTTCTCTGGTTTTCTAAGCATAATCGTATCAGTGCGCCTGTTGTTCTAAGCATAATCGTATTATTTTGTCTGTTGCTCTAACCGTAATCGTATCATTTCGCCTGTTATGGTCTTCGGCAGCCCGTAGTTTTCTTTCTTTTGAAGTTTCTGAGCAATGATTTGTCGGCGGGGATGGAAACCGATTGCGGAATGTGGGCGCATGTCCCGTACATGGGTCTCGTTGGGTCTTTGCACTCAAAAATACGGTTGTGTGCGCCGATATACGTCGCATGCGTACTTAGCATGTTCCTGGCAAATATACTGATCGAGCTTTTTGCCGGACATTCGAATGCTGATCCATCAAAATAAATCGCTATCCAAAAGCCACAATCGTGCAATGTGTCAAAAAGAGCCACTATGCTACTTTGATCTCGGCGAGCCAATCAGGTGTTTGGGTAGCTGGCGAACTGTCGAACTGCTTTTGGGTACAATTTCGAGGCTTAGGGTTAGTTTTTCGAGAAGGTCGGCTATATTAGCTGCGCAACTGACCAGACATACGTTGCAATGCTGTTGGAATTCTACAGCAACAAGTACTCTCAATATGGCTAAACGATTGTTGTACATCACGGGTGCGCCGTCGCATGGGTGGCCAGTTGCGCTAATACGCGTTGCAAGTTACAGTTGGCCACCTTATGTGCTGGAAACACTATAGGTGTTACATCCCAGGCTCTGTTAATACGAGCACATCTACTCCTTGGACCGCTGACTCGGGTCTGAGTTGAAATGAATGGTATCAAAGCCCTCGCAATTCCACTGGACTGCCCTTGCAGTCTCTTGTATTAGTAGCAAGCCTGCCGCAGTCGCTCTCGGAGCGAGGGAGTCGCTCAAGTAGCGTGGCTTCGGTGGAAGCGGCTGTGCGTTTAAGGGAAACCCAGCACCCGATATTAGTAGCAAAGGTGTTCGGGTGAGCAAGGGTTTTCCACAACAAGCAATCAAATTACCCGAATGTCTATTTGAGGAATACGAATTGCCCGGAAAAAGCCTGGAGACATCCACTGTATGGTCGTATGGAAGACCGCAGAGTAAAGGTACATGATACAGCTGAGATTGTAGACAGTTTAGTAGGCGAGTTGCATCATATACTGCACAGACGATTAGAAACAAAGAAAAACAAATAATTTTGTACTCTTCTGCGTACGCTACCAACACACACAATGACCACTGTTCGTTGGAACACCCAAGGAATTCTCTTCATCGACTAACTATAGAAGGGCTAAAAGTTACAAGAACATTTTATTTCAGATTTCTGTACCGCGAATACCTACAAACGAAACGACCTATACTGGTGCGAAAAAGGTTAGCTCCCACCATAGTAACGGCCCGCAATTCCACAGTCGCAAATTTGAACAAACTAGTTTGAATTGCTACCCAATTCACCACATACTCCTGAAATGGCCCCTGTGACTTTTCCCATTGCCTAATATTAAACTATTGAATAGAACAGATCCGGAAACTAGAATAATTTGTTGTTTTATTTATGGGTTATTTAATGAGCAATCCACATATATATATATATATATATATATATATATATATATATATATATATATATTTTTTTTTTTTTTTTTTATATACGGGGGTTACTTTCGTGGGTGGGAATATGAGAAGTGGCGTTAACCTTACACAACGCAGGCCCTTAACACTGCCATTCTCACAAAACGAATCAGATTCTAAACTGTTGTTAACTAAACCTAGATACCAACAGGCATATAAACTCACTCCGCCTTTGTGTCAAACCTATGCGGACAGGCATAAAACAAGAGTGACTGTAAAGATAGTAGCTCTATCTTTAAAATAGTAAAAGACCTATGTCAACAAACCTGTGACGATCCAAGCCTTGAAGGACACGATTAGGCGCTGTGTCACTGAGATTCACCCACAGTTTTGCCAAACCGAACATTTTGTTTAAATAACTTTAACGCGCCAGTAAGGCCGAGGGGGCGGGGGTATTTTCCGGGTGTCTACTTAAGGTATAAGCAAATATGTCTTTCTTAAATTTACAATAAAGTGCTGTATTTTGTTTTGAATTGAAATTACATTCCTATTGGGACATCCTATCAGAAGAGATAATGATCGCATTGATAAGCTAATTGGTTCAGCCGTTTTTTGGTTGGTTAGCCATTGACTCGACACCGAGACGGGGTCGCAGATCATCGAGACACTAAGCTAGAACGAGCCGTTTGGTTGGCACGATAGTGAACGGACTATAAATGTCAGCCGACCGGAATGGCTACAGCCTTTGCCCGAATGCCTCTCTGTTCCCTTCGGATATAAGCTGGTAATAAATCGCGTGCTTAAGCTTAATTCCAGACTCTGTTACAAGCTGTTTCGGTTAACCGAGGGAGACATGACGAGTGTTTAGGGTGGGTCGGTAGAGTCTGGTCGCAGAACACGATGTTTTCGCGACTTAATAGCGCTCTTCCATGTCTGTTAAACTCTGCCAGCTAGAGAGCACTCTATATGTCGGCAGTTAAAGGCAGTTGTAATTTGCATTTGTTAGCGAGGCGATGTGACTAGAACGTACGCGATAGAAATGCAAGCAACAACGCAAAAAAAACTTAAGTTGTCGCCGCGACCACCATGTGTATAGGTACACTCGTAAATACACAGCGCGACGGATAGTGCAAGCAAGCTGTTATAATGACGTTTTTAAATGCAAATTGACATTTGATCATATCAGCTTGACGTGCGTTTGACCACAATACAGGTATCTCCAAACAGTTTGTCGAATTATATGCAAAACTGACACCGTGATAGTACGTATGAGATGAAAATGTCAAACGGCATTGTTTTCTGTTTAACATCTCTCGATCATAAGCTCACACATAGTTGTTCGTACGGTCATACAGTCATCTCTGAGTGGCTTTTGTGGAAGGAAGTGTCCCTGCTTTGAATTTTGTCTAACACGCGGGTCAATGCCTCTCAATGCCTGGAGCCGAGTCGAAGTCGACTATCAGAGAAGGTCAATTGAAGGTCCACCGCGCTCTGTTGTTTCCTCTAACGCCGTCTCTTAAAACCTGATTTGTGTCCCGGGTTTCTGCGCTGGAAGGCTCTCGCAGTTGCACGGCTTTCGACTGGTGACACCAGTTACCCATCAAGTCTAGGCTGGATTTTGCAACTGTGCTTTCTCTCTCTCTCTCGCTCTCTCTCTCTGTTTCTCTTCACTTAAGCTTTTTATCGTCCCACACTTCAGCGGCCATACAGTGCTGCTGTCCTACAGTGTCATTGAGAGTAAGATTTGCGCGAGTCCGTCAATCACCACATGAACTCCGCCGCTTGCAATCTATGTATAGCGATACTTGGCATTATTTGAGCCAGTCTATGATGTGACTCTCGTAAAGTACATACATTGGAGCATTGAACTCATCTTGATCGAGCAGCAAGCATAGCAATAAAGAACCGAGATCAGACGCGATACGCATCGGAGCTCTGGAAGAGGAGCGCAAAGAAGAGAAGCAGTGCGCAGATATGCGCGGATAACGATAAGAGATGTGCCGCCTAAATAAAAAGACAACGCGTTGAGCATCTTTTTTTTCGAACTTCTGTGATCTGGTATACGCGCATAGAAATCTTCAAATATCGATATGTAATAATATTGTTAGTCGCCGTGTGCAATGGCTATACAAACCCGGCTTGCTCTACATGCTTTACCCGTATTCTCTACGCAAATGCTGCTCACAAGTAAAGTGTTCTAAATGTGGACATTTTTCTTCTTCGACAATCATCACTGATCACGTGTTGGAAAATATTTCTGCGCGTAACGGACCTTATATACAGCTCCTGTCAGTTCGGAGCAAGCTATTAAATGAAGATCCGGGCTGACAGAGCGTGAAGCCTAAGGGGGGAGGTGTGTTTAGTGAAGGTATGGGTTCCGACGGAACAAGATCCAGCCGTCCCACACAGCGCAGGTCGGCTGCCATGCTATGCCCGTCTCGCCAGTGCGTAAATGCACTCACCCTCCTTCTAAAAAAAACAGTGTGAGTTGCGATTGCTTCAATAAGGCTGGCGTTGTGATTTAAGCGCTACAGTAGCGCCCTAGAATCATATCTGTGTCGAGTTAGACAGTTTGATTTTAAAGTTCGACCCTAATATTGTTTTGGAAACTTAAATGAGTAAAAATAGATTGACTTTTTTGGCGCTTCCCTTTACCGATGACCTGGTATTGGTCAAACTGATATAACTCCGATTCAATTTCCAATTGTTCACACACGTTTGCGCAAAATGCGCAAAACAACATTTAAGGACCCTGAGCTGGGGATCTATTGGGGCATATGTGTGTTGAACGCCACGGAACGAATCACCCAAACGTTCACAAAGTGGCATGGATGCAGCTGTACAAGCTGATTTAGCAAGGCAGCGTAGCCTTTTCTTATTTTAAAGCACAGCTAGCACAACATCTTTACTTGCTATTTTCTGAAAATCCATAATAGGCTTTGTTCCGGCAAAGCAAATAGAGAAGCATGCAAATGGAGAGCCTGACCTGATATCGGTTTATTCTATTTGGTAGTTGGTAGTCTACGCATTAAAGGCGTCACAAAAAAGCACTTGCATTTATGGCAGATACTAACACAGTGTGAGCATCGCCTCGCAATTTTTAAATTAAATAAATCTGGGGCTGTATTTTTCGGCATACTGTAATTGAACCATATCATCAATTGTTACAACGAAAACTCTTAATAAAACACAAATCTGCAACGAAACATCCTAATAAACTGCATACAGGCGGACTTCTCGTTTTGAACTTTTCGGCTTTCGAAAAGCGGTCGCAGTGTCGCAAATGGTTTTATATATGCATATATGTGTAGGAACATAGACGGTAACTACTACGGTCATAAAGCATAGCAACGAAGTTACGAACGAGATGCGTATTTACGCACAGCTGCTTTAATATAAACCTCACTAACGATTGTGTCGGAAGCGACCGAAATAGATTTTATTGTTTTAGTTAGAGACGACAAAAATAAACGTTACGGTATTAGCATACACCTCATGCACCAAAATAGGTAGCAGATTTGTTTCTTTAGCTATTACGGGTAAACAGGTGGCTCCAGGTGGACGTGCATTACAGCCTCATTCATCTGTCAATCTCGGTTAGAGCGCTCAGGGTTAAGAGGTCCAGCTCGGCCCCGGCTGCTGTCACAATTTCGTATTGGATATCTAGAGACAGATTTGGCGGAGGAAAGTGCCGGCATTTTTCACCGCTGTATTCGTGGTGCTGGGATTCGATTTTGAAAAGACGCCATGCTGCAAACGCTCCCGAGTCTCACATTGTTTCAAACGGAACTATTGTGCTGCAGTTTCAAGCTAGCAGGTTTGCACTAAATTTGAGTTTTAGCAAAGTACTAGTCCTGCGTGGACCGTTAACAAAGCCACAGAGATATGATTTTCAATGTGTATGCTATGCTGTATGTAACGAAAAGTCGATGACGCCTGTTTCCTAAGGCGGCAAAAAGAAATAAGGTTTGCTTTTCAGGAAATAGTTTTATAGTCCGATTTAGTCCAAATGACATTACAGGTAGGCGACCACTTATGTTTTGCCTGTATGGGAGGCGCCTGGAAAACGCACCTTAAACGCAGATTAGGAATTTCCACTAGATAAATCTCGTCTTTAAAGTAGTGACAATGTGATCAGCGTGTTCATGACTACGGAGTAATTAAAAACGCATATATATATATATATATATATATATATATATATATTGCAGAGTGCATAGAGGTTAAGTTTTGTAGAAGTCGCAAAGAAATTAAGGCTGCGAGTATAATGCAGCTATATTTTGTTATAGGCAGCTCGCTCCCTTAGAGGGTTGCTAAGAAAAAGCGGTAAAGGACTGGCGATTGTCTAACGTATGATATGTTCGTTATAAACATAATTTTGTTTTATGGAATAGTAGAAATATCATTGGATGTGAATAATATTCGAAGCGTGTACTTCCTAATGGTAAAGAAATTGTTATATTCGAGCCCAGGATGCTTTTAGGAAACCAGTCATATTTGTGTTTTTGTTAGTCGTAACTTAGACCCAAACAAATATTTGGTAAACAATCCTTCGAATGTATATATATATATATATATATTGCTATAAACCGACAGCTTATATATATATATAAATATGCCATAATTGCACAGGCAATTACGCGAACATTAATGGTGGCTGCATGCAGGAGATGAATGGATAATAATTTGCGATTTGGCCATCGGCTCTTTCTCTCTCTCTCTGCTGTGCGAGCGGTGGGCTCCGAGCAGCAACTTTGTATGTGTACAGGACATGCAGGAGTGGTGTCCTTCGTAGCGTAATTAGTCTCAACCGTTCGACTACGGACAACTCAGCGAATGTCCACGGCGCTTGCTGTGGAATTCGTGTCTATTACAGCACGGTGCGATTAGCACCACGCACAGTATTAATTAATGCTATGAACGCTATGAAAGTTCATGCCTGCTTTTATTTCTGCCTCGGATGAGTTTGCGGAGAATCATGCGTGACCAGTGGAGGACATGGCTTAAGACGCCGTCCCTTACCTGGAATAGATCTCATCTCGCACCTAATATTAACAGTTATTGCGTTTACCTAGACTAAGAAACATGTTCATCTAGAGTAGACAAACCAAAAACAATGCGTCGAACTGGTCTCGTACGGACTTGTTTATGTTAGTATCGAAAACACTAAATTGTATACCACGGTGTACAAAACGTACCCTTCGCTTGCTTCCCATGCTTCCCACAAAGTTCCGCTACACTTTAGAATTAAAGTACGTCAAATGCACCCAGATTTCAACCTGAAATGTTGAGGAATTTTAGAAGACTAATTGGCTATGTGGGCTCTAGCTAAAAAACATGGCTTTGATACATTGGTGCCGAACCTATTAAGCGTGGGAAAAAATATAGAATGAGACAATATCAGAAAGCGAATAGCTGTAAAATCGACATTTAACGAGATTTCGTTTAGATTGGTAGAATAGCCTAATCTTAAGCAAGTAATGGTTCTACAACTTATCGTACACAATACGTACGATACGTTTCTATTCGCCTGTGTTGGACCTCATTACGGTAGGCTATCAACAAGCGCCTTAAAGCTCTTTATGTTACCGTTTCAAGATAAAAAGATTTTTGAGATTAGTAATGCGCAATTTGCCTTTACAAAGCTGCGCGGGTCAGCGAAGGTCGGCCGTGTAAGGTTACCATCAAAGAAGTATTTGTTTCAGAGTGGTGGGCACATAGGTGCATAAGGTGAGGTCATAGGTTTATTTATAGTAACTATGTGCGAGCTTTGGTAGTGGAAAGCTACAGGAGCAGTCTTTACAGAACGACGCCAAAACTGCTGTTCTTTATGCTAAGTTTAGCAGGTTAAATGAAGACCCATTCTATCCAACCTTGCAGTGCGGCGTTGTCGCCTTGCTTCTCAAATTAAAGTTACTGAGGAGCCAGGGCTGGGCAACGTAACCGGAAGTTTTGAACAGCTGCACCCAACTTTTACGCTTGCAGAAGCCTCGGAGAGAGCTACACTTATGTCTGCAAAGAAAAAAAATGAAGAACCATAACGTTTGCTTTAAAAGCAGAATAGCAATATTATTTAAAACACAGGCGTATAAAGCAACCATTTACTTTTGTAATTTAATTTGTTTTCAACACATTCTGGGAATTATGGCGATGTCTTTTTACAGAATAACTCTAGTTAGTTTCAGAACGACGGGGCGCGATCTGTTCGTATCGATGCTCGTCCCGACACCTTTTACGACTGTTTCAATGTTTATTCTAACAAACCTGTTTTGCTTCTTCCTGGGTGTTTATGCTTGTTTTATAAATATGCTTTGTTTTTTTTCCAGTATAGGGTCCGAATTTAGTAGAGAATGTCTCGAGTTTGGCCATTTTTCCTCTAAAGAAAATAATGTAAACCTGGCCATAGTTTTTCTAACCGACAATTCAACTGCACACATTTTAATCTGTTCTCTTGTGGTAAAAAAAACTTTACGCTCCTTCCCTCTTTTTGCCGGCGGTGGACATTGTGGCGATTCACTCACCCTTGCCCTGGAAGCAAATTAACTTAGCATTCAGCTGACGCCGTGTGTTTACTGCATGTGAGTCCTCTGCATGTACGGGTAAAATGTTTCTCTGCACACTTCAAACGCGGGACCGCAATCACGAGATAAATCTCAAGTATGAGCTGGAAAAAAAACCAACAAACAGGCTCTATAATATATATTAACTATTATATACAAACAAATCTATCGTGGTGAGGCCTGCTGCACTGCATGTTTGGATAAAGGGAACATACAGGTAAAAAAACACACATTGAAGGGGGGACCACGTTCCATGTGTTACGAAGGCAGCCATGTGTGGCAAACTCACGTGGGCTATGAAAGCAGGTTGATACACCTAGGAAGACCTCGCGTCTACAAAAAGCTCCATATTTAGAATGTGGCAACTTAACACCTTAAGTGAAGCCTGTTTGACGCCTTGAGTGTGAGGCTCTTTGGCGCATCGGGACGCAAAGCGTTTTGCATGCGCGCACCACCACCAACTGCATTTACAGGTACAAGCGGATTATTTTCTATTGGCAGCCTTAGCGGCTAAAAGGCTTTTAAATGTCATAGTATTACCTCTGCTAAAGCATTTACAGAACACATAAAAGTTGCTATAGCTGTTTTTACTTTTTCTCCACCCGTAGCAAGACCCAAGGCTATGTATGTGCATCTTAATTACTACTTTTTCTGCACCAGCAGCTGCTTACTACGATAGAGTCTTTGAGTCCAGACATGCATTGAGACAGCGGATGTAGCAATTATTCCCATGATTTGTGATGAGGCAAAGCTCATGTAGGAGGTACACCATCGTCGGGTTCTACCGGAAAGATCAACAAAGTAAATGTATCTCTAACGAGAGTGATTGTACAATAATAGAGTTCCTTTATCGTAGAATATGCGATACGTGCCTATAAACGCACCTACAAATACACACCCGCCCAAAATATGTTTGTCAAGAAACTCACAAGACGTCTACAGGATGAGCCAAAAACAATTTGCAGTGGTGCCCCATATAACCCTCGGAGCCAACACGACCGGAGCGCATTGTTGCACGACGAAGTGTATTACAACTTCACAAAGGCGTGTCTTTAGGCTAAAGAATCTGGGGCCTGGTTGCATGCGCTTCCAAGCGACCTACTGGGCACCCTTTTGAACGAAGAAACGATTCGAATCGGGGCCGAGGTGTTCGCCTCGGCTGTGATCTTGTCTCGCCTCACCAATGCAAATGTGGTCAACTCGTTGACAAGTTAGCCCATCACGGGTTATCGTGCATCATGAGTTCCGGACGGCGTGCCAGACATGCCTGTATTAACGACACGTTCGCCCGACCTAGCGAATTTCCTTGTATTCTAGAGCCCCGGGCACTTGCCATCTCACCGCCGACGATGGCAAGCGCCCGGACGGGTTAACACTTATCCCCTTTAGCCGGGACAGGATGGTTGTCTGAGGCGCCGCAGTTACCGACTCATTAGAACCTTCTATGGTCCGTGGCGGGGCGGCCGTAGCAGGCTACGCAGGTAATCTAGCCGAGACAAGCCGAGAAAGCTCGCAAAATACGCGTCTATAAATTACCCACATGAGTTGAAACCGCTAGCGTTCGAGACCTTAGGCGAAACTCCTCCACAGGGTCGGTAAGCAGCTGAACCTCCCAATCGGAGATAAGAGACCTGCGACTTATTTGAGGCAGCGTCTCGATCTTGACGTCCAACGCGCGAACGCGCCATCTGTCCGGGCCACGCTGTTGAAGTGGTCCTGGCCCACTTTTTACGAGATGGAGTAATATTTCCCATGCACACGTTCCCAGGAGATAACTGTCTCTTCACTTACGTTCTATATATATATATATATATATATATATATATATATATATAAATATATATATATATATATATATACATATGTATATATACATTTAACAAAATAGAGAGTTAGGTGTGCTTCAATGCCAGAATTGCAGTGTCACAACGCTTAAAATCTTGTCAATGTAAAAAATATTACTTAACGACATAAACATAAAATGTCTGCAGTTTGTCTATTATGTAAAAAAAAAATTATTTTAATTACATTTTGGCACAGTATACACAGATCTCAATCGTCAATCATTTATATAATTTGTCCTTCAAAAGCAAAGTTTTTGCTGACACGAGGGCTGAATCATGCGGGGAAGTGGGTCGAGAAGTATGACTTGATTTTCACCTAAGAATAGCCTCCTGGAAACGATAAGTGGTTCTTTCGTCATTTCGCGGTGATTCGGAACAAAATAGTAGACGAGCAATACCGTACGCCATCTTAAAAGCAAAGCGATGTAAGTCGAATAAATCTTGCTCTTGGAAAGACGGCCGGGTTTGTCAAAAATGTATGCAGCAAAGGCAAAAGATACGACAACAACCGATAGTGGCTTTGGTAACGTTGTTCTTAATGATGTCTGATGTTACGACGAATTGTAGGCTTCTTATATGTCTATATTAAAATCTTGTAACACAAAAGCAAAATTTTTGATCTATGCTAGCACTAACGAGAACTCCAAGTTCCTTCTTAACAGGAACTTGTTATTTTCATATAGTTATGAGACGTCGTACGCCTAGAAGACCGTAAAGCACTTTGCAAAGTGGGTGTGCTATTTGCTAAAGAAGTAATCTTTATATATATATATATATATATATATATATATATATATATATATATATATATATATATATAAAACATATTGTGATGATTTATTAATCATTTACAATACGTTTGCACACTCGGCAGTGCTCGCCTCATAGTCTATATATATCATCTAGTCCTATATATATATATCATACTTGTTGTTGTTATTAAACTATTGAAAGTCCACTGGGTTGGCCCGGAGTGCAGATTGTTGTGAATGAGATAGCGCAAGACTCGTTTTGCCGGCCTTGCCAATAAGACTAAACGCGTTTAATGTTTTAACAACAAGTTTCACATCTGCAGTTATTGCTTGAATCTCAGTTGTATGCGCTGATAAAGAAAGACTTGCAATATTCACAATGCTTGCAAATGTATGTCTCGCGTTGCTACGGAGTCTACTCAAAACGTGGTAATCATGTCTAGCTTACCAGAATGCTAAATGGCGATTCGGGCGACAGGTACCTTTTGCAGTGGGAAGTTTTTATTGGTCTCCTCATATAAAAGTCAGGTTTCATCCTCATAGCTTCTAGTACATAATGTGAATGCTGGTCTGTCGCTTTTCCTCACAAATGCACTAAACCCGTACCTCCCTAGTACGAGAGCTCCCCGTGGCTGTCACCGCATGCCGGTATTTTTGGCCAAGGGGCAAGCTAAATAAGTGAACGAAGAAACCTCAAAACGACAGCAGTACGGCCGTCCCCGATGAGTTACAGAACGAACAACAGAATTTCACTGAGTCCCACACTACTGTAGCTTTAACAGCGATGTCACTGTGCACTATGCACTTGCTGCATAACAGTAGCAATGCCACTCAATTTGTATTAAAACAAATAATTTAATCAATTATGTGGTAAAAGTTCTTAGAAAGGAGAAACACTGCTGGCACATATTTTGCTCTATCAGATCGGCGGAAATGACTAGTCAGTTTGCTGATATGTTTGCATCTAGTCCTCACGGCAGTACAAGTTTTCCTTGCTATGTCGGAAATTTGCAACACCGCGTTGGCGGCGTCATTTTGTCTCTTGGGCTTGAAAAGAGCGCTGGTGTTGGCGCCTAAAATGTAGTCATGGTATAAAATGACCTGACTGCAAAAACGGCAAGTCGCCGAACTAGGTGAAGGCGCCCGGTATCATTGGGCTTTTTATCGGTATATTAACCCGGCATATTATCTTCGCGGTAACTCCTCTCTATGTCGGACCCCTAAAACGTCGATTTGATGTATGTTACACGAGGATCCTCTAAGAAGATGCCATGAGGTGGGAGATAAAGTTCTCAGGCATTATGCATAGTGCGTGAACAACGAGGAATGACACGTCGCGTGTCAACTTGTCGAGATAAGGTAAACAGACACGTGGTGACGCGCCTTGCATTTTGTGTGAAGGAAAATGTATTACTTAGAAATTACAGTAAAATTAATAATTTTTGTTCTACCGTACATATCAAGCATTATTACTTTATAAAAGGTTTGCCTGAGAAAGAACGAGTTGTTCGATAAGAATACTAAGCATACAGACACGTTCGGATGGAAATGCACCTGCTTTGCTAAAATACATTTGTTGCCCAACGGAGGGCAGAGTCGCATTCGTTTAAAGTTCGCAAACATCAATATTCGGAAATATCTAATTAATTTTCAAGTTTTATGACTGAAAGTGTTGCCATTACGCTCCTATAGCACACATGTTTAGGAAAATGTACAGAGGACCATTTTAGCATCAATTTGATGGTAGTTGGATTAACTATATGTTCAGCATAAACCATTTTCTTTGCCCCCTATATCAGACAGCCCAATGTTAGCAGAGAGGGGTTTTGCGGCTGCTTTATGGATAGTGTCTGTTACCTCTGGTTGTGATAAACGAAAGATAGTGGCCAGAACTAGGTAATCATATGTCGTACGCAGTGTAGGTGCTCATTCGTTAGCACGGCCAGTTCATAGATTCCCGAGTACAACCACATCCGTAGGAAAATCCTTTTCGGAATATCTATCAGCAAAATCTGGTAAATTCATTTTAAAAATATGTAGTGCGTTTCTCCGTTTAACCTCTTGGCATGTTCATAAAGACCTATTGGTAGTTGTTCACCATACCAGCCCAATTAGTTACTAAAATGCGATCTTGAAATATATGCTGGCGAGTCATACGCGGATTCGGGTTAGATGCTTTAATAGGAGTTCCATGAGTGATGGTCGACCGTGGCTCGGCTAAACGACATTGACGCCGCAAATCTGACGGAGATAGGAAAAGTCCAAAATTGCCGAGTGTCCTGCCCAATTTCAAAGTGAGTTATTGTGCCCACATGCTAAACATTCTCGCAAACTTCTCTGTCTGCCCAACTTCCTGGTTACCGAACACTATGGCTTAGTGGCAAAGTATTTGCCTTGCCTTCGGGAGGCCTGGGTTTGAGACCCAGACCGGCCACTCTTAAATTGGTTTTCATGGTTACCAATTTAGACAAGGTAAAGGTCGGAGTGAACTGAGAATTGGTTATGCCATGAAACAACTGTACACAGATATTAGCCTTACGAAACAACTAACAGAGACCACGCACCAACTGGGCGTCCCAGGTTCCCGCTCAGTCCCCGCGTGTCATCTCAACCTCGCAGTTCTTCCAGACCCGATATCGCTTGACAAGGTACAGAACAAGAAGGCCGAGCTGTGAAGCAGCTTTTGCAGAACCTTTTGAGAACTCTGCAACGGAGCGGGTTGGGCCCAGCAGAATGAGAATATGGAGATGCTGGGAATGAATGAACGCCTGACGACCCGGCTGGCGTAACTGACAGTCCGGAAAAGGACAGCTCCATTACCGGAGATTTGCAACAAATGCTATTATAGCAAGCCATGGCTTTTGTACCTTGCTAGCATTTGTTCACGTTCACATCATGGTGTAACACGCCGCGCAGCTCAAGGATCTCGACAGAGCCCCTGGCCGACAAGATTCTTCCACTTGCCACCGTGGCGGACAAACCGGTGGTACAACGGTCATGCTTTGGAGATGCAACGCCGTAAACGACATTAAGGGGACGTACTTCGAGGCGCGTAGCTGCTATCGCCAGCATGTCGGCCAATTCACCGCGCTCTGCAAGGATCAGAACATTAAGGTCGAGCTGGAGGAGCTTTTACAGAAGCCTTCGAGGGTTCCGGAACTGGCTCAGAAGGAAACGCTTTAAGAGACGGACTAGAAGATAGTAAATTTGCGCAAAGAACAGGAGACTTTGCGGGGGAATCGGTGATGCTGACCAAACTGATGGCCCACAAATGGCGGCTTCCGCACCGGAGAAATGCGCCAAATGCCAGTAAAGCGCTTTTCGGGAGCGAAGCTCGAGGCGTAACCTGCTGCACAACTTGAGGATCTCAAGGACAGCATGTCACGCGGAGAAGCAACGAAGGTCCAACAGCGAAAATTGCGGTCGGTTCTTATTCCGCAGATAGACTGCAGCGAATCCGCGGCTTTGACGGATCAGTTTCCGCCACTTGCTACCCTCACGGACAAGTTTGTGGGCACAGCGGCCATGCTTCGATGCTGCAATGCCACAAATAAAGCTAAACCGCAGCAATTGAAGGTGCTCAAAGAGTTTAGCGCTGAAATCCTGCAAATTATTAGCGACGGGCTCGAGGAGCTAGGCCTCACTGTTTAAGGCAAAAGGGAGTCGTCAACCTTTGTCCACGGCGCCGACTAGTCTTATGTAGACTTTAAAGTAGCTCTCAAAGCTTGCTGGTGACAGGCCTGAAGAGTCGGGACTGATAAGGAAACCACAAACGTGCATTCCTACTCCTTTTCCCCCGGCTTAGAACCCCACTCACCTCTACGAAAGAAAAGCGGGCAAAAAAAAGAAAGCCTAAGAAGATAACACTAAAGGAGACAGGATACGCAGAAGCTGCATGACTTACAATGGGACGGAATAAAGGACCTCCAGGCGGTTACTGGAGATGCTTCAGGCAGTGGTGGAAACCGTTGAGGATATTTTTGAGGTTACGTTGAATGAAGTGGAACAAGCCCGCGAGCATCGCTTTCCGGAAAACCGCGCACTGGGCCAGATCCCTCCTAAGGTAGTGAGGCCTTTGTTAGGTAGTGGCAGTCCCGTTCCGAGAACAAACGAGGCTGAAAGTCACCTAGGAATGGTCTCTTTCCGACAATATGCTGACTAATTCATACGATGGGGGAGTCGAGAATATAAAGGTCCACCGGCTTTATGTCGAACTAAAAGACAGGCACGAATTTACTGTACGACCTCCGGAAGGCGCGGCCTACGGCTGACTCACCCAAATGGATGCTAAAACATGCGGGTAAAAAACAACGCGATCAGTAAAAATAAATTTGATTCTACTAATCCTACGTGACTGGAACAGGAATGCGCTTAACATCCACAAATAGAAAGTTATTATGGGTACTCTGAAGAGTAAAGGAGTACTTGCGTTAAAACTATATGTTGTACCTGAACAGTAGGGGACCTGAAAGAGCGGGTGGCAGGCCATTCTACGTTGCATACAATGCATAGGCCCGGGCGCCTACATGTCCCTCTGTCACGAAACTACCACAAAAGAGTTCGTGCGACATATGATGGACTTGATCATGGCCCAAAGGCAACAACGCAGAGGGCACGGAAGGTGAGCCCAGACACAGGGCGAGGCGTTGATTGAGACGAGATGCCAAGGGAAGGGAGGGCAAGCGGAGCTAGGAAATTCAGAAAAGATAAGCGATTGTTCGCTCATTCGTCGCGCCAGATGAACTCCACAGTAAGCTTACAAAGTTTCGTCGTTTTCCGAAAAGGACATTTTTAAGACTTTGGCTTCTGATCGCAGCTGCAGAAGAAGCTGAACCGGATTTCTACATAGTAGGGCCGAAGATTCACGATAGAGTGTACGGTGTGAGGACTGCAGAATGAAGTGAGGCAGTGCAAACGAGCACTATGGGCAGTCTTCTTACTGTAGTTCAAATCGGCGCGTTTTGAGCAAAGCTGATGTGTTATCGCGAATCATTCGCAAATTGTGAATTACCTGAGGCTAACAAATGTAGAAAATATACGAATATAACCTTCCTCACGAAGCTTTTTGCTCGCTTGCGTTTGAAACACTATGAGAGTCTGGCTTAGTGACTTACAAGCTTCTCCAAGAAGTTGGAAACGCGCTCAACCGGTGTACAAAGTACACTAGAGCAATTGAATACCAGCGACTGTTGCTTGATCAGGGGGGATGCCGCTTCGGTGAACTTGGACAATACGTGATTTGTTTTTTTCGTCCCAAACTTGGACGATACGTTATTTGTGAAAAGTTTGAAATAAACATCTCTAATTTGTGCGTGTGGCGACAAACGCTATCACCAATATAATGATTCAGTACATTTTACGTTTATATGTTTGCATACAGCCAAGTATAAAAAGAAATTAGCATGTTATAGCGCTCCTGTGATAGTGATTGAAGACGCGAGGGTGTCGTAAGCCAGCTTGCTTCTGCCATTCGCCTAGCGATAGCCAACAGAAGAGCACAGTCCCAAATAATAAGCCTTACTTAAGGCCCTAGTTACACGGCGTCCGCTTTGCGGACAGTAAATTTTACAAAGTATACTCTAATATTCGGCCGTTAAATAACTGGCAACGGTAAATAATTGGCAGGCGATATCATGGCAAGGGCCCAGGAGGTACGTTTATCGTCACTGCGGAGATGAGCTCCTGCTGAACGGAAGAATGCTAAAAGTTTACGTTAAAGCCAAGATGCCTAGAGTAGACGACGTAATGTAACCTGAAAACGATAGCTGCGCCATTATTAGCACAGTTAGCTAGCTCCCTCAAAGAAGCCACCATTTCAGCAATAAACGGAAAGACTAAAAATAAAAATAAAGTGAAAGATACACATGCACACACATATAAGTCCACTTTGGCTGTTTGCTTTGAGTTAAGCACTGCTACTCATTCTGGTTTCGACCGTTCGGGCCGTTCTCCCACAACCGACGCGACGGGGTGATTATCACAGGCTACGTGGCTGTTACGTTAACGCAAGCCAGTCCGCTAGAAACGTTCTGCTTTGTTAGCAAAGGAAGACCGATCCCACACCGATATAGGCTCTATTTTAGATGATGCCTGCTGAAAACCTTCTGCTGTCTGTCTCTCGCGACGACGCGTCTGCGGAGATTGCTCTTTACTTATTTGGTGAACCTGTGAAAATGGCAATCAAAAACTAGTCATACATGCGGAAGCGCTTTGAATTTGTTTGCTGAATAAACCTTTCGCGTTTTTCTGCTGCATATACCTAATATTTCGTGCAAAACGTTAGCGTACATACCGAGCGAGATAGCTTAGTGGCAAAGCCTTTGCGTTGCATTCGGAAGACCTGGCTTCGAGACACTCTTAAATTGGTTTTCATGATTTCTAATTCAGGCAAGGTCAATGCTGCGTTAAAAAATCCATATATATATATATATATATATCAAATCTAATTATTGTCCTAGCTCTTGCAAGTGCAGACAGGCCTGCACAATGTTTTCCTATTGTTGATATAACTAGAGAGTAGGATCGACTTTGCAGCCAAGAGCAAATTTGCCGTGATATGTATACATAACTCTGCCATGCATATATATATATATATATACAGGAGCCGCCAGCTATTTGGCTAATGACCAGACATTTGACTGGAACGTGGAGTTCTCATAAAAAAACACATAAAGCATATGCTTGAGTCAGTCGCCAGCCAATTGACTGAAATGCCCAGTCCTCTTTAGAATGTAAGTAAAGCATATACCGTACGTGCATAAAGCATAAACGTGAATTAAACGTGGTTCATGTTCACATAATGCGGTCAGTGCTAGCGCGTTGTGGGACACCCCAAGTAATTCCATAAATGAGAAGTGTGGCGGTACTACAAAATGTGCTAAGTGTTGAACAACAAACCGTTTTAAATTAAGAAACGTAACTTATCGACTAATTATCATCCATGAATACGATCTAAATGAGTTCTCAGTTGCATTGAGGCTTTCGGATATATATATATATATATATATATATATCAGATCAGTCGTTTTGCCTGTTGAAAAGTAGAAAAAAAAGGTAGCACAACAAACAAGAAGCACAGGCAAACCCTTGCGGCAAGTTTAGGTGGATACTTATTTTACGAAGTTTACACTTGCAACACGTGATAATAGCTGATAGATCCGACCGACGTATTTAGTAGCTAAAACAGCGCAGCTGTAGGTGCCACCGTTCAGATGACGGTAATTCAACTCCTCGTGTTCTGCCTCTCGTCTGCCGCTTCCTATGACAGTAAGTAGAGACGATGATCGACTGAGCTAATCGTGTGAGCAAACGAAATAGTTCGTTCCGTCCGTCGGTCGGCCAGTGTGCCTGCGGTCCTGTTGCAATGGCGGCGATGGGTGGCCCAACAGCCGAAAGCAAACGTCGAGGGCACATAGTATTCTATACGATAGAACAACAACAACAACAGGGCGGCAGCACGTGGACGTGGAGTCCGAGTTGGCCGGACAGCCGGGAACGAGACGACGTCGACCAGACGACCTCATTCGTGGGCTGCGTGTGCCGATCTGCCGAAAATTCGGTCAGACTGGGCTCTGGCGACCAGGACCAAGACCAGGGCCACAACTGATGTGCAGCCTGCAGTGGCGGGCTGACGAGAACCGACTACCGACCGACCCTCTCCCCATGCGACCCCGTCGGGGCGGCGGAGGCAAGAACGTGCACGACAAGAACTTGGGATCTCCGTCCGATCCACCGTCGTCCTTTTGCGTTGCTCCGCATTTATCCTCGGGCTAGCTGTTGGTTGTTCCCAACATGGTCTCCCGGTCGTCTCTTGGCCTCCTGCTGTCGGCAACCTGTGGGTCTTGCTGCGGGGTTTAGAGAAGGGGAGAGAGAAGGGAGGGGAGGGGGGAGGAAACAACGAGAGAGGGGGAGAGAGCCAACTGTAATGGGGTAACGGGTGTCTATGGGCATGGTGGTAACGGCGGTCCGGGCGGCAGTGGCGGCTCAAGCAGCAGCAGCAGCGGTAGCGGTGGTGGCAGCGGCGGTGGCGGTAAAGGTCCGGCCCTCCTCTTCTACGGGACCCTCTCCCGTGGCACGGACCAGGCCAGGCGGCTGGAAAGGCCGGAAAGGGGGCACAGAGTTCCTCGCAGCTCCTGGTGGCGCGACTGTCTACGAGCAACGAGTGCGCCCTTGAAAAGGATAACACACGCCCGGACGCCCGCGGCACAGCCGGCCCACAGACTGACTGCATAACCTAACAACATCGGCGGCGGCAACGACAGCAACGGCAGCAGCAGCAACAACAACGCGACTACAAGACGTTGTGGTATCAGTGAACTGGTTGTTGCCGTCGTCGTCGTTGTTGTTGTTGTTGTGTGTTGTTGTTGTCGGTGTCGTCATCGTGGTCTTTGTCAGAAGCAGCAACAACACCAACAACAACAACAACAAAAGCGAGAAGAAGAAGAACAACAACAACAACAACAAGCAACTCTAGTCAGACCGGCGGCAGGAGGAGCAGTGCACAAAGGGTTTGTTGAGTTAACAGATTTTCGGCGCCTTCAACTACAGCACGGAATACGAACTGTCCGTTTCTGTTATCTTTGTCATCTTCTCTTACTCCTCCCTCTTACCATTATTATTCCTCTCTTGTTGTTGGTAAATCTGTTGTTGTTTGTGCTGGTTCGTACTTTAGTGCTCTCTCTCTCTTCCTATCTATCTTTTTGTCCCTCGGGATTTGTTGTCGATTGGTAGATTTTTGTTGTCTGATTCATGCGACGACCACTTGTCCTGTGCCACTGGTGATTCTGTCTCTAAAGTGCGATATTGTAACACCAACCACACTGGCGGGAGCAGCAACATCTATCGAGCTGCTTGACTGAGGAATTAATTGATCTATCGTTAAGGGTACGAGCTTCATTAGTTTTTGTTCTTGATCGTGACCATCAAACACCTGCCGCCTACAGATCATTGGCAGATGCCACTCTCAGTCAGTCAGTCAAATAGTATACGGGAGAAGAAAAGCAGACAGATGAATTTAGAGATACGTATACAGTTAGAGAAGCAGGGAGACAGCAAGAACGTGACGGCGACATATAGACAGATACAGGTAGGGTAAAAAGCAAAAGGACGAGAAATATAGAGAGAGAGAAACAAAGAAAAGTCCTAGAAAATTGTGTTGCTTTCAAGTGTTGCTGTATGCGTTGTTTGTGTACGTGTGTTCAATGTGCGCGCAGTGGAGTCGAAAGCAACGGATTGGATCGCGCTACTTCCTATATACCGCTAGCCTACTCTTCTACTGCTAATAGTACTACTATACCGCTTCGTACTAGTCAAAGCCATAGCGGTGGATCGTCGCAAAGTATTCCGAATTACAGTCGAAACCCGCAACCGCCAACGCATGTGGGGATTCGAAGAAAACGACGAAGACGACAACGACTGTCTGTCTACGCGGCGTCGGTGTGATGCGATGCTGCGAATGGTGAACTCGTGATTGTTCGTTGATTTGTGTGATTCTTCATCCAGAGCCAGCCGAAAGCACGAACCACTGCGCGAATAACGACAACGACGACAACCGTTGTTGTCGACAACAACGATAACAACAGCAATAACAACAACAACAACAACAATAACAGCAGCAACAACAACAACAGCAGCAACAACAACAATAACAACAACAACAGCAACAAAAACAACAATAACAACAACAACGTGCACCTGTGCACGCAGCTGTGTTTGACAGCAGCGCAAGCGAACGGATCAACTCGTGTCTCCTACGTAGCCGCTTCATTTCCACCTATCCCCGGCACCACGGTCACCCCTCGCCGCATCTGCCAGCACCATACGCTTCCATACGCTGGCGGTGAATGCTGGCGGATGCGTGAACACCTCGCGGCGCAAGGTGCATCTTTTGTTGTTGTCGTCGTCGTCGTCGTTGCAAGCTTTTGTCCAACGACGAACCAGTGAACGACTAAGTGGCCGCAAACTACGAATTTGGATTTCAGTGTGTGTATGTGTGTCTGTCTGTCTGTGTGTGCGTGTGTGAGCCAGCAATGTTGTAGCGTTACAAAAACCGGCATCACCACCGCCACCACCACCACGACCTAAACCCTCGGCGCCATCTACGACGTTTTCGTCACGCTCTGCAGCGGCTGTGAAAGTTTTGCTGCTGCTGCTGCTGCTGTTTATACTGTTGCTGGCGTGATCGTAGCGAAGAGTTCTCAAGGAGTCGTGGACGCATCCCACATATTGCCGCCTGTGCAGGACGCATCCCACATCTTCCCACCTGTGCAGGACGCGTCGGATGATGACGACCAACGTTTCCCGCCGAACGGAGCATTGATCGGCGTGAGCCACACTGTGACTCTCGTTATCACTCACGTGTCGCACTCAGGTAGGTTTTTGCGCCGAACAGGGCATGGGTTTGTTTTGTTTCGACTTCGACTTCGACTCAAACTCATCGACGACACACACACGCATGTGATGTGTGTGTGTCCTCGACGTGTGTTTGAGTCGGTTTTTCTGCGTTTGTCCAGTATATCGATCTACCTGCCACATCAGGGCAGCATGAAGTAGGAATAGGGGAATGTTGCTCACAGGAAAGATGCTCTGATTCCTACAGGCGTGCTAGTGCGGGTCGACGGCAAGGCGCCCCCCTCCAACGTTTGCACCGGTGTTCTCCATGTTAGCAATAAGAACAATAACAACGAAAATATAAATACTACTAGTAGGTAAAGGCAATGATATAAACAACAACAACAACAACAACGACGACAATGCACAACCAACAACAACAAGAACAACAACAACAATAATAATACGAAACCAACAGCAAAAACAACAATATCAAAAAGCACTTTAAACGTCAAAATGTCAAAACACAGTCTCCGATACGGCGTGCCAATACTATTTGCTATTTGCTTGACATACGATGTAATAACGAAAGAAGAGTTGCTTTTGAGCGACTCCCAAGGCCATCTCGCCGCCCGTACAGAGCGAATTGCTAATATGAAGATCTGTCTGACCTTAATGTCGAGATGGATGGTCCATTGAATGGTCCCGCATTAGTTCTGCACGCGTCGCTTTGATGTTCGCGTTGTTCTAACTTTTGCCACAGACGCAGCATAACGGCAGCGTAACACGAGCAAAACAACAATAACAACAGAGGCTGTTATTGTTGAACCCAGTAAGGCACAGGTTGTCAGAGCAGGTGTGGGCGACTAACATCAGTAGCATAATGATAACGACAACGACGACATTAGTTCACTAGCTACCTATTTTGCTGCATCCTGTTGTTGCCATTGCCGGTCGGTACAGTGGAAATAGTGAAAACAGGTGGTTGACAACACGCACCTATATAGTGCTGGCGTTGGGTGAGCTTCATCGTCGGCTAGGGGCGTACGCTATGCAGTCGCATCTCTGTCGCAACCGCAAGATTGCGGTATGAACAACCCAGAGAGAGGCGCCGTAAATGAAGGAACTAATGGGTGGATGAGTGAATGAATCTAAGTCAAGCACGACGCCGATACACGATAACGTTTGCCTCACCCTCGAATACGAGATACGATATGATTAGGAATCTTGGCTTTTAGTCACGAAATTTTGCTGACTAGAGTCGCTGACGGTGGGACGGCGGTCAAGTCGACGAGCCGCATGTGAATATACGTCTACAGTATTAAGGTCAATCAATCATAATGGCTTTATTTTGATGGAGTCGTAGCAAGCAATCGCACTGATTCACACTTGGTGACTATTTGTGCTAAAGACAACGACAATCAAAATAACAACAACAGCAACAACAACAACAACAACAACAACAACAACAACAACAACAATGGCGGCAACAGCGGCGTAGTTGTAGTACAAACGGATAGCAAACTATAAAGTGGGTTGATTCCTAAATGAACACGAAGCTTATCTTTAAAAAGCATGCTTGGCAAGTGATTAATATATATTAGCAGGTTTATCTATCCAAGTTAGCTTTGCCTGCCGGATAACGTCACACATTATTAACGACAAGAACCGGGTAAGGCTGGCGACGCAGTTAAAGCTAAAGCTTGTTAAATTGCCTGCTATGCATTCTGGCATTCAAAACGTGTCTCGTAATCAAACCGTTGTTTGCGCAAATGACTCTATGCAATTTTTACTTCATTTGAATGCATCTAGGCAAACAGTGTACTTGAGGGTGTGCTAAGTTGGCCAAATGTTAAATAAGGCAATAAAGACGAAGTATTATTATAAAAGTGTTATTATAGAAAAGCAAATCACATTTGGTATGCATATATGCAGTTTTCTCTCTGGTGATGATGGAGTAAAACCGTCCTTAACTAAGCATCGATCTATGGTCATTCGAGTGACCATTTGCATTTTGCATGGAACGGTATATGCAACATGCGCAACACGTTTAGAATGGCTTTAAGTGATAAAATAATTAGTACTTGATATCATAATTGACTCAGCAATTGTTATATGATTATGTTGATCCAGTGATTGCTATCAAAATGATCGTGAAAGCTATCACTTATGTCGCCGCAGTGATTACCAACTTTAGCTGTTGTTGTTGTTAGTATTTTTGAAGCCAGCATCGTGAAACGATCAGTGACATGGTCCTCATTCAGTTGCCACGTTGCACACACCCTACGCCAAACATTCACCCGATTTAAGACTGCAAGCTTTGTTTTCTATTCCTACTCTAGCAGCTCTCAATGCTTTATTCTTCGCTAGTCGTCTGCGCCATTTGCTTAGTTTAGCTGTGAGATGACCAAACTCGCGCAAGTGGAAACGTTCTTTCTTTTGGTCATGTTTGACTTGTACGTTTGACTGGGGTAGTTGTGATTCCTATCAGGACGGCCTCGTCGGTCGTTCATTAACATAGGCTGCTATGTACAGAGCGAGCTTTGAGTTGACGCTTTAATAAGGTTGGCGAGGGGCGGCAATTCGAAAACAACACAGACAGCGACAAGCGAAGAAAACAGACGTCACCACCTAGTCAAGCCGGACAGCTAAAATATGCAAAAGACTAGGCTGTAGACTCGTATCGATTGTCGTTTCCTGCGAATGTCGTGTTTGTGTCGAAATAGCCAAAGAAGTGTCGACTCTAGAACGACGATGACGACGACGGGTGCCAACGGGGTTACTCTAAGGTGGTTTCAGTAAATGTATAAGCTGTTTTACAAATAGCTTAATAAACTCTCCATAGCAATCCAAGTAAAGCTCGGTCGACTTTTCTCGAAACAGATGCCGATGAGAAAGCGTAGAGAGAGCTACGTCCTATTAAACACGCTAATTTCACAAGTGCAAACAAAAAAGCGAGTGTAGAAAGCATGCAGTGAAGGTTTGCTTTGAAAAGCGAAACATGCATTCATCACATTCCCCGCCATCTACTGCCATACCTAGCCTGCGTAAGTATAGTTTGTTTTAGATGGATAGGAAAGCTTTGCAGCGCTAGGTGCATAAAAATGTTCAAATAGGACGACCGTCCCTGTCCAAGCGGCCGGCGCAAAGGATGAGAAACGAAGCAAGGAAGATACCTTAGGGATTGTATCTCGGGAAGTGCACTTGCCCCACCGAATAATGAACTTTGTTTTTTTGTAGTGTCTCTCAGTTGAGAAGTCTCAACGAAAGAATTTCGGAGACTACCAGGACGGACTAAAACTATGGCCTCTGATTTCCCGACTGTGGGGGATACAGTAAAGTGTGGTCTCTTTCAATGGTTCATAAAATCATATCAATATTAGGATTATATAAATATAAATATATATATATATATATATATATATATATATATATATATATATGAAAAACAATGGATCAAACCGGAATGACACTAAAAAGACTTCTTCTTTATGTACAAACAGTACCTCTGTACGCCAATAAAAATAGCTATGATGCTTTTCTGTCCTACTATATATATATATATATATATATATATATATATAAAGCGACGTTTAAATTGAGAGGTGCGAAACGATGTTGTAAGTTCAATCGAATTCTTTATTCAGAAGTAATCACCAGAGGCCTGGACTTCCCACTTGAACTTTGCCAAGTTGTTTAACCATGAAGACGTGTGCACGCGCGTTATACTAGAGAAGAATCACTTCTTCGGTGGGTACCCCAAGCTCTTGATAGAGTTTGCGGGCGCCGAGATGTGTTAAAAACCATTAACACTGCTTCTCAGAGAATGCTTTTCTGTTATTGGTATTTTTTCGTTCGAGAAATTTGACGGTGTCAACCTCAGACGTCGAGCAAGACGGTAAGCTGACACACCGTCAGCCTGCCGGGGACGACGACGACGACTTTTATTGAATGCTTATGTTGCATGCTTACCCATTTTGTTTTCCCTCGATGTTAAAGTACCAACTCTCGTCACTGCAGACAATCCGCTCAAAAAAGCGGGGTCTCCAATATGCCGAAACAAATGTTGTAGTGTTAGCTCCATACGTAGTTCGTTTTGCGTTTCGCTGAGCTTCTTCGGAACTCACTGCACGTGCACCTTTTGGCAACCCAATTTCTCATGCACAATTGGCCACACTGCTGGCCAAGGCTGGGCCTCACAGTCACTGCCAAGATTCGCATTGTGACACTACGATCACTTGTCACCGAATCGTTTGCCGTGCAGCTGAGTTCGGCCGATATTACCGTGTTTGCAGGGTCTGGTCTCGGGTCATCTGCCACTGAAACACTCCCGGCCTTCACGCAAAGGGGCACTCCACTTTCTCACATACCTGTCGGATGTTTAGTCTCCAAAGCAAAGGTCTTGACTGAGGCGGCCATTGTAATGTCTATATACGTGGATCTATGGTGGCGGCGTGGTCTAGGGAACTAGTGCGCTAGTCATGGTTGTCATCTACCGGGGTGTCGCCGGTTCGATCCCTGTTGTTGATCGAATTTTCTTTGAGCGATGCTCATTGAGAATAGATGATAAATCATACCGCTGAGAGTCAGCGGCCATGCTGCCACAAGGACTGTTGGGGAAACCCTAGATATCTCAACATGTCCGGCCCTCGGTGCATTGAAGATATACCTCAGGTTAAGTTCCAAGCCCGTAGGGGACGGAGGATAGTCTACTTGAAACTTTAGCTCCTCCCGATATAGTTTAAGCGAGCTAGTGTCTTCTAGCCGGCATGCTTGCCTGAATTTTAAAGCCGCCGTCTTTTCTGTATTGGACTTAAGGCCGACGACCCTGACCTAAGCCGCGAATGTAGCTAGCACCTGCTGTCGCTGCACAGCACTAGATCATCCGCGCACATGATGACCTTCTGCCTCTGCGGGCAAAAATCTTGGCGCAAAGCCATCTATGGAAGGGGGCCCTCCAGTGGGGCGTCACTGCTGCACCTGTGACTGTAGTTTTTGTCATTTTCTGCACGATTGTCAGCATGGCTCAGTACCGTATGTCCTCCAACCTGCCCACAGTGCGGAGGCGTAGAGTCTCTCGCAGACTACTGAGTATAGTCCTTATCTCTGCGGTTTTGCGGAGTCATAGGTACGGATTCTGTTACGCCTTAAAGAGTCGTGTCTCCTCTAGGCGCGCGTCAGACATCAGAGATACCATTTCCTCTGTCTGATTTATTGGGCCTTGAAAACTAAAGACCCGAAGACGAATATGGTATCGACCTCCGAACAGGTTATTTTGACATTCGCGGGTGGAGATTTCCCAGCTGAGGTTCGGTTAGAGTTGAAACGGCACGGAGTTGTCTTATATCGAGAACCCTTGCAACGTTTTAAGTGTTACAGCATGGATCATTTTGCAGCCAACTGCAAACTTCTTTATCCGAGATGCAGAAAGTGTGGCTCTACGGAGCACCTGAGAAAGGATTGAAAAGCCCAGGCTCGGTGCAGTTTGTGTTTTAGAGAACACAAAGCCACCTGGGGCTCATGTCCACATAGACTGAAGCGTATGGAATTATATTTGGCTTTGGCCTGCCTGCATTCTTAGATCAATTGTTGTCGTCGCTCTACGCGCTGTGTCCAGAATTTAAGGGCATTGATCGGTTTGCTCAAATGTAGCTCTCGACATCCTGGTCTTTTTATTAGGGGATTGACAACTTTCTGCAGGCAATCTTTTTGAGAGACCTTGACACGAGTCTTTACCTCTGCTGATGTTCGTCTCGCATGGGAATTATGTGATTCCCTTCCAGGTAACGCACGTACGTCTCCGGTATGTTGATTGTGAACACAACAATGACGCACCCATTTCGCCTTCGAAGATTAGCAAGTTCGAATTATTGGCTACCCAGAAAGCTCACGTCTGATATTTTGTTGCAGAGTGAGCAACTCCGGCCTCGCGTCCGTGTCCGGCCATTCTCCGCCGCTGCGGGCTTTGCGTATATATTGTCTCGCTCTTTTTAATCACACAATTGTCTTCTACCATGACAACGCTCATGTTACTCTGTCAGCCGTTGTAAAATACTGACACGCCTCCACCAGAGCAGCCCATGTTGTAAGCTCGAGCAGTACGGCTGTGCGACACGTAGTATGCGGAGCGTAGGTGGTAATAGGGATTTTGTTTCCGTAATCACTAGAAGGACCTCATTCAGCGCTGATGTGGGTAGCAGTCTTAATCAGTATTTGGAGCCCTCGCAGATCATCTGAACTATTCTTAGTTTCTCCTTTGGCTAAGGCGACTTAATGAGCTACCTGATCGTAGAGGTGGGACTTTTGTAGTATATGGGTGTTTTGATCAATGCCATTCTTTGCCGCAGACGTTCTGGTGACCTCACATTTGCTTTGCAGGCAATAGTGGCTGTTCTTGCTCTTGAACGCTGTATGGGGCTTTGGCTCCGTGCATATATATATATATATATATATATATATATATATATAATATGTTATATTCTTTATTTTAGATAAACCTGTTTATCATATAGGCAAAATAATGATATATATATATATATATATATATATATGGATAAATTCGAGCAAAACTTTGTTTAACCTGCAAACATGGTAGAATGTCGCATTGCCTAAAGCCTATTTATTGTCTTATACGTAGCAATAGTAAGGTAAAATATTGCCGTTTAAAACGCGGTCTTCAGGGCCGTCTAAAGAGTTTGGCCGTATTTTCTGGTCATTAGATAAGCTGCGCTTTGGGCGTTGGTAAACTTGTATAAGTTCATGCAAATCAAACATATATATATACAGGTAGTTCAACAAGTTCTTAAAATGAAAACCAAGAATTTTCCAAATCTTGTTTTTAATTTTTTCTTATTCGATATACTCCCCGAGAAGCCCAATACACTTTTCCCACCGAGATTTCAGAGCATTTATACCTCTTGAGTAGAATTCCGCGTCTTTAGACTGAAAATAGGCATTGACAGCAGCCTTAACCTCTTCATTGCTGGAAAAACGCTTTCCACCGAGACTATTCTTCAAATGTCCGAAGAGGAAATAATCAGAGGGGGCCAGGTCTGGAGAATAGGAAGGTTGTTCAATAAGTTCGAACCTCAGTTGGGCCAGTTTTGCCGTTGCCGTTTCACGATGAGTTCTTGCTTCAGGCAGTCCAACAGTCTTGCATAATATTCTCCCGTGATCGTTTTACCGCTCTCAAGGTAGTCGACCAGATTTATTCCACGTTGGTCCCAAAAAACCGTAGCCATCATCTTTCCGGCCGATGCCGTTGTCCGCACCCTCTTCGGAGGTCCTTCACCAGGTGCACACCATTGACGAGATGCTTCTTGGGTCTCGGGAGTGTAGTGATAGACCCAGCTTTCATCGACGGTCACGAATCTGCGCCAAAAATCCGACGGATTTTTCGACATCTTGGCCAAATTTCGCTGTGAAGCGGAAACACGCGCGTCTTTTTGGCCTTGGTTGAGCAAATGCGGCACCCATTTTGCTCTGAGCTTTTTCATCTTCAAGTTTTCGTGCAGGATGAAATGCACTCTACCCAAACTGATCCCCAAGGCCTCCGCTATCTCCCTAATGTTCACTTGCTTATCTGCGGCAACGATTTTCCGCACTTTTTCCACGTTTTCCTCATCAGTTGCCGTTTTTGGGCGTCCTGAACGTAGTTCATCCTCGGTGCTCCTGCGACCTCTTTTTAACTCATTAATCCAGTTGGAAACAGTGGCAAAACATGGCGCAGAGTCACCGTACACCTCGTCTAACTCAGTTTTCACTTAGGTCGCATTCCAACCTTTGAAATAAAAATGCTTGATAACCACTCGAAACTATTTTTTCTCCATTTTTCAAAATCACGCCGATACGTTGCACGGGAAAAGCGATCAAACGAAATCGCAACAGCCAATCACCATAATATTTTGACTGCTAGCATTCGAAAAGTTGCCGTTTCCAATAGCGGTAAAACGCGCCAAAATTTGAATTCTGAAAAGCTCATTTTAGAAACTTGTTGAACTACCTATATATATATATATATATATATATATATATATATATATATATATATATAGATTTAATCAAACAATATTAATGGTTATAATATTACGCACGTTTATACATCACACTCACATACACACGCACGCATATATACGTTCTGTATAGACACGGACGGAGCGATCCGAATTAAAAACGAACGCCAGCCGTCAGCATGTATGTGTATGATTAGGTAGTTAAGACTCAAACCCTCGTTAGCGCGCGACATGACAGCTTCATTGAGGCTGACCGCCGACTGGGGAGCTGCCCGCGAGGGCCAAAGCGACTCAACAGAACAGTGGCTGGCGCGGCCGCGTCCCCGTTCCAGTTTCCTCAGCCTGTCGCATCCTCGCTCGGTTGTTGACGGAATATTCGGCATTCGGCGTGTAGGGCAACAGCGTGCGGCTGCGTGCAGATGTGTCCCGAGTTTATGGCAACGCACGCAGATTTCTCTCCGTCGTGCAAACGATCGAATTGTGGCCAGTGTCCAATACGGCGACGATTCGTGCTTCGACAGAAGCTGATAGCCAGCGCTAAACAGTGCTGCGGCTGCGATTTATTAATCGGTCACCACGACAAAATCCTGATGCCGTTCGGTCGCATGACGTGAACGCGAAAACAACACGTTGCTTTGGGGAAAGCGGCCTTGAACGTCAAAGACATGTCATGTTCTGTGTACTTTTGCTATATCTATTTCATTATATAATTTTTTTTATAATAATAATACAGTACAGCTACAGCAGTATGATGAGTACAGTTACAAAACTATAACTATAACTAATATAAACGATCGCGATTGTTTCGGTGTACTGTTGTTGACTTGTCTTGAAATTTCATCATTGATTTAAAGTCATTTTCGTAGCGGTGAGAGGCTACGTGCAAGAAACCTGTAAGGGCTAACGGAAGGAAGAGTATCGGCATGTGGCCGTGTCAAAGAGCCTGAATATCTCAGCCCTCAGCAAGTGGCTAGGTTAAATGTACGCTCGCCGAGGGGCCGGTAATGAAGTCGAGATTGTCGAGGAGAAGGAGTACCTGAATACCTGTTTTCGCTCGATACACCCTTAAGGCTATTCTGATACACCTTCATGAGAGGAAATGATAATTAGGCTGATATCATCGGCGGTAGCGTCTCGCTGAGCGTCCGTTCCGCGCCAACTCGGGGGTTAGGCAAGTATGTTGTTGTCAGCATGAACTACGCCTCTGTCGCCAAAATTAGCCGGAGTTTAAGCCCACCAGACAGCTTAGTCTGTTATGAATCGTTTGCTGTGGTACAGACATCACGGATGGACCTGTAGTTTTTCGCCTAACTGCGTTTAGCAGTAAAGGACGTCCTTTGTAGACTAGATCTAAATGAGAAGCGAAGTTTCTTCACGAAGCGAACTAAACCGCTAGGCGTGTTATTCTGGCTCAAAACAACATATGTTGAGAGGAATAGATATAGTTTAAGTATTCAGCATTCGGGCCTAGAATGTTCTGCTAAAGAGTTGCTCTAACGGCTCTTTGTCGACCTTTGATTGATGCTTAAGCAAGCAAGCCTGTGCAATTCGAGTGGCATGCGTACCCGAACTCTCAACTCGGAGATCGCGTCCGACACAGTCAGTAGATCCTTGTTTTCGTACCCCTAGTGCAAATTATACCAGAGTCCAGCGTGCCCGTCCGTCGGAATTCGTTCTCCTCCATTCCCCGTGTCTCGCTCGCTGAATTTAGGGCAACTTGTTGGCAGGACTGCCGATAGGAAACATTCCTCCCATCCAGGGTAACAGTTGAATGTAAGCACAATTGATGCAGGCAGCCCTACAACAACAAATGATACAGCCAGGCTAGCTGGCAGGCAAACAACAGACGTTGACTGTTCAGTGAACCAATGAACGCGCTACACGTCTGAAAGTACACTGCATACTCGTTTAGATGGAGTAATCTAACAGCTAAGCTAGGGTGGTATATATATATATATATATATATATATATATAATCTAAGCGGGCTTCCGCTTGCTGTCCGCATTTTGACGTGGTATCCGTACGAACATGCATGCGAGCCTGTGAACAAAGCCAGAGAGACGGAAGATGGAACGATTCCAACGAGACAATTCCAGCGTTTGCGTACGTGGACAGAAAGACCTGCTCGGGAAGCGGACAATCCAGTCACACTATTGAGAACACTCGCCGCACTGGTGGGGGGGAGGGGGGGGGGGGGTAGGCGGGGGTAGTCGGCGGCACGCCATACAACGTGACATGCATGATAGATGAACAAGTTAGGCACGACGACAAATTGTCGTCGCAGCAGCAGAAGCAGTCCATTCAGTTTCAGCCAGCAGCACAACTAGTAAATTGAAGTATTTGTACTACTAGTCGAACTACTGCTAGTAGTCAATGCTGATAGCCTTACAGTTTTCGCTAGATGAGCAACAGCCCAGTGGTGGCGGCCTTCTTTAGTCGGCTGATACCCCAACCTCCCCTCCGTACAAGGAGCGAAGCGACTCGTGTTACCTTCTGCTCTTCTCTTCGGTCCCTGCGGCCGTCCTCTCTCTCTCTCTATATATATCTCTCTCTCTCTATATATATATCTCTCTCTCTCTCTCTATCTCTCTCTCTGTGCTCGTTTGTTAGAAGATGTTTAGTAAAGCATGCAAACGAAGCGCGAGAACCAGACCTCTTGGTAAACAGACTATTTGAAGGCCAGTAAGTAGTACAGTCGAGAAAATACAGCTGACGTCTGCTTTCACCGCCCTGTGAGGTCGGGGCATGCGGGGTGAGCGGATTTTGACGTGCGTTAACTGTACTTTTATAAAGGATTACTCAGCTACACAACGACATGCATGTAGCCGACGTCTGCTTGTTGAACGGCGGCATTGCACGTATCATTTGCTGCCCGACGAACATTCCAACAGCGACGTTGGAATGTGAGCTCTGAATATTCACGTTACCCCCCATATACGTATATGAATATATATATATATATATATATATATATATATATATGGTAAATGATAGGCCATATATATATATATATGGTAAATGATAGGCCATATATATATATATATATATGGTAAATTATATGGTATATATATATGGTAAAAGATAGGCCGTTCCGCCGTCCACATTCTAAAAAGGATTATATTTGCGCCCGGTAATAATTTATATAGAGTTACAATATTTTGCAGTTGAAAAGTCAATAAGCTCGGACATCTTTCGTTGCGTCTCCCAGTCGTCTTGATCACTTCGAGATTATCCGCTAACGAGGCTTCTGTAATGGGAGCGACGAGAGCGCGTGCAATGCTCAAACGTGCAATGGGCAAAGCGGGATAGTGGATACACACAAATATATATATATATATATATATATATATATACATATATATATATATATTTGTCGCAACTTGCACGCATTATGAATGCGTGCAAGCTGCGACAAAAGATTTAGGCCCAAGTAGTGTGTGTGTTTGTGTAGCAAGTAATGCTGGTTGGTGGGGTGGAGGTTTGGGGTATTGATCGTGGCACGTTGGTGCCCTTTCCTAGATCCTCGTGTGCCATCGGTGGAACGACAACGGGCGACGGATTGCCCCCCTTCCCTCGGACGAGGAAACGTCTTCTACTGCCTGCCTCGTTTTCGTCTTTTTCCGATTCTTCTCCATCTTGTTATTTTTTTGTTTTTTCCTGACTGTGCTATTTATCTACTACGTGCATCTTTCTAACTGTCAATCCATCAACCGTCACTGTTGCGCCATAGATGCGCGATAGAGAGAGAGATATATGATACGCGAATAAAATACCATAGGCGTGCAATAGCCTTTGAGAAGGCGCGTCCGTCGCTACCGCTTGTTCTGCTGTTGCTTGGTACCGGCTTGGTCCGGACTCCGGACGTCGTGGTGCACACCGGAGCACCGCAGGATGGCGCACGATGGCAAGCAAAGGGAATAGGCTGAGGCTGAGGCAGAAAATCAAGAGAAGAGGTTAACGATGACTGAATTCAAATCGCCAATGATTTTTGTTGGCCAACGATGGCCAATCTGTTGAAAACGCTTCCAGAGCAGAAGAACCAAGCATGTTAACTAGTAGACTAACTCCGTTTTGTGAAGCAGTGTGCCTGGTGCAGCTACCCTGGCGCTATACAGGTACCTACCTAACGAAATACCGCGCGGGGGCGGTAGTGAGCAGTTACTTCGTTAAACGACGACGACGACGGCGACAACTCGACTGTGAATGTTGTGGTGGTAATGGTGATGATGACGACAATGACGATGCTGATGATGCTGATGACCATCAGGACATCGGTGGCGCGCGCGAGTTTATACAAAGCTCTCTACGACAGAGGTACGTATGCAGAGTTACGCATACGCTTATGATGATGATGATGTAATTACTTTACGAAAACGAACGTGCCGACACAGTGCTGGGCAGTGGGCCGCCGCCTTCAGCAGCAGCAGCCATTCGAACAACTACTCCGCCCCTCCTCACCTCCCTATTCCTCCTGCCCCCCCCATTCAAGGGCATTCAAGAGCTGCCCACGACGACAATTTGAATGGCCACCAATGTCGACAAGGGGAAGGAGGCGGAGGCGAAGGACGAGGAAAAGGAAAAGGGGCCATCGTCGTCGTCGCCTTTCTCTTCAGGCGGCGGGCGCCTTTGCGGGCGCACCGACACCAACGTGACCAAAACTTGTCTGTCCGCCCGACTAACGATTACTGCTACTACTGCTACTATAACTGCCACTAGTTCTACTACTACTACACCTGCTACTAGTTCTACTACTACACCTGCTACTAGTTCTTCTACTACTACTACTACTACTACAGCTGCCGCTAATACTACCGTTACAGCTGCTACTATTACAGCTGCTAGCGATGCCGTTACCACACCAGCACCAGCACCACCACCACGGGCTATTCGAATGGCCATGGTCACACACTGCCGGTCACACTCTTCCGTTCCGGCCGTTTGGAGACATTTTTATGAGTATGCAACACAGCCGCGCGCACGCGTTTGATGCACGCACGCACGCACGTACGCCTACGTGCAAGTAACAAACGTTCGTGGCGTCGGCAGCAACCGGCTGGCTGGCCGACCACGAACGAAAGCAAGCGCCAAATAATTAATTCATTCATTATGAAAGCGGACGCGCGGCGCACCACCAGCACCACCACGACCACCATCATCACCATCACGACGGACGCTACGAGGGCCAACGATTCGTCACAAGCTGTTACCGGCCAGGGTCGTACGTATGAACGGGCTGTACGGGTTACGGGACGACACGGCATGTGTCGTTCTATATTATTATTATTATTATTATTATTATTATTATTATTATTATTATTATTATTATTATTATTATCAGACATGACTACTGTTAAACGAATTGTGTTTTAAACCTGTGTTTTGAATCTATGTGGTCAAAGTAAGAATACTGTGAGCGTCTGGGGCAAGGCTTTAATAGAGCACGATCGAGATAAACATATCAAGTAAATAGCAAGGGACCAATGAGTGACAATGTGGCGAAATAGACACGAAAAAATGTTTATATATACATATATACATGTACAGTAGCTTACTGCTAGCTGGGCCATTCATTGTAGCGCTTATGTTTCTTTGAAATTAAGTTCTCGAAGTAAGATTAGGGTATTTGCACAAGTTGCTTCTTTGAGCGCGCGTTTAACGCAGTGTTGCGCCGGGGTCAGACTATGTGCAGGTCGTCCAGATTATACATTCTAGTGCGCAAAGAAATGTTGGCCACCTATATATATATATATATCAAGATACGTATATATATACGTATTTTCGGCGTGTTGAGAAAGCTAGAGCAATTCAAGGACGCTGTGCAAAAGTCCACCTAAGTTGAATTCAGCGGTATCCGCAGACGAGTATTAAACCTGTATTGAATCATGTCCTTGCAATGTGGACATACTAGTTTTTTTTTCTAGTTTGACTAATTTGCTAAGCCAGGTAAAAATACTTTGAAACAAACTGTGGTTATGGTCTGACGCAGTTAAGCTGTTTTAATTTGCTGGCTGCAATTGGCTAAATTGCCTGGTACTTGCCAATAAGCTTGACATTATTTTCATTATATGGTTTGTGTGTGTAATATATTTAATGTAAACCGAGTACATCGAATAGAAGATCTGATATTCAGCAGCATTTCTTACGGCCCGGCCGGTCACTTCAAGAAAAGATCTGTAAAGAATCGATCACTCAGAGCCCACGCGAACACCGAGTCTACTACTATCTGACATGTTCTTCTCTTTGGCTCCTTCTTTCTTCAAGCAAATTAATCTATTTGATCTAACTCTTATGTCGGTTGCAGAAGTTGGACCAAGTAGTTCGGGACAAAGGCCGAACTTCGAGACTGGCATCAACTCACACTCCGTTTCCTCAACAAGTCCTTCGACCTTCTGGTCCGCAAAGCTGCAATAACTAGTGGTCAGTGGTGAGGGCGTGGGTGGCCGGCCTGGCGCCACTGGAACGAGGTCACCAGCGGCCGCGTACGCACGCAAGCGCCTCCCGTCAAGAGAAAAAGCCTCGTCAACACTTTTTGTAATAGAACCATCCCCCGAGTGGCTTTCGTGCGCGCTGTAACGTGTGGTGGCCGATGACATCGGGCAAGGAGGCGCGATGATGTCCTCGGGCATGGAGTTCCAGCGGGGGCTGTGGCGGCGGCGGCGACAAGGGAAAATGCCTGTATGTCTGTATTGGCCTTGGTCTGTGTCTTGGTCTCCGGTCGTCTGCTGTCTGCTGTTGACCGAAGAGGCGTCAACCAGGCCAGAAAACACCATTAATCTATCTGTGTGGGCCGATCGGAGGCGATGGCTTGTCCGCTTGGCCATGCTCGATTTATGCAGCAATGCATTCAGTCAGCTATCAGTCAGGCAATAAGCCGCCCCCTAGCAGGCAAGCCTCGACCTGCCTCAGCCTAGGCAGAGCCGGCAGACGCGGCGCCGGTAGCGGCGGCGGCGCTAGCCAAATCCAACCAAAATAGGTTCAGGAGTTCTTTCCCTCGCGGCCAAAAGAGAATAGCTGCTCCAGGTACACCGCTGCCAGCGTTGTCCTTGCCGCTGCACTGATGTCTTCGCCACTGCACTGATGGCTATTCCTCGTTGCACTGATGACTGTTCGTCGTTGCACTGATGCCGCAACCTGAGTCTGTAAGCCAGCTGCATCTGAGCGCGGAGAAACACCAAGTGAAGGAAGGGGCTTCATTTGCTGTACGACACACGGCCAGGGACGGCCCAACTGCCGGCGCCCGTTGAGCTGCGCCCCAGACGCGTGCGGCAATCGGCCGTATGCTTCGGTCTTAGACCTTTGGGTGTGCCCTTGCTTGGGAATAACCGACTTCCTAGTCCTGTATGTAGAAGAACACACACAAACTCACACTGTACTCAGACACTCATACACTGTATATGCGTGTGTGCACGTGTGTGAGTTCACATTTGCACATATCTTTCGAAACATTGATGCACTTGCATTTTCTATGCCGTTGCAGTATGTTGCAGTGCCCTCGGCGCCGCCGACCAGCCTAGCCTCATCATCAAGAATTGGTTGGTCGGTCGGTCGGTCGGTTGGTTGGTCAATCAGGTAGCCACACGGGTCAGCTATTCGAAAGGGGCAACGCGATGCGGACCAATAACAATCTGTCTGTTTGGTCTCTGCTACTACTGCTGCTGCTGCTGCTGAGGTAACAGCTGCGGCAGAGGCGTTTTCGTACCTAACATTGTGGAGGTGTCAGCTCATCCATCAATGTGAGGATGAAATGGCTACTCGTATGGTGGTCGCTCTATGATGCCGTATTCGTAATAGGGTAATAATTATAGTGTGCCTAGAGGAAAGCGATAAACACGAGAAAAAAGGAGCAGGAGGGGCGGCGGTTTAAAGGAAGGGTAGTAAGAGAAGGAGGAAAAACATCTGCGGGCGTTTATGGGTCAGCGGGCGAACGTCTTCGTCGCCGCCACCGCCGAACAGACACGGCCGCGCTGGGAGAAGGCGCCGGGAGTTCTTCTTCGGCACGGTCCTTCTCCGCGCGAACTCCCAGCTTTGCGCCCAGGTCTAATTGGGGGCGGGTGTTGATACGTGCGGCGAACTACTGCTAAGTTGTGCTGTCAAACTGTAGCAGCAACAACAGCAGCAGCAGCGCCGACAGCCGCTCTGTAGGAGCACCATGATGTGTTCGTGTGCCCATTGGCGCCCCCGCCAATAGGCCGATGCCAAAAGGGGCGCAAGAAAAGACAGACACGCGCTGGATAACTATAGTAGTAGTAGTAGTGGTAGTCGAGTGTCGAAGCAATGTGAAAAACAGTTCCGTGGACGTTAAATCTTGGCTGAGGGTCAGCCCGAAAACTTTACTTAGAAGTAGTGGTGGTAGTAACATCAGTAGCAGCAACATGTCTGCTACTGTTACTACCGCTTAGAATTCTACGTGCAAAAAACTATCAAATAGCCAACGCGGTTAATACGACCTTTAACGCGTCGCCCGTGCTGCTGTAGCGGAATGGCAGCTAGACAAGAATTGGCAAGGGCACGGGGGGCGCCTAGTGGGTAAACGCTGGCATTGTTTCTGCTTGTCTCGCGTCGTCTTCGTAGGCCGTTGTGTTTGTGGCCGTTTTCTGCTAGCCCTAGCCAGTTAGGTTAACAGGTTAAACGTCACAAGTAAGAGAGGTAACATCTGAATGGCTCCAGCGAGAATAACAGTGGCGACGATAACAATGACGGGGACAAGGGACCGCTGCATATTGTCGCGCCGTTTTACCGTGCATAAATCATCATCATCATATTTATTTCACTCATATTGAGTATGCATCATCTACCGTGCATACAGGCCCACCATCGCTATCTGGTAACGTAGGGGAATTATTGACCAGGATGGGCTTGCTCGAATGGGGACGGATTTTCGTCGACGATTTCGAAACCTTAACGACGCCGACGACACTTAAAGATACTGACGCCCTAATGTCCTAGTCGTGACTATGATGCTATTGGTGATATTGATGATTAGGATTGCTATGATTAGGATGATGATGATGACTTAGGAAATATGAAGGATGATCACCATTGTTGCTGATACTACTACAACAATTTTCATCGGAACTACTTTCGTTTTACTTCGTTGTGCTACTACTACTACTACTACAACCGGTGACAGCCGGAGTAGTAATAGACGCACTCGACGTAACAACAAAGACAACAACGTAAACAACAACAATGACGACGTCAACAATAACAACAACACTAACAGCCGCAGCAACAACAACATCAACAACAACGACAATGAAAGCAATGACAACACCAACAACCACAACGACAACAGCCACAACAACAACAACCACAACAACAGCACCACCACCACCAACAACAACAACAACAACCACAACAACAGCACCACCACCACCAACAACAACCACAACAACAACAACGACAGCAACAACGGCAACAATAACGGCAGCAACAATACCACGTGCCGCCATCCCCGCCGATAGATGCGCGAAGCTCACATCGAGTCAGTGGCCGCCAATCCGGAACGGAACCTAGCAAACGACGTTATGGACGGCGGAAACCGGCCGTCGTCCGGCCTTGCGAATAGCGCCGGCACATCGGCCACATGGGCCAAAGTGGTTCCGATAGGCTGCGGCGGTGGAGGCAGTAGCAGTAGACAAAGAAGTAGTGGAAGTAGTAGTAGTAATAGTAGCAGTAGTAGTAGTGGCGTAGACGGCCAAAAATAGAGATCGAGTATTATTGGCTCGACTGTCTTTTCTGTTCGGGACAAGCAAGATAAAATACTGCTAATAGAATATGGCCTCTTCCGCCTCTTCCTTCCTTCGACCTTTCCTCTCTCTCTCTCTCTATCTCCCTATCTCTCTCTCTTTCACACACACACAATATCTTCCTCTCTGTTCCTCTTTCTTATCCGCTTTCCACTGCAGCGGCAGTCAATTACACGTAGTACTCGACACAAGGTCAGGCCAGCGAACCGAACGTCGGGCGCGCAGCTTCACTGCTCTCCACGGCGGTGGTCAGCAGCGAAAGTGTAGCATCCGTGCATATTCAGTGGTCGTGAACGTACGTAACAATGTATGTATGTACACATATGGCTACATCTATTTATAATATATGTGTACAAACAATTTCAAGATATACATATATATATATATATATATATATATATGAAGGAAAATTTAAGATTCAATATATTTATTTAGGGCATTCAAGCACATATGGATTTTCGATGCCGACTCGATTCGGCTACGACGGTAAGGCGAGTAGTACCTTGGCCGTGGGCAATGAACCAATTATTGACGCAGCGTTTCCGCGTTGAATTTCAACCGATATCCTCTGTAGCAAAAACTGTCATGCTTTCCTATCACTGGTTGCCACAGCCATTCTGGTTGCCAACTTTCCGCCGGAGAATTGCTTGTGATTTTTGGGCCCATTAAGCATAATGTCTCGAAGACGATCGGTTGAGTAATGAAGGTTTTTTTGCTCCAGTTTGCGATATTTGGCCAGCTTGCGGTGTTTAACGCGGCGAGCGGCTGCGTTGACCTCCCAGCTGGTATGACGAACATACGATGCGCATACGGCCAATGTGCAAGATATGGCCACTGCATTCATATCCGGACGCAGTTGGCTGTTTGGTGACAATCTGACCGGCTCTTTGACTGCACATATGTGCGCGGACTGCATTGCCTAATGAGAACCTACCGGAGCTTCTCTTGCAGGCAAGAGCATGCTCACCCGTGAAAGACACTGGCACACGTTGCACAATTTTATACAAATACATTTAGTACCAAAATGAATTGTGTGGTTGATCCGAGCGGAACGCATGGGTCACCGTGCATGATCTCTGTCAGCTCCTATATATATATATATATACATATACATATTCACCTATTTCGCAACTGGGTTTGAAGCGGACCTTGAGATGGCACTGCGGATATTTTGCTTGAATTCGAATTAACTATGCCGTCAAATGAACTGTTGTCTATGCACGACGACTAGTCTGATGCTGTAAAATTGAGGTATGATTTGATACGTGTTTACATGAATTCGTAGCTCCCGTCCGCAGATGTTACGCAAGCTACACTAACAATGCCGCACACCAGATGATCTTGTAGTTCGTTATACAATTCGTAGTATCGTTAGCACCGTCTTTGAAGCAATGCGAAAAACAGTCCCATGGACGTTAAATCAGCCCAGAAAATATTTGTTTTAAGTATCGTTAGCAGTAGTAGGTAAGCTGATCGGTTACGTTCGTTAGGACGTGAAATCTATGGGATTTGTACTATATTGCTAGCCATACGAACTCGAGGGAAGTGGTATCCTTTCGCATGTATGTTTTCATAAAAAGAAGCATGAGTGTTTCATAAAAAAAAGAAGCAAATAGCCATACACATGCACTGCAAAGCAATATTTGCCTCAAACGACAACGACGACGACGACGACGACTGCAAGGAAAACACACCAAGCATATTACCGTTGCCGAGGTGTCCTCTGTCCTCCACAGATTCGCTCGGACAGCGGAAGCAACGGCGGTGCGTCACGCCGTTGATGCTTTACTACTGTTTCGAGCTATTTCGAAAGTATCGAAACACTACCTCGGTCAGTCGGCAAATAGGCGTGTAAATCCTGCACGACTTAGAACTAACCGAGTAATGTGTATGCAAATGCACAAACAAGCCGGCGGCGTGCACGAAGGCACTGCACGTGCGCGTGTTCGGCATACGATATTTTTGAGGTGGTTGGTTCCGCAGTACAGTTGACGGCACCAGCTTCCAGGTAGGTGATAGGGCACATTCGTGAGCGTCGTAGGCTATTTCCGCGGCTAGCGGGGGGGGGGGTTCTTGTGGCGTGACGTGCTATGCCAAACCGCACCAAACGCCGGGGCTATCCATGGTATTGCGCCCGGCGTTTTGCGAGTTTTGTCGCTTGGAGGGCTGGCGTAACCTTATCGCGTTTAAATGTTGCCCGAAGTCGCCCGACGTGACCGTGTCGCTTCATGTCACCGATTTTCAGACCGACAGTGAGCGCCATGGCCAACGGGAAGGGAGCCACAGGCCAACAACAGGTATCAAACACGGCTCTCCCTCTCCGGTTAGACATACAAGCCACTCCCACTGTTAGCCGTGCTGCAACTACAACTTGTAAGTATTTAAATCGTCAGGTCATACACTACAGCCACTGGCCACCAGGATTAACACCACGACAACCACAGTTTTTGTTGCTGTTGCTACGGCTGATAATGGTGACGATGATATCATCGTCTGGCATCGCCTGACAAAACAACACTCGACGATGCAACGAAACTGCACAGCGAAACGGCGATAGCCAGCGATTCCGTGTAACGTGCGTTGCGTCGAATAAATAGCGCAGGGTTTTTGGTTCAAGCGTTACGCAAACCGCTCATTACGCAAACCGCTCGGATTATTTGAGTATGACCTCTCACGCTGGGCGGCAGGGGGGGGGCTGTGGGCTGTGCCCTGACACGGTGGAACATTTATATTTATAGCAGCGCTAATTAAAGCACTTCCCGTTGTAATATGTATATATTTGCTCAATGTTTTTGCATACATATGATGCGAAATATTCGGGCAATACTCCTAAATGCGCACGGCTGGCTGCAAACGAAGCACACCTTAAAGCAAAATATGTTTAGCAGTCGGCGTTCGTGGTGTGCATAGAAACTGTTAAGTTATTTTTCTTGTCATATATATAAGCACGTGTAATGTTAAGTACATCTAGCGAATACAATAAAAAAATATATACAATAGTATAAATGAAAATACCGACAAACCAAACGGCTCCAAGAGTGCGTATATCGTTTGTGCGAAAAAAGCGACGTTGGGCGCTAACACATACTTCGTCTGTACGCCAAGAACTGTTAGAGCCTCCCTAATATCCAGAGTTGATTACCTGAGATCAGACCACGGTGTTGTGATTGTACAATAACTACTAAGTCTACGATAAATAAAGCATACACAGATGAATAACAACAACAGAGTAACCGTACACCGGTTAACTAATAAATACCACATTTTAATAGCGACAAGGACAATAGGCGTTGTGACGGCATATATTTGTAATAACTCCTTCGGACAAGGCTGGCAGTATAATAAATAAACATAAATGAGCTGCCACGATGCACGCGGCAACAGCCAACAACAGTAGCGGGAACAAAAGTGCTGTTCGAGGATATTTCAGCATGTGCCGGTCGATATTACCTATACTGGAGCCGGGCCAAAACGACGAGCAACAAAAATGTATGCTCTAAGTCAAACAACACGGTTGCAACACACTCAGAGTATGACTGCAGCATGTCAATACGTACGGTATCGATTCGAATACTAAAATTGTACATACTAGACCTATCAATACCGAGCCAAAACAACTCTTTCAACTGTATACCGTTCAGATAGCGTGCAATGCAAGGAGTGCACGTCCTGAGCAGTTTGATGACGTTGAGACTTTTGAGTATGTTTAGTCGACTATCAAGCTTACACCTAGTATATCTATACTATACCTAAAGTTGTGTTCCACGACTTCAATCGTGGAAGGCTGTGTCGAGCGGATGCTCCTGCATCGAATAGTGTATTTGTCGTGGTTTGAGTGGGAGTTTCTCGGAGACTGTTGCACCAGTGAAAGTGTGCGTGATTGAGTTTTGGTTGGGGCACGATATCTGTTCAGAGGTACTTTAGTAAGCTCTCCGAGCAATCAGGCTGCGATTGATATCTCCGTAGCGTTCAGATTGACAGCCGCCACCGCCGGGGCGAGTTGTTTATTTACCTTGCTTTTCTAAAAAGGGTTAGTTAACAGGGGATAGCTTTCAGGCGCTAAGGTGCAAATGCCGGGCAAACTCACGCATTGTTGGGGTAATGGAGGCAGACGGCTGCACAACCCGCGCCGTTGGAGGACGAGAAAAGAGCGTCGCATTGAGTCCCGTTGAAGAAGTGCGAGTGAGACATTTCCCTTTATCGTATGGGTACCCTCCTGGATCACGCGCGAACCCAAAGCGCGAAGCAGAAGATGGGGTGCAATGTAGTGAGGAGGGTAAGCCCGACGATACATGATCTACTACAATGCTCTGCCCAGGCTGATCGCAGGCACCGAAAGTGGTTGTGACCAGGCAAAAGGCAATGATATTTTCTGCCATCGATGTCTAGCTACATAATATTTTTAACACAATCTGTGACTATACTGGGGGTCATGCAAATAGGACACTGAGGAACCCTGCTCTATTAGGTCTACAACAAAGTCTTTTCGGATTGGCGCTTGCGCGGCTTTCATAGCACCCGCCCCGGCGCCTAGGCATAGATCATTGGCTCACTCTTTGTTGTTTTCATGTGAAAAAGAGCGGGAAATCTGTTGGTCTCAACCATTTTGAAATCTGTTTTGCCGTTTGTTTGTAAAAGTGCTGCAAATTTGAGGTAGAAAAATGCCAAATTCGGGCGATTCTACTCTATGAGTTTAAAAATGAACTGAGTGCAACGCAGGCTCACAAAAAGTTGTTAAAATCGTTTGGAGATGCTTGTTGTACAGACAGAATGTGCCAACAGTGGTTTGAGAAGTTCCGAATAGGACATTTTAACCTCGAAGATAAGCCTAGATCAGGAGGGCCAAGTGTTGTCAGTGTGGAGGTTTTTCGAATGAAAATCTATGAAATGCCCTCTATAACTACTGTGGAACTTGCCGAGGAGCCCGTATTACCCAATATTACCTGAGATCAGACCACAGCAGGCATCAACATTTGCCTTTTTTTTATTTCGTTTTGTGACCTGCGATGAAAAATGGGTCTTCTACGACTCTCCTGTTAGGAAAAGGTTCTGGTCAAGTGAACCTAGCACATCCGTTACCCAGCCCAAAAAGGACATACACGCAAACAAGGTTTTATTGTGTATTTGGTGGAATGTGGGCGAAATAGTGCACTATGAACTTTTACCGCGTAACCAGACGATAAATACGGCCGCGTACTGTCAACAACTCGAAATGGTTCACGAAAAATTAAAGCAGTCGTACCCTGCACTAATTTCAAGTAAGGGTGTACTGTTCCACCAAGACAACGCAAGGCCCCACGTGAGTAGGGAAACCCTTTCGAAAATTTCCCAGTTAAAATGGGAACTTTTGGATCATCCACCGTATTCCCCCGACTTAGCACCATTTGAGTACCACCTATTCAGATCGATGCAAAAAAATGTAAGTGGTAAAAAATCACTTCTATCGAACACGTGCGTTCTGGACTGGAAGAATATTTTGCCACTAAAAACCCATACTTTTACAGAAAAGGAATCGAAAACCTTGTAAATCGTTGGGCAGAGGTTGTACCTTCCGGCGGAGAATATATAAATCAATAAATAAGACCTCCCGTGACTCCTATATATGTGTTTTCTTTATAGCGCCAAAACCGAAAAGACTTTTTTAGCCCTTATATAACTGGAGAGCTTGCCATTGTTGTTGATGCCAACGAGGATAGGGGCACCTTGCTGACACTGTAAGAGTTGGCGCATGTTAAAATATCGGCCAGAATAAGTGGAGCTGTTCTGTAAAGAGAAAGTATCCGACGTGCACCTGTCCATCTCTGACCCCACTGTCTTAGCTGCATTTAAATCGTCAGTCGCTAAGGCGGCTCGTGTTAAAACCAAAAATCCAATGGACAACGTAGTGTTGCAACAACTGATCACGTAATCTTAACATTTACAGACAATCGTTTCTCACTTGAGATTCGCTTCGGTCTAAAGCAGTATGAGTCCACTTGAGTCTAAAACAGCCGTTTGTGTTACACCTCGACCCAATGCTGTGCTTTAGATGATACAGCATTGATTACTTTGCTACGGACAGCAAGGTTCCTAAACAAAAGTGTAGAAGGTGTGGCTCTCTATAACATCTTAGGAAAACACCAACCGCTTGGGAAAAAGGCCGTCCACTTGTATGGGACATTACCGTGTCGTGTACATTGGCCAGGAGCTACGTTGCTCCAACAAGTCAGAAAGCTGGTGCATCTGCTTGTCTTGCGGAGAACCGTAAGTTAGCGAAATACAGAGAACTTAATCCGCAGTTTATCGTCCAGCTAATTGCCATGGAAACTTACGTACCCCAGAAACGTCGAAAAATTTCAAGGAGCTGGAAAAAACTAAACACAGTCACAAGGGATCCTCGTTCTGGAGAGTCCCTACTGCAGCGCGTATCGATCGAGCTTCAGCGGGGAAACGCGGCGTCAGTCGAAGGGTTCCTTCCCTCCGCCGAAGGGTTCCCTGAGATCCCGTAAGAATACTGTTTTTAATACTATTTGGATTAAATAAATTATACTGCCACTCTTAGGAATTATGGCAAGGCTTAGGCCAAGCGTCGCCAACATAGTGGCGAGCAGCAGGCCGCGTGAGGTTGGTGCCCCGTTTGATTGAGCCGAATAGATATGTTAAAGCGGGCAGCAGAGTAGTAGCAGTATCGCAGAGCATTATTAAGAGGCATTCTGCCCCAACCGTACAAACCGTGGCAAACGTTCAACCGTCCCATAACTTTTTCATAATCAACATTTCGTTAATCAACAATACCGAAAGGTGATGTAATAATAACAAAAATAACTTTTTGAAGCGCAGTATGTCGTCTGTGGTGAAAATGTTAGTATAGTGAATAACGCCGCGCTAAATCAATGACCTTGGCCCAGATATAAAAATGCTGTAGAAAAAAGTCGAAAATGTATTCAGTGGACACCGTCGCAGATCTTGTAGACGTGTTGCTAAACAAGGTCGCTGTATCGTAAAAGCAGTCCAAACAGTAAGCAGTGCATTTAAAAAGTTGCCTCAGTCTCTGCTTTCTAGGGTTACGGGAGTAGAAATAGACAGTGGAGTCGAGTAAAGCCACTGGAACCGCTCCTCTTGGAAAAACCTTGCAACACTCTATTAAAGCCCCCTTGCGCCATGCACTTTGCACGCTCGCTTGCCACCAAGGTGTAGATATAAAGCAAAAGCGACAAGCCTCATATATATATATATATATATATATATATTAAAGAAAGAGCTAATTTTATCATCTTCTTACTGCACTCGATCGTACTGTCTGTACAACGTGACTTTATTTTGACCGTAAGCACAATATGTTGCAACATGCCTACCCACCGTTATGTGGTTAGCACTTTCGTTTGTTAGTCATTCTAGCAAGGGGAACGTTGTCCGTTGAATGGCTCACGCTAGTCCTGGTTGACTCTGACAGCTTACACGCGCATATCTAAAAGGAACAGGTAGGCGTAGATGGCGAAACCAAGACGCCCCCCAGTGTCTTAGCATATGAGCACGCACCACACTAACTCCTACTACATAAAACCACATCACGTATATTTCACACGCAGCAACGTCAGGAATCACGCAAAGCTAAACTTGTACTGACAAATAATGCAACATTCAACCGCAATTGTTTGTCTATTAAAAATACTTCGTTGCTATAATTGTAAATATGATATATATATATATATATATATATATATATATATATATATGGGTTTTCTTTGGATGGCAAATTTATTTAAGTTTAATAATTCTTCATTGAGCTTGAAATTGCCATTATTACATAAATTCAAACAATTATAACTATTGAGGTCATTTTGCAGAAAAGGCTATCGCCCGTGTCTGCCCGCCTTTATGTATGTATATATATATATATATATATATAGATTCAGGCTTGGATCGATCCTGTTGATGGTAGACCACCATCGTTTTGCCCGCTCTTGGAGCTGCTGTGTAGGATGTTAGAAGATGTTAGAAATCACCAGCACTAGTAGGAAACTCGAGGAAGCGAAGCAAGAACAAGAAGCGTTATTTTACAGGTACGCATGCACACGCAGTTAAGGCTGTGCACATGACCATGCAATGCCGACGAGGCCTGCTGAGTGAGCAACCAGCAATCAGAAAAAAGACAAAGGAGGGGCCAGAGAGGAACATGATCGAACAGGGCCAGCAAAGCAACAAATATCGTTATCCTCAGACGCGTGGTCTGGACACGATGATGACGACGACGACAGTGATGGTGGGTGCAAAGCCCTCGATCAGCGACCACAGCGCCGGGCCGCCCCGGTGGCGCCCCGGAGCGAGGGAGCATATGAGGTTTGGACCGTGTGGGCGGCGCCGACCTAACACCGTTAGCCTGCTGACCAGACAGCCACTAGTTGACCCCGCAGCAACCTCAGTCTCTTAGAACCCCACACGGGCAAGGTGAAGGTCGTTGCAACCTCGCAGAAATAGGATGACACATGCTCATACAAGGGAGCGGCGACTTTTAAATACCTCCAATCTTGACTACGACTTTCTACGTGTTCGGGTAGTTAGACGGCCGTCACTATGTCGTCAGCGCGTCCCGTACACCACCATTTCGAGTTACTTCATCACTCGCATTGTATTATTTTGTGTAACTATGGGCGTGAGTTTAGGTCTATGAAAGCGCATGTATATATATATATAAATATATATATATATATATATACCGAGCAAGATGGCTTAGTGGCAAAGCCTTTGCCTTGCATTCGGGAGGACTGGGTTCGAGACCCAGACCGGCCACTCTTAAATTCGTTTGCATGGTTTCCAATTTAGACAAGGTAAATGCCGGAGTGTATTAAAATTAGCCATGACATGAAAAAAACCGTACACTGGCAAATCTTTAAAAAAAAATATATATATATATATAAGGAATGCAAATCAACACAACTCCACCCCCATTACGGGGTAACGGTCATGCGGCTCAAAAGTCAGTGCTCGCACGTTCCGTGCTTGTACTACGGCGGTATATTGTATTCGACGCGCAACAGTAAGTTTCAGACGCCGTGCTTCGCCGTTTTTCGCATTTCCGTTGAGGCGATATCAGAAGCAAGCGCGCTACGTGATGCTGATTGCCTACGGTAAAACTTTGTCAACTAGGAAGAGATGAGCGAGCTGTTTGAACATGTTTGAACATACATCGTATACTGGGTATAGACTAGGATAGCGAGAGCCCATTCTACGGTTTCTTTTTGAAGGTTTGTCCATATTCTCATGCTGCGTGCCCTCTAGTTCCACTTGTGTATGTAGGGTTATTGGCTTCTTTGGCCGCTCACGAGTAGAGTTGACAGCTCAAGCGCGCTGTTTTTGCACTTGTGTGTCTCTATTATTCTATTAAAAATCCTGCAGATGAGATTTTCGCTCGATATGTTGTGATATATCGACAAACGGGCTATCGGAATTAAATCTGATTAGGAAAGAACGAGTGCTTATTATGCGTATCTGCAGATAAATTGGATTACGCATATGCCAATGCTATGCCAGTCTCTCTGCTTGCTTGCTTGCGCGGGTCTGGCTAAATAAGACCTCGCAATAGAATTAATTGAATATGGAGGCATACAACTCTGGGGGAAAGAGAACGAATTTAGCAGCCAATCCGGCAAGCTTTTCATGTACGACGCTGGCGTGGTAAAAACAGCACATAGAACATTTAAATGACAGCTCCGCAAAGAAAAGCAAACGTTAATGCTGTTTAACGCATTTTGCTGTTCGTGGTATCGACAGGTGGATGCCAAAGTGTCAAACTAGGAACCGTTTTGGGGAACATCATGAAGCGAAATTGAACATATCTGTTCTTCACAAAATAGCTGTGCGCCGTATATATTGATTGGCTGTCTTCACACTTCGCTAATAGCACATGACGCTTAATATAGAAGCCTTCAAAGTGCCTAAGCAGGCCGCCATCAAGGAATGATTTCGTTTCTCGGCAGATCTCCCGAGGACGCGGTAGCCTCATTAACACGGTTCGCATAACAGCACAGCCGGTTAACAACCTACGGTACTCGGCGCCTTGAACCTAACAAGGGTTACAGCTTATTGTAGAGTTAAGTCGCCCTTAAAGTGCCTACGGTGCAAATAGTAGACGTTTAGCACACATTGCTGCGATGAATTGTTTATGCGTACCTGAACTGAGTGCAAGTAATAATACTAATTACAAATTGGGAGAGGATTGTAAACTGTCAATTGGGACATCTGTGCGCATCGCTTTTGTACGATCGCAACCGTTTATGGCCCACTTTGAAACTCACCTTGTGTAAAATGGAAAGCCTCAAAACCAAGTTGGAATTAAGGAATTTGGACTTACGTATGCTTAAATACTCTTGTTTTCAACTGGCTGATATAGTCGAGTATTTATGGATGCTAGTCTGGATGGTAGTCTGTGTTAGTACGGCACAGGCATCTGAGTAATTGGCGAGAGGTCTTAGTTATTAAATTAATCATTGGCAAAACATTCATACAAAAATATTTGTAATTTAAGCAGATCCTCTTACATTTCCTGTTGAATACGCGGGTAAATTCTCGATTCAGTACTCGCGTTTACCGTAACAAAAGTCTAACCTAAATCCATAAAAACTGTCTTTTTCTCAAAGTAAAATGATACTTCATTGAGACATGACCGTTAACGGTACGCTTGTGGGCATAAAAAAACTAGTTGGTACTAGTTGGTAAAAACTAGCATACAAAGCATATCCAATTATAGTGGGATACTTTAGCATTTTCCTAACAACTTGCCTATTTGTTTTAAATTGACTATATGGACTGGTCAGTAAAGCCTCAATGTTGATGGACATATGCCTGCAGCATGCGAAAAATATCAACATATAAAAGAATAAGCACATACCCAACCATCTGTAAACTAGAAGTAAAATAGTTTTAAAGGAGGAATTTCTAATTCTAGACTATTCTTTGTCTTCTACGCTCTTTTTGGGCGTAAATAGGCGGCTTACCATAGAACTTAGGGTGATAATTGAAGCAACATAGCGGAGCATGCTTCCACACACGAAACAAGATGACATATTTAGCTGTACAAACATCAGATGTGAATTGCAACGTTGCGAAATCGATTATCAGACTATGTGAGCACACTGATCTGTAGGACGCCAACTGCCGGCTTTAGGATGATACTAGAAAAATGGCTAAAAACATTCGCAAATTGGACCGCATTAGCTGTGAGAGGTCCCGATCTAATCGCCCTCTAGATTGCGCCCTATAGGGGTATTCCTGCTATTTTTGTTTGTTTAACATAAGTAACATAATTTCCAATGTAGCGCACGATTTATGTGATCGAGCCTTGGGGTGAAGTTTTATGCTGACTCGCTTTCTTGGCTTCGCTTTAAATAATGACTCTGCTGCAAACCAGCAAAAATGTGCCGGCGTTTATGACATCGACCCGGCATGGCAGCTCAGCCCATATTCGTCTATAGTTCCAACGTAGTCGACTTGGTGAAAGCGGTGACGAATCTCACACATCCCCTCAATTGTAACTGTCATTTAGAATAAATGGTGCCATATTGTCGGTAAATAGCATGAAAGACATTAATGTTGTAACTAATGTTGTATATTGACCATGTATATACCACAGAATAGTCATAAAAGTGCGAGATTAGTCACACTGTGGCTCAAGGGGCTTGCACGTACGACTTCCTCTATCCTTATGTAGCTGCGTCTCTATTATAGCATCTAATTTGACCATATTTTTAGCTCCGATTTTTTGGTCTCTCACTTAGAGCACGTTTCACACCTCACCACCTTTCTTCTAACCAATTTACAACCACTTTGACGCAGATTATTGGCAACGACGTTTACATACTGTACGAAAAATGCCCATATGGTATACATATGCAGGAGAACTAAAAAGGAGAAAAACGTTTAAGAAAATTACCTGTGACTTAAGGACCACCTTCTGCGCTGACTACACTTTTGCACAGCTTTTCGTAGAATACAGATTCCTGAAATCCGAAGTGACCCGGAAACTGCTCCACCAAAGAAATCTCGATTTAAGCAGTGCTCCACGTGTAAGATATTTCCTTATATTCTTGGCAGCGCCAGTTATTCAAGGAGTAACGCGTCTATTCACTGTTTCACACTGTTCCTACGAGAGTATTTTTGTGACACATCTATGTATTACTTGCAACTTGTTTAGCGTGACAAGCTCGGCAGTAGGTTTCCCTTCTTGAATATTGTTCGACAGATTTGTTGTTATGCCGCATCGCTCATGTTTAGACCCGAGGGAAACGTCACAACGATTTTTCTTCAATGCGTTGATAACATTCGACATCCTGAGTAAGCAATATATCAAACACTTCGGAAACTTTAACCGTTTGTATTAGGCCTTAGAGCGGCAATAGGACAATAATATAAACATAAACACCTAGGCGCATAGAGTAGTATTCCCACTATTATCATTGCTATATGACAAGTTGCCCTGAAGAGTAGCTCGATTACATGCCCAGTTTGAATTATATATAAAGAAAACTATATAATTATGTATTGCTTACGGCTTCGGTGGAATCCAACCTATATGATGAAAGGAAGTGGCGTCTTGCCCCCTTTAGTCACGCTTTTCACAGAAAGCCGATGTTCTTAGGTGGCCCTAATTGTAACAATCGAATCTACCTCGTCCAGTGGCGCTTCATGACACGCATTGTTTTAATAAAAAAAAAACAATTCAATGAACTGCACTATCTTAAAATGAGCTCAATGTGTTTTGCGGCATCCCTATAGTTAAGGGCACCATGTATAGGGCCATAATGTAGGCTAGTAAACTGCTGTAAGCGGCTGCCCCGACCCACTTAGACCCATCGTCGTTGGTTAGCGGCAGCGTTTATACAACTGACTGACTGATTGATTAATAATGCTATTAATTTAATAATGGATACCGATAGATCGATAGGCCAACGCATAATGCGCTCTCCGCGCACAGAGTTGCCATATTTTTGACTCTGTGTCTGACTTTTCATTGTTGTGACAATCTCTTGTATTGCAACTTATGCAAAAAAAGGTTACGAGAGACAAATGTCCATAGTTAGTCTATATTACAAGCAAGCGCTCGTCTATAATCTAGATAGTACTAACATAGAAACGATCATATATATATATATATATATATATATATATATATATATATATATATATATATATATATATATATATATATATATATATATATATAATATATATATATAACTTTTCATAAAGCCAGCCATTACGGCGGCGGTAGAAACAACGGTTAATAGCCCCCTTTATTCTGATGTAAGCTGCTAAAATTCAACTCAGTTCGTTGGCGGAAAGTGATGCCAAAAATAGCAATCTGTAGCGAGTCGAGGCGATGAAACGCAAACATTAAAAAGCTTTAAGTGACTAGTAGGGAGACAGCTCAGTCACAGCGTACCGCTAAGACGAGGTCAACAATAAGTACAACCTAAACTGTACACATGCATCCCAAATTAAACCGATATTCTCATTTGCTTCATAAGATCTACTAGACCGCCTTGGTTTTAGTAAAACAAAATACCCGTTGAGTGCCTTGAAACTTGGCGAAAGCAATCCTTAAAACAACACGGAGGTGTGCTTCCGCCAAAGAATTTCGAAAGGTCTTCGGAGAGAAGTATTTAGCTAACTTTTCCAAACTTTCCATGAGATTGGAGTATATTTTTATGACCCGCTTGCGCGCTCCCAGAGCAACCAATAGTCACTGGTTACTCACCTTGCGCCAGTCATCATCACTAGAAGTGAGGTTTTTTTATGTTGATGGGTGTCCACGAAGAATGTACAGTGTGTATTGATTGGTGTGTCTAAATACCTATTGAAATAAGAAACGTGTTGTGCTGAGGTTATGAAGCAACGCCTGCAATGTTCCCTTTGTTCATCTGACGTGGGTTTATGCGGCTTTAAACTCATCCATTCTGTGAAGAAGAATGTGCGTGGAAAACGCGTTGAAACGCGTAATCGTGTCCGTAATGGTATTGATAGATAACTCAAATGCATGAAAAACGTATTGCTAGTGAGAATTAACTGGACTGCATGAAAAGCAATTTCAAGGTCTGCTTCAATGCTTGGACCCAATGCGTCAGCAAGTGTATCGAAGTCAAGGGAAAATACGTAGAAAATAGTACGACAATGTTTTTACTGACTGAAATCTTGTAACGCAGGTACTCTATATGCGACTATCATCAGTTTTATGTATTCATGGTTCTGGGAGAGAGGGAAGTCTAGGTATAATCGAACCTACCTGTTCGGAATGCTCGCTGGGACGAAACTATTGTATATTTGGTATTACTTGGCCGTTACATTATAAACTTGCCGATACTCGACTTATTTAGGTTTCCTATAGCAAAGAAATTTTACAGCAGGGAAATGGTCGACCCGATTTATAAACGAAGAAAACATTTATTCGACTTGAGTGGTATTATATCCGTGATATGATAACGCCTCCGTTTTTTTAGAACAATACGTTAGCCGCTCATCTAATAAACCTTTAAATAATAATTGTGTTTACTTATTCAGGAGGCCCTTTCTGCTTATTTCTCCCGTAGACAGTATAGTATAATATTTTGCAAAGTGGCCCTGATGCTTCTGTCTATCGTAGCAAATTTTTCTAGCCACCGATGTGCCATATGATTTATGTCGTAATTTGCTGTGACAGGGTTGACCTAAGTTCTCGAGGCTATCCGAGCTGATGTTGAATCTATTCAGCCCAAGACCAAGGCAGCAGATTCCGAATAAAAAGTCCAATTCTTCAAGCAGTCGTAGTGATAATAGTCTTATTCAATTGATAACGATGATATACATGCGGTCTACGTGCAACTTGCATACAGGTGTTGAGTGGCCTGAACACTGTCTGAGTTGGTGACGGCCCAGCTTGTCTGGCTGCAAATGCAATTTGCAACGAGACCACGTAGGAACAACCGCGGTGCAAACATATCGACGCCACTGTGTGCGAGTTGTGGTGCCGGCGTTGCGTGCCTCTCGAATGGGCGAAACAACCATATACAATTTTAAGTGGTGTGAAACGAAACGTAAGAACTTTCCAAGCAAATCAACCACTGAGAGGCATTTCTACGCATCACCCAACCACCATCTGCGTGGCCGTCCGTCTTTGTTCATAAATATTAAAGATTCGCCTAGCAGGGGATTGTGAACCATTGCGACATCGCGCTCGACGGGTTGTTGCAAAAGTTCTACTGCCGCGCTTTGCAGCCAAAAGACGCCGCTTGACATACCCGCGTGGCGCCATCTCCACCTTCGATAGGCGCTCTCATGGAGCACCTACGGTCGCTGGCAGACCTTACTCAACGACAAAAAGCCTGCCTTTGATCTATTCTCTCCAGTTTGAATAGACCGACTGTTCTATTCGCGGCGCGCCACAGACGACGCTGCAGCGACAGGTGACGCTCTGCAAGACGCTATATTAACCTTCGGGTTTAAAGAACTTTTGACGCGTCGTTTTGGGTAACTACCTAGCAGCGCAGGTGTTTAGCAGCCGACCTGACGCGCCTGGTACTGACAAGCTGTTGATCAGGTTGATCTCTTCTATGTGATGAGTTGGTCACAGCACTTTTCTTAAGCGGGTTTAACTCGTCAAACAAGGTGACGATTCTCGTACGAGCCTCCCACAGATGGCACTCTTAAGCGATAATAATAATAATAATAATAATAATAATAATAATAATAATAATAATAATAATAATAATAATAATAATAATAATAATAATAATAATAATAATAATAATAATAATAATAATAATAATAATAATAATAATAATAATAATAATAATAATAAGTAAAAGAGGACAAGTGCGTTTATTATTACATCAGTTGTTTATTTCATTTATATTGAGTATCCACATAGACAATTATACAGCTATCAGCTGCTTGCGGCATGTTATTCGAGAAAGGCAGTGCAGTGGTCTCTTCGCAAGGGCCAGGAAAACGCATAAAACTTCGTACACGCCTGAGAACACAGTCGACCAATGCACTCCGTGTATTCCTTGTGGAAGCTTATCATTTGTGAGGTTTTATTTACTGTCGAGATTGATTTGTTGCACGTCCTTTCTTATGACACGCGCGTCTACTTATTTACAATTTGCATGTTCATTATGTGCATATAGCAGCAGCTATTTATGACATCAGGCAAAAATCATCTTGAAATTAAAGTACAACTACGAAGCAATGTATTTTCGTTTATGAGCGGGTTCTGAGCCTATACGGATGTAGGCTGTGGCTAAAATTATCTCAATTACGCCCCGATTGTAGAATGGCATATGTTGTGTTTAGCACAGTTGGGTGGATCAGCACTTCAACAGTACCGTCTGCACTCGCTGCTTTCCGCGGCAAAACATTTCTGATAATCTCTCTCTTTATTTGTCTATTAGAATGGGAGGGAAGATAAGGCCCGTAACAAACTTACGTGGGGAGAAGTAAAAAACTGCTACGCAGGAGCTGAAATATGTCTCGTACGTTTTGATACGAACATAGTACTAAATGAGTTGTACGGTATTACTCCCGTTCGCAGAGGAGTTAGGAGAACAGTTCGCTTTTCCAAAGACTCCTTGTATGTATCTTCAGTTCCTTGGGTAGTATGAGGAGATAATGCCTGGCATTTGTTCCAGTTTGGACATCAAAAGCAATGCTAAATTTAGAATGAAAGGCAGTAAGCAAGACAAATGCTAGTACAATTGCAGCGATATGACCATATAAACTGTGCCGGGCTGAGCGTTTCCAGGAGCCAGGTGACACACTAACATCTCTCGTAGTAGTTCAGTAGCAGTTGGTTTCAAATTGTGTTGTAGCCAGACCTTCAACTGATAAAGAAAAACACCGCAGGTCAGCGCGAGCGTGCGCTAGCCTGTACTTATGTACGTGTAACATCGACAAATGTATGCATGTATATTTGTATGTTCCAGTATGCTCGGTGGCACAAATTCAAATACTTACCGCATTCTACAGCATTCAAAAGACAGCCCTGTTCGACGACGACGACGACAACAACAGCAACGGGAAATATGATGGCAAGGAGCAGCAAGAATAAAACGAAGGGGAAATCGTTCCTTCTCCTCCGTGTATGAGCATGTGGACGTGCGCGCTCTCCGCGCGCCGATGACAGATGTTGGCTTTGTTGGGGAGGAACGAGATAGACCGTCTCGCCCGAGCCGAGACGCAGCGGCCGGAGAGTATTGCCGAATGAAATTGTGGGTTTCAACCTGATGATGGTGAGGCCGCTAGTTTTGTTCTGTTCGGTGACGACCGTCGGGCCGTCACGGGGCCTGGTCCCTCCTCCTTAGCTCTTTCCGCCTTTTCTCGGGTGGAGGGCGCGATGTGTGAAGAGGCTGCGTGAGAAACCTCGAAAAGATGAAGACAGGAGAAATAACCACAACGAAGTGTGGAGCGCTGACTGCATTCTCGGCAATTGCCTCAACGAGCGTCTTAGTATCGGCCACATCGCTCGGTGTTGTCGTAGCTGTTGTTACCGTTGCTCTCGTCGTTGTCGTCGTCGTGTCGTGTCGTTCTCTGGAGCTGTCTTTTCAAAATGACGAGTGGGTTAGGCCAGACACCTCGTGAACGGGCCGACATGGCTATGCAGGAAACAAGCAAATGATGAATGTGGAAATGAGCACGCGCCTTGTTTTCTAAATAGTTGGTAGCTTTTGTTGCAGCAGCAGCATGTTGGCTAAGAGGAAAGCTGTTGTTCTGTATATATATATGTGTTATATTTATATATATATATATATATATATATATATATATATATATATATAAATATATTTATATATGTATATATACATATGCAAACACCAGACCCCCCAAAAAAGCTGCATTTCAGGCAGGTGTTCCTGTGTTTTTATTTTCCCTTATTTTTCTTGTTCTTAAATGGATCAAATTGTAGGTTGGTTTGCATGTCGATTTATCTACAAGTGTTCACATATATATATATATTTATTTATTTCACTTATATATATATATATATATATATATATATATATATATATATATATATATATATATATATATTTCACTTATATTGACTCATATACAAATTTAACTCATAACGGGGTTAACAATTGTCCCCTAGCGAACGTGACGACAAACTACATCAGCCCTAGGTCCAGGCCTGGTGTAGACCACCTAGACAAGGTGCCAAGCACCGCCGTGGCGTTTCCACGTTGTATATCCAATGATAGCCTTTGCCGAAAAAAATCACCAGCGCGTGGGTCCCCCTTAGCCAATCTGGGACACTTGCATATTTTAGTAATAACTCCCTCAGTAATTTTACCTGGGCATCCTAAGGTCTCAAAGGCAAAATGTCGAAAGTCCATAGAGTCTCCAATATGTGCATACTTCCGACACTTATTTCTTTCCGCATGCGAAACAGCATAACCAGCCTGGGTAGCGCCGTGACTGACCATTGAAGGTGCTAAAGAGTCAGTCACGGTAGCGTCTCAGACAAGTGTCTTCCCATCTTCAAAAGCTGTTAGGGTCATCCCATCAGGTCGATATATATATATATATATATATATATATATAATTTATTAAAGTAAATAAGAATACTTGTCGCTAGCTAGTCTTCGCGTATACGCAGCTTAGGAAAAGAACGCACATATGCTGTTGTGTGAATGTGCGTGCCCAAATCTGAGAGAGACGACACGCAGCGGCCGTCGGTTGGCTATGCGGCTCATGTGCACTGGACAAAAACGAAATAAACGAGCTATGATAGTATAAGGACGTGTGACACTCGTTTCTGGCGTACGCCTTTGAACTTAATTTTTCAGGCAGGTTGCAAGTCGCCGAAGTTGGCCGGGCAGAATGTGTCCACGACGTACAGAGGTTATAGAGAGAGAGTAGAAAGTGTGCCCTCTGTATTTATTTTTACGCATTCTAGTTTCGCATAATTAGCATACGTTCGACGTAGTTGTTGGTCGTCCTTCCGTCGGTCAGCTTGCTACCTACCTGTTAGGACAGGCACGGCTCTAGGTTATTGTAGCACTTGTTTAACTTCCCACTTTCTCCACGGTTGAACGCCTGGGGCGGCGGCTGAGCAAACAACTTCGTCTTTCGTCGTCGTCGTAGCCGAAAACAAGAGCTAGACGCATCTCAGCAGATGCCCATCCGGAGAGAAAGTTGCCGTGCGTAGTTCTCTGACCACGACTGAAGCGACCTGTGAGCCGGCTGGCCAAGGCTGACCCTCAACGCAAGGTGTACACTTTGCATGCGCCCAGCGTGTGTGTGTGGGGGGAGCTTGAGTTTGGGTGGGGGGGGGGAGGTGAGTGTGTGTATGTGCGAGGGTGGAGAACAGGGGGTAAACAAGCGAGAAACGGCGGAACGTCGTTGATTGCCGAAGAAGCCGCAGGCCGCGAAATTTCATTTGAGGTCTCGAGGTGCCCTTTCATGGTCAAGTTAGACCCAGTGGTCCTAAGATCCACCGTTTTTTTTGCCGCTGGATGCGTAGCCACCAACCCACACGCTCCCCGCCCGACCCCGGTTCTTCATTGGTTCTTGAAGGTTGTGTTCGTCTCCATTTCTCTCGCCCCTCCATACGTTTTCTACGGCCTGTTTGCCGTTTGTGCGCAGTCTCTCTCTCCCTCTCGCTCACCCGCTCGAAGGTAAGTGGGCTGCAAATCCAGAGGAGAAGAGACCAAGAGATGCGCCGTCGTGTGCATTGCGGATCCGATACACCCCCCCCCCCCCCCCCGCCGCTGCCAATACCAGGCCAAGGCAGCCGTCTTCCTGACGAAGTCGGTCGACGAACGACGCTGCAATAGAGACAGGCAGCAAAGTGGCATTAGTACAAGCACTAGTAAAGCAACAGCAACCTTGGAGCATCCTCCAATGACAACAACAACAGCAACAACAATAACAACAACAATAATAAAGGTCGAACGGATATATTGCCGAAGGCAACAACAACCTCTTCGTACTTCGAGTCTACGGTCGGCAGAAGCAATATGTCAATGGCAACAACCAATCGAACAAACCTCTCGCAAAACGAGTGGGAGGCGTTGAAGGCCTCGAGCCGGCCCCCACGAAATGATTACAGAATTGGTAATTGGTAATAAAAATGGTGACCGTAACTATTGCAGTGTCAACAGCTCCAACAGTCGTAACAAAGATGTATGCACTAATTCATCATATGACTGGGTAGTTAATATTATCAAGAAGAGTACGCACCTTCATAGCGAACAGAAAAGAAAAATGTTAAGGGAAACAGGTAATTAAAAATACAAATAGCCATAAAGTGTCTCATATTAGTTATGAAAGTAGCTGACGATGACACCATGGTAGCAACAACAGCAACTACAGGAGTAACAGCGGCAACGACAACAAAGACAAGCAAAAGTGGCACAAGCGGGAAAATCACATAAAAGTAGAATGGAATCAAAGTCGAATACTGGTAATTATAGACCGTGGTATAAATAATCATATGGCTGGGCTAATCAAAATCTTATATCGTGTGTACGATATGATTTGAATATATATATATATATATATATATATATATATATATATATATGAAAAACATAGCTTTATTCATGAGTACTTGCAAATACACTCAAAATCATACAGCCTCTGTACTAGCGGAGGTTGTCTAGGGGCTAGAACGAGGATCATGTGCTCGTTGCGTTAAAAGGAAATGTAAAATGAATTAATCAAATATATATATATATTTAAAGAAGCAACGCGTGTTATCGAGTTGGTATCAGGTGCTAGGGAGAAAACTGAGATAAAGCGTCGATTCAATAATATGATTAACCCCGTTATACTCCACCCTTTTACACTACCGGTACGGTGGAAATCACCATGGTAGGGGGCGAGCACTTATTAAGTTAGCAGGATTAGCTACACATTTACTACGTGAACAGCTGTGTTTACTGAACACTTTTGTGCCTGCCTGTGGCTCGCGCAAAGCCTTACTTAAAGCTATACTACAGAGACTCTGGAGCCAATACTAATCAGTTCCAGGCTGATACACAAGCAAGATATTGATTGATACGCATACGTCACACTGATGTACGCGCCGCTATCTGCACTCAATAAAGTACCAAAAAAAAGTTTCAATTTTTTTAAACTACCGAACATTTCATCGACGGTGCGTGTATATTTAGATTAGAGTGGGATCAAGTGGGAGCAACGGCCAGCGACGTTAGCACTAGGTTCGTCTCAGACCCGATATATACGTACTACTTACTATTGACGGGTTTGAGTTGAAGTTGGAGTCCGTGTATACATTATATTCGCGCAACAAAATGACAGCAAATTAGCCAGGTGAAGAGTGTGGTTTTGACCAATTGCATTTATGGCCAATTGAATTTATGGCCGATTTGCAACATTAGCAGAAACACTGCTGTCGCTCCACGTACGCGTACACTGGGACTAGGTTGTTTGTCGTCGAAAACCAAGAAATAGCTAGCCTAGGTTATTTGGGACTGGCGTCACCGGGGGTCTGCGCGGGAACAAAATTGGCCGACGAGTTGCTGGTCCCGTAACGCAACTCAATGTATGAGGACATTGTCGGCAAAGCTAAAATCCGCAGCAGCAGCAACAACAACGCCAGTAGCAGCAACAGAAGCGCAAAAACTGGCCTGCCGCAAAGCCGCCTTGCCTCGTCTTGTTTCCGCAACGACGAAGATGATGAGTAGAAAGGGCTATGCAATCTTTATTGGTCGCCCCTGAGGCATAGTTGGCGCCGGCCGAACGTTATTCCTCCTCTTCGACGAGAGCGCGGGTCTACCGGAGAACCTTTCTTTTTGTGTTAAGGAGGAAATGCGGTTCGCACACGATGACCCCACTGCAGGAAACTTGTCTGCATGTGTGAACCGGTAGTGTGGGACTCTAACCCACTAAAAACCAACCGTCTCTCCACGATCGGGAATCGCCTATGCAACTACTCCAACCAATCTGGGAGAGGGGCAAGTCGACGCATGGCCAGCATGTTTCGCGGACGTCTAAGGGATGCGCGTAGTGCGGCAGTTGTTTGCCATAGATTTAGAAGCTAGTATGTCTCTAAAATGTTTCGTCGCTTTTAGTCCCTAAGTCAAGGACTCGTAGTAGTACTCGGTGTAGATCTTGTTGAAAACATTGCGAAGGCGCGCAGCTCCGCTCATGCTGGGCACCTTTGAATCGTGTGTTTCGGGGTGTCCTTGAGTTCAACGCTGTAGCGGACGCTGAACAGTGGCTGGGAGCCTTTCAATCCTGAACGGGTAGGACTGGAAGTCTAAGGACCTATTACCAGGACTTCTCCTGCTACTACGTGATGATCAGCAGAAGGCAAAAAGAACCTGTACGTGACGCCCCCGCCGGCGGCGGTGCCGGTGCCACGCTAACAAGGGCCATTATGTACTGTATGTACTGAGAGTTTTTGTCGGCTACGCAAAGATTTGCATAGGTTACAAGGCAGGTGCCAAATAAGAGGATGGCAGCACACTTATGCCGTCAGGCGAGACCAGGCCGGGTCTGCCCTGCCCTGCTCTCGACCTCGTTCGGCCTGTTGGCGTGGAGTGTCGCGTTGGGTGACAGGGACAGAAATAGTAGATGTGGATGTTGCTTCTGACGCTGTAAATCCTGTGGGATCTTGATCGCAGATCGTGCAACCCCACAGCAACCCCAGCTCTACGGTCGGTGATGCTCGGGCGTACATGCGCGCATCAGAAGTATCGTCGTGTGGGGTGCGGAGCAATCAATGTTCGCCCCTCCGTGCATGGCCATGGCATCACACCGACAGCTGCCTGTCCTACGCCGCAAACGATTACTTTTTTACAACGCTCATTAATGCTCTGGTAGGAGTTATGCTACGGCGAACACTGGAGCTGATGTCGTAGCCATTTTTAGTCATAGTCGACAGTGGCCTACAATCGACCCCAATCATTGTAAATTGAAAAGCATAACGAGAATTCAATCGTTGTTTTGAATCCAGATTCACAATCCTCTCTCCCTGGAGACATGTGTATATAGCTATGTGTAGCTAAATCAGTTTGTGCTAGTAGAAATTATATGTGTATATACGCACACACACACTTTTTAAAGCAAACTTGATGAGTGATATCTATATATACGCAAAGTGAATGTACTGAAGGCTCGTTGTAGATAATGCCTTACATTAGCATATTGCCACACAGATGGGATATGCCAATTGAGATCTACAATTCTCATTATAGGTTTGTGGTGCTATTATAATGGTGAGAACAATGCACAGCTCCAGATAACCTGGAAAGACAAATAAACTAACATTATTTTGTTTCACACCAAACGGACTGGAAGAAATCAAAACAAAAAGTCGCAGTCAAACCTTTGAAAGATCGAGAAAATTTTATCTTTCAAAGGTTCGACTGCGTAACTGGTGCAATTGTTAAAAACCGTACAGTAAACATGATAGTGGTGTTTTACTCGGTGCCTGAACGAATCGCTGATTGAAAACTGGACTATTCAGGTCACAGGTACTTCAATTTCAGCCAGCGTTCACCTTAGTGTATTTGGGTTACAATATATATGCATATATATATATATATATATATATATAGTGTTACATTTTTCCCTCCCTATCTGGGCTGGTAGGCAACCAGCTGATATCCAATTGTAACAGCCGTCGATTTTGTCATGCCAACAGTCTTGAACGACGACGGAGTTGTTCATCAAATCGTAACCCTTTCTTCAACACACGCGATTGTTAAGCCCCGTTGAGATTTGTGTAAACACAGCACACATTCATACGGGCCGTAGTGCTTTGTGTGTAATTGCCTTTACGAACGAAAGTAATATAGTCGTACCCCTACGTACGTAGGCTGCCAGCTGCTGTGCCACTACCATGGCAGCGATGTGGGGCCGGCTCTAAGCTCAAAATGTAGTTTAGCACGACGTGAAGCACGGGCTTTAGCTGGAATAGCCGGAACCCCCCTCGCACCCCCCAACCCCCGTCCCACTCTCCAATCCTTACCCCCCAACTCCCGCCTCACTCCACCGTCCGTCTCTTTCCCTCTAGCTCCGTTGCTCTCAGCCGCACGCGTAAAGCGCTTTTCCCCAGCCGAACATCAGCTCACTGCTGCTTCGAGCGTCGAAACGTCGACAACGCTGAACGACGCAACGATGAGACAGACGACTACCTACGACAGAGACAACATGGCGTGCCTATTGCAGCTGGCGCGAGCAGTCAAGCTGTAGTAACAGCAGCAGCAGCAGCAACAGCCCCCGCGGCGGTAGCGGCGGCATCCGCCTGCAGTAAGAGCCGCAAGGCTATCTGCGGCTTCGCGACTTCGGTCTTCGGGGTGCGCGGACTTTACTGGATTTTGCAACGACTCAGCCAAATCCCCCTCTTCCCCACCTCCGTTGTTGGTTGTTTTGCACGTGGATGAGACGACTGAGCGCCGAGCTCCGACCACCACCACCACCACGACCACCTTCTGTACCTGGTCTATCCGACTTCCGCTCTTGGTTGCTATACTACACTGGCTCCACCACAAACTGCTGTTGGTCGGTCTCTCGTTGATGGTGGTCTCTGCTCTCGTTGATGGTGGTCTCTGCTCTCGTGGATGTTGGGATCTGCTTTTCCCGCCGGTGCCCGTCATCCAACCGATCTCGTGCCTACTCGTGGAACGGATACGCACAACGACGACAACAACGTCTACAACAGACCGACAACAGAGCGCTGCTACCGGGGCAGAGCGTCATGGTGATGACCCCATTGCGCCTGGGCTTTCGCTATTCTTCCCCCCTCCCTCTCTCCCTCTCTCTGTGTATTCTCTCCCTCTTTCATTTGCATAGAAGAATGTAGTGGTTAACGTAATCAGAGCCAGAGGAACACAACCATTGCCGGGACTGGGGGGTATCCAAGTACACCTTCGAGTAAATTCCTGCTCCACCATAGTCATCTAGCCTTGGCCTGGCCTCGCCGGGGGGGGGGGGGGAGGGGGGGGGTTGAGGTCATCTAGACGAGGCTGGACGGTAATGTTGAGCAGGTAGAGCAATGAAGATACCAATGAGACACCTCATATGTTCGCTAGAGGCGGAAGTTTAATTCTGTTTTTTGTTTTAGTGCGGCTAACACAGGCCGTCGTTCAATTCATTCATTCAAAATTAATTAAAACTTGCTGTTTTTGCTGCTTCAACAGCTCTATGGATGATTGTTGTTCGTAACCTGTGCTGTTGCGGCTTTCGCTACCGTCGTCATCAACGAAGCCCGCACGTTCACAAAGTTATAGCCAGGTTGTCAATGCCGCCCCGGCTTCCTGTACAAGCGTGTAGAACGCACATTCGCGCATCGCTTTTTCGTCTACTCCTAAACAAATAACTATTACTGGACTAACCATACTTTGCCATCTAGAAACGTGGCTGATTGTCATATCAAGCTATGACATGACCCTATCGTGGTAACACTCAGTTCTTCCAACTATCAAGTTTAGAACGCTTAGACAGTTTTGATATTCGTAGCTCATCAATTCAGAGCCATAATATAGAGGTCGTCGTAGAGCGTCAATTAACAACATCTAAGATAAATATATAAGACTCGACTTGCCGGTCGGGACGCCGTAGGAAAGGGTATGTTTCATTTTGTATATAGGATTCCTGTTTACGACGGTCAATCCCGGTTGTTTTTTGAATACACGTTTGCAGCATGTGGCCACCGCACTCGTTCCTCTTAGGCAACTGATAGAGATGTAGTCATCTTCCTTTGTCGTTAGTGCCCTAATCTCTGCTGCAGGGACAGCGAATGCAACATAAATGCCGCATGGAATAAATAGATCACTCTTATCTACTACCGCTTGAAATGCTACAGGTGACAATGCTTGAAAGATGGATATATAAATATATTTCGAAAACTTGCGGCCAGCCCGTAAGGGTCGTCGCCGATCGCCTACGGTCGCTGCCTCAGAACGAGGCACGACATAGCAAGCTTGTCTATTTGGAAATAGCCGGTTTTTAACACCCCAATTGCAGTTTGACTCGGGACCTCAAGATGGTCCCGCCCCTTTCGTGGCCGGCGTTACCCCATGTTAAACGATTTGGCAGCGCTCGGAAAGGAGCCTCCTGCGATTAGTTTGAATTGGCCGCAGTGGACAGTCCAGAGGTAATGGTGGCAGTGGGGTGTCCTGGTGTTGGCGGGTGACGGCAACTGTTCCCCGCTTACGAATCGCGCGCGAATCTCCCACATCTGCCTTTAGCTTGAGACTCGCCGGTAAAAGCATTTCAGGGCATAGCCTCGACAATTTACCTCACATTGCGTGAGATCTGTCGTTCTCATACGTTCTGTCACGCCTCCCTTCTCTCCGTTAGCCACAGGACGGCATCTAACTTGCTGGCTGGCTCTCAACGCTATTTTGCGCTGCCAACCAGCAGACACAGTGGCACTCATGTGCACCTTCTTGCAAAGCCAAAATCGTCCACTTGGTAAAGCAACAGCTGGTCGAATTTTAAACGGTTTGTACTCTACAACTTACTATATAATAGCAAGCAATAGTATCATTGTGATATATATATATATATATATATATAGGCGAGCACTGCCGAGTGTGCAAACGTATTGTAAATGATTAATAAATCATCACAATATTCTCTATATTACGAGTTATGGCTTTCAACATTCTTGCCATGCGTCACGAAAGCGTTGTTGATTCAGTCAGATCGTGCAACTATATTTGACGATATGGTTTGAGTACTGCGCAGAATTGTTGCGAAAATTAAAAAGATGATATTATTTATAATAGCAGGCCTGCTGGCAGTTTTGCTATGTTTACGGTTATACTTATGATGATAACGGCGATTATGGTGATACAGAGTATCATTATATCGTACCATATATATACGGTGGCCATTTAGTCAGTCAAGTAACTATTGGGTTTACAAAAAAGTCTTCTCGGATTGGCGCTTGCGCGGCTTTCACAGCGCCCGCCCCGGCGCCTAGGCATAGATTATTAGCTCACTCTTTATCGTTTTATGTGAAAAAGAGCGGGGAATCTGTTGGTCTCAACCATTTTGAAATCTGTTTAGCCATTTGTTCGTAAAAGTGCTGCAAAATGGAGGTAGAAAAATGCCAAATTCGGGCGATTCTACTCCATGAGTTTAAAAATGCACTGAGTGCAACGCAGGCTCACAAAAAGTTGTTAAAATCGTTTGGGGATGCCTGTTGTACAGACAGAATGTGCCAACAGTGGTTTGAGAAGTTCCGAAAGCGAAATTTTAACCTCGAAGATAAGTCTAGATCAGGAAGGCCAAGTGCTGTCAATGAGGAGGTTTTTCGAATGAAAATCTAGGAAAATTCCACTATCACTACTGTGAAACTTGCCGAGGAGCTTCATATTACATAACAAGCTGTTAGCACAGCTTTAAAACGCCTCGGAATAACTTCCAGGCTGTGCAAATGGGTACCTCACGAGCTCAGCGACTTCGACAAGATGACGCGCATGCGCGTCTGCCTTCTTTGCTCAGCAGGCATCAAAATTTGCCTTTTTTCGATCGTTTTGTGGCCTGCGATGAAAAATGGGTCTTCTACGACTTTCCTGTCAGGAAAAGGTTCTAGTCAAGTGAATCTGGCACCTCCGTCACCCAGCCCAAAAAGGATATGCATGCAAACGAGGTTTTATTGTGTATTTGGTGGAATGTGGGCGGAATAGTGCACTATGAACTTTTACCGCGTAACCAGACGATAAATACGGCCGTGTACTGTCAACAACTCGAAAAGGTTCACGAAAAATTAAAGCAGTCGTACCCTGCACTAATTTCAAGGAAGGATGTCCTGTTCCACCAAGACAACGCAAGGCCCCACGTGAGTAGGGAGACCCTTTCGAAATTTTCCCAGATAAAATGGGAACTTTTGGAACATCCACCGTATTCCCCCGACTTAGCACCATCTACTTACTACCTATTCAAATCAATGCAAATTTTTTTAGGTGGTAAAAAATTCACTTCTATCGAACACGCGCGTTATGGACTGGAAGAATATTTTGCCACTAAAAACCCAGATTTTTACAGAAAAGGAATCGAAAACCTTGTAAATCGTTGGGCAGAGGTTGTATCTTCCGGCGGAGAATATATAAATCAATAAATAAGACCTCCCGTGTCTCCTATATATGTGTTTTCTTTATAGCGCCAAAACCGAAAAAAACTTTTTTTGTAGCCCTAATAAATAATAAAAAAATGTATACATTTTTTCCGACGTCGTTTAACGCTGTGTGCACACTTAGTCAAGCGGTATTCGGCTTAAACCGTCGAATATATATATCAGTGTATATATATATATATACATCTATATATATATATATATATATATACACTGATATATATAGTGTTGTCGCTGCGTAAAGCGGCTACTGATTACTTTGAGCTCACCTCAAAGTGGTGCTGTAAAGTTGTCCGAAAGGTTCTTGGTACCCGTTTTGTTATTTTATCGGCTTGCGAGCGGCTCAAGATATATATATATATATATATTTATATATGCATACACATGTGTATTGGTCTAAGCCGGTTCCACCCAGTCATGTGAGGATTTGCTTTGAGAGTTCGATTCGCTCTGCACCGCAAGCTCGGCTTGTTGTGTTGCTGCAGCAGGCTGCCAAGGAGTCCTTCTTACGCCCGCGCCACAACAAGCCAATTGGTTGCGACCAATTGGACGCCGTTTTGTTTACCCTCTTGGTACCTGCTGTCGGAGAAGAACGTCGTCCTTTTTAGGAAGTACGACGTCCTTTTAGCAGCAGTCCTGGCGGTCAATAATAGCGGCCGCCGAAGCAGCAGCAGCAGCAATAGTTCCTTACCCAGCTGATTGGCTAGTGTTTGCCGGTCGTTGTCAAGAGCCGTTCCATGGCCATGGCCATGGAACGGCTCGTTCCCAGTGGAGCACCCACACCGGGAACAGGTCATGATGACCCTTATGGTACGGACACATTACTCTCTCTGCGTAGGACGGCCGGTGTGCGAGTGCAGCACAAGCGCCGACTTGTGCTACAATTGGCTGTGGGATTGAGTCTCGTCATCTCGAGTCTTTAGTAGATGTTCTTAGTAGGCTTTTAGTAGTGAACCAACCCCACCAAAGCTCGGCCATATGTGATTACATGCTGGCTACATGCTGCTAAACGTTCTTGACCACGACAACTTGGTTCGCGGACGCCGCTGAAATGTACGATATGATATACCTCATTGGGACTTTACTCTGCATGTTGTCATACGCGGATACGTACTCATATTTATATATATATATATATATATATATATCTGGTCATTCACACTTTAGTGAGATCTACTTATCTATGTAGCGTATCTGAGCGTAAAACTCACTATCAACTTGTATATATATATATATATATATATATATATATATAAGTGAACACAGAATTAATAAGACGAAAACCAAACCTAAGTTTGTTTGTAATACTTCCGTAATCTGCTAAACACGTCGTAGACGTGTAGTCAGAGATGTCCGCACTCGAACTGCACGCGACCTTGCTTGCCCCTATCCTTCTCACGTAATTACATATCGACATAGTCTTTATTAGTCCAAAACTCAGGACTCACTATCTCGTCCTGAGATTCATAGCCGGACACACGTAAACACACTTTGAAAATCTCCACTGCAATCAAACTTCGTACTTGTTTGCGCAAACATTAGCTGCCGCTAGAGTTCCGAACGAGACTCCAATTGATATGGGGCAGTGCAATGTTGTCAAGTAAGGACATAGGTTAGCTTTGATGTATTGCGTGTATATGAATGACATAGATGCCCGCTTTTGTGTATGTATTCATTGCAGGTAAAAGGAGCCACTGGAATCCATATATCAGTCAACAAAGATCACAAGGAACTTCAACATGTGAGACTAATTAAATACAAGCAAAAAAACAGTTTATCTATATATATATATATATATATATGTATACATATATATATATATATATATATATATATATATATATATATATATATATATATATATGAATACGAATTTTTAAGAAGTAATGCAAATGATCAGTGCTACAGACATTGGGCATCGGACATCTAGGTAAAACTTCTTTTCACGTAATCTAGCTTAGTACAGATTAAGGAGTGGCACCAGGTGCCACCAAAAAGATGCCATCTCTAATGAGAAGAAAGCAACTGGATGGATGATAAGGAGAGCAACGATACACCTCGAATAGAACGAGTGTTATTTAAGGTATTGACAAACTAGCTTAGCATTGAAACTTTAACGTCTCACGGCGGACAAGCTCCGCCCGTTGACGATAGACGCGGTTCGGACTGCGCTGGAGGTAGACGCTGGAGGTAGACGCTGGCATTGCTGAAACAGACAATAAGACGCGACGACGTCTAGTCCGAACCTCTAGTCGAGGAACGACGTGCACGTACTCTCTGACATCCCTGTCAGTCCTGATTTACGCGCTTGTCACGTTTAAGTGTTTCAGTACAGTCATTTAAATGCTGTTTTAATGTGTTTAGAGAGTAATACGAATACTGTGTGCTTGTGCGACGTTTGTCCTACTATGTACCAGATAGTATCAGCTGAGCAGCAACACAGGCCAGCTGATGTACAGCAACATGCGCAACAATTAAAATGCGTATTTTCGCCGTGCCTTGTGAACACTACAGGAGGTGGACGATACCGGCTAACATAAACCTGTGCCACTGACAATATATACATGGTGTGCAGTTTGGTTTGAGTACTCTCGTATTTTGGTTTTGTTATACAGGAGTGTTTTATGCGTGTAGAAGACTGGATGCAAAAGAGCGAAATTAGAGCGCGCACGATTTGCCATTGTAGATATCGGTTACCTGAGCTGATCCAACGACACCTTTGGCCTTCACTGTCTAGTGTCATGAATGTAGAAAAGTTTCTCGAAGCGGTTCGGGTATCTTGAACAAAAATAGTATCGGTTCAAAATAACTAAACTTGTATGTTTCTGTTTGCGCTGGACATAGTTTAGCTCTAGGTACCGTATATATATATATATATATATATACAAATATATATATATATATATATATATATATATATATATATATTATATATATATATATATATATATATATATATATATATATATATATATATATATATATATATATATAATAAAGCATGTATATATTTGTATATATGTTGTCTGTGTAGGTTAGAAAAGTAAACAGACAAATAGAAACAAGAGGAAGAAGCTCTACTCATGACTAATAAAGTGACTGCGCAAAAGCCACTGTACGACCGCTGTTATTTGTGCGAGAAAGAAACCGCTTTTATTTGCACACTCGGGTCGTTTTGTACACAAACCGGCAAATAAAGTTAGTCAGATAAAGAAAGTTGACAGGAAAACAGGTTGGAAACATTTCTCGTGCATCCAAATTGACAACCGCCAGGCAAACATATTGTTTATGTGTCGAGCACGTGCAACTGCCTTCGAAGCACCGACTTCTTAAAGACACCGAGTCTAAGGTCAAAAAACGTTGCATGCTAGATTCGCTGGTTGCATCTGAAATAACTGTCGAACGTTCTGGCTTGATAGCAACAATGCAATTTCTGGTTGATTAATGTCTCAGCGGCTCAAGGAGCATCCACAGCGGAGACTCCTTATAGCATGCGACTGTGCCCTTTTAAGTATTTCTATATATCGTGTCAAATACGATTCCCAGACAGGAGCGTAGTGCAGCAGCTTATAAAGCATTTTTTTCTATTTTGATAGACGAAACCGATTAGATAGAAAACTTGTGTCAATTAGAAATAGAGTATATTAGACTAATTGCATTACATGTCGGCTGAAATTGAGCTCAGCAGACACCTGCACACCAAGGCCGCAAGTTAGAACGGATGTAAGTAGTGTGACACCATTTTACAAAGCTCATAATCTGAGTGTCCATGCCTTACGGCAACGCATTTATGCGGTGTAGGTAACATCATTTCGTTTTCCGCACACCTTATTTAAGACATTCGCAAGACGAGAGGAAGAAAAGAGAAATGCATTAAGCAGCAGGTGCAATGACAAAGAGTGAAACAGAGAGAGAGAGAGACGAAGGGAAAAGGGAGGTAAATTGATGCTTTGCCACGCGGGCGAATCTTTGTCACCTGTTGGTGTAAGGCCAAGCAGAGGGTGCAGAGGTCTCGTTCCAGAAATGTGTAGTACCATCATGTGTACGCTCAGCCACATACCTTCATGCGGCCTTCCAACGACCCGCCTCAATCTGCAATGGTAACGCCATCTGCCGGCTCTGCTATTTGCCCTTGCTGAATGGAGTCAGCCGAACAGAAAAAATGAGCGGCCAGCGATGATGCGATATTGGCGGCCCGGCCCACCGTCTATGGTGATAATGCCGTGGCGGCAGCTACACAGCAGCTGTGAGAGATCCTCTGCAGAGGGCCCCGTTGCCGCCGCTGTTGTATTTCCCAGTCGACCATAGTGGTTACCGTCCGTTACTGGGACTCGACCTGGGCGTTACTTTCGCTAGGACCTGTACGCCTCTTTCGCTGGAAGACGAAGTGCTGGCACATTTGGATGCTGCTGGCGCACCAGTCTGCATAGCAAGTAAAAGGACCGCTAAAAGGCTCGCCCCCATCAGCTTCATCACTTTCTCCACATGAACACGGACCAATCTTGCCTGTCATGTGGCCGTTTTCATGCGGCCGCCCGATAGACTTGAGAATTGCTGTTCGGCAAGGCCGAGACAACTGACTGAAGATTTGAGTGCATTAGCACTGCATGCAATGCGTGTCGTTGTATGTATTAACCCTTTCCACGCCAAATAGCGACGGCAAAGGCGACAACAAGGCGCACATACCACGTATATCCATAAGAGAATTTATACAACGACGACAACAACAACAACAACAACAACAACAGCAAAAACAACAGCAACAACAACAACGACAACAACAAAAACAACAGCAACAACAACAAAAACAACAACAACAACGGCGATGACGACAATATTAAGAACAACAAAAAACACACGCTTGAGCAATAAACTACAAAACTAACAACAACAACAACAACGATGACAGCGACAATACCAACAAGATCTCGACGTCGTCGTCTTTAGTTTATTTGGCTGCGGACTGATTTTTGTTTTTCGTTTTTGCTTGCTCGTTCCACGTGCGACGTGGAACCTACCTTTGTTCTTTGTCTCTTTTTCGGCGTCGGTCCTCTATCTTACTGTCTTTGCGTTGTTGGTGGCGCGTCGTTATTACCCTCAATCTAATTATGACGACCGCTAGCGCTGCTACGAAGCCACCTGCTGGAGTGTTGTGTCCTCGAACTAAGTCGGCTGCGTCGAGGCAGCTCGCCGAGGCAGAGAAGTCGCGCCAAAGACTGAATTGTTTTGTGGTGCTGCTGCTATTGCAGCTGCCGCTACTGCATTTGCCAGTGGCACGACGAGCTGCGCCAGCTAAACCGAAGTGCGCCTTTGTTGTCGGAACGCTCCCGGGAGGGGGAAAACGCACAAGAAGATAGGATTTGTTGAGCCACCTTTGCTTCTTCACTCTTGGGTGCTTTTGCTGTGCTGTGTGTCTTCTTCTTCTCCCTCTACTTTCTCTCCCCCCCCCTTCTCTCTCTCTCTCTCTCTCACATTTTCCCTTTCGCTCTCTCTCTCTCTTTCCTTCTCTCTTCCTATCTCTTTACCTCCGTCATTTACTTTGTTTATGCTTACTTTAGAGAGATTACTCCCGAGTAACGGCGGGAGACGACGACAGTCGAATCATCGAGAGGGCAGAGCTGCACAGTGGCGCACAAGGAAGAAAGGCAGCGTACTCTTAGGTCCGCGGGTAGAGAGAGGCAGTATATATAAGTATATAAATATATATATATATATATATATATATATATATATATATATATATATATTCAGCATAGGGAGAAAATCTAGCCCGACAAAACAGGGCCAGGACAGAGAAGCGAATCGTAGGATAGAATCGGAGCGGGCCGCCGCACATTCACTGTACAACACAGGGCCGCTGCTTCTGATCATTATCATCATCATCATCAATACGTGTGCGAACTC
>QVRM01006083.1:0-12691 GCA_003439945.1 Dermanyssus gallinae
AAAAGTGAGGTCAATCTCGTCAACACTTTTCCTGAGTATTCCTCGTCTTATATCTTGACGGTCGTCATAAAAGTAAGCGTTAATATTCATGCTAATAGCCAACTAAATCTGCTATCGAAACTTCGTGCGTGTCATGGTCAGTACGGACGAGTCGACATAACAAAGGAAAAAAGTTAAATTGTATCAATATTTTATTGTCGTTGTTGTTGTTAAGAGTTAAGGCTTTTTGTCATGTCCGCCTATCCCGGCGTAGGCGAGCCATTACTGGCATTAGGTCAACGAGGTAGTAAGGTACACTAGTTATAACCATTTTAACGAACATTAAAAACGACAAGAATAATAAAGAGTTGTTGTTGCTAACAACGCAGAGTATACCAGTGTCACTAACAGTAGTTGGTGCGTTCTTTGGCGAACTGGGATTTTCCTGCACTGGTGTACAGAAGAATTGCTTTGTGGTGCGCCTTTGGTGGAAGTGAAAAATCGAAAGCTTTGAATGCCCTTTATGCTTTCGCATAACAAAACGGTGTACACTGCAGCCGCGCTTATTAAGCGTGCCTGAAATAAGGAAAGTAAAGGACTAGTACTATTATTGGATACCTAATGTTAAAAAATGAAAAAAATTCGAATATGACCTTTAAATATACACTATGGTTGGTAATAATGGTGAGCCGTATGTTTCGTATTTTTATGCGTGTGCTGCACCAGTATATAATGCAGCACACGTATGAACATGAAATACCAGATGTTCTTAATATCACACACAGGACTGCGTTGGTCCCGAGTATAAATATGCCAGAACGTTATTGTGCCATATATAATATATATATTCATCCAACCTAGGTGTAGAAATATATATAGGCGCTATCGTCAATCAGTGTTGAGTCGACAAACATTTACGGTCCATCTACGTCTTGAGTCTTCCTGCGGTGGAAAGTACGACAGTAGCACTTCCGAGTGACAATCACAACGATCAATCGTCGTCAGCGTGTTAGGCCGGTTCACATACGTTATTTTGGATATTATTTCAAATATACATTGTCGCCTGCTTCGGTACGTGCTGCCTGCGTGTGTTTGCTTCGTGCGTTGCGCCTGAACGCATTTTTATATTTTGAATAACAAAACCACCATTCGTGGTGTTGACTTAATTAATTGTGGTAAATCCTACGCAAAATTCACGGCCTTTTATCGTTGTTGCTTCTGCAGTAACGGGTGTTCTGTTCGCAGGTGCTAGGTAAGTGCGATGTGTCTCACTCGCTTGCCTTCCATCAGTTAGTCTGTGAATTTAGCGGCGCAAGTTCTTCTAAAATTGCTTCTTCAAATACATCGTAGTCGTCTACATGGATGACTAAGTAATAATACTGAAATTTGGCAAGGTTTAGCCTATGGTGACGCATGGTGTTTACGAATGCAACGAGAGAGCGAGAGAGAGAGATAGACGGAGTCCGTCTCTCATTTTGACCTCTACTGTGATTCTTGATCTTGAACCCACGAACCATCAATATACTTAGTAACATATTCGCCCGCCTGCATTCATCCGTCTATCGTGTGTTTCATGTTATTACCGTCTCCGTTTGGAGGCGGTTATATGCTAGCTGGACTAACGTAAGCGAGCGCCTCGAAGAGCAATATGTGGTTGGGCTCGACTGGAGTTCGCCCGACGAGGCGACAAGCTTGCTTCATTAGCGTTGTCGTAGTGGCTTTCTAGTGGCTGATCTTGAAAGGAGCCCAGGCGGTGGTCTCTCCGACTGCCCGATAATCGCGCATCGCCATGATACCAGGCTTGCACGCAGCCCGTTTCGTGTTCTCGTAGAGGAAGCGTGTGTAGAGACCAACACGCGTGTACACGCCGTAGACGTTGGCTAGGCCGCATTTCTTACCAAACGACACCACGCCGATCAGTATCGATGTTGAACGATACTTGACCACCAGCGGCCCTCCAGAATCGCCCTAAGTGCGCAAGTTCGCAAAGGTTAGTCACCAATTGAAGGTTCACGACAGCAGTCTGCGGTTTGTAGCCCTCTAATATGTTACTTGCCGCTGTTTCATTCCCCATACTTAGCTTTTGTTCTACGTGTTGGTTGAAACACCGAGTCGTACAGAAACGTGGGAAACAATGAAGAAATTTTAATTAATGTATCTAGACCACCTCAAAGCAACACCGAGCTTGAGGGTTGGGAGGAATCCAGGTTTAGTAGGTGTCACACTAGTCACCGCTGGCTGCCGGAGACGCGCTGAAACCTGCCATATCAAACAAAAGCTAAACCACCAGCGTCTCTCTACCTTGGACTAGACTCTTTAGGTCTCTCTACTTTGATAAGGTAGAGACCACCTTCTCTAGTGATGTCTTCATTATACAGTTATCCTTGAGATAGATGTCCCCTGAGGTCGTTTTGCTGTAGACCTACCACGCAGGCGTCGCGTTCTTCGAGTCCACCGGCGCAAATCATATTCGTGGAGACCCGATGCCGCAAAGGTCGCTGACATTCTGTCCGATTGACGACGGGCAGCGTCACATTTTGAAGAGTGTCCGATTTTTTCCCCTCTGAGTACAACAAAAGACAGCGTCGTTAACCATTCATGCCGTACGCAGCGAACATGACAGCACATAAACGTCCGCAGTATGTCAGACTGCACACGTTTTATCGCTTACGTTAATGCATTTCTACAAAATTGATTTGTGTTTACGCTAGAGCTGACGACAACACCGGGAGAGTGAAGTTATACACGCTAGAGGCAGCATGACGGCCGTTAGCTCAATTTTATTTTTAGTAAATCTATTATTAACAATGACCACGAACATGTTATGGTCTCTTTATGGGACGTTTCGACGGGGTTAGGCCTTGTATTATGATTAGATCTTGCGCCCTTGTTTCAGGAGAACTCAAATAACGCAGGGAATATTGACACTGAACTACTCACGGAGGTCTCATGGTAGATAGCGGGACGCAGCGGAACTGCATCTCAAAAATATACGGGGTTTCACCAGCTGGCTGTCTTACCTGCGGGAGGTCGCGGAAGACTGTGTGTGGATTATCTATTGACCTACATAACGCTTACCACTACGTCATGAATGATGAATACTGCATAGTGCTCTCCGGTGGGAAGGTAAATATCGCTGTGTTCTACTTCCCACCGACATCCGATTTTGCGTAGGTTGCTGTGACGGCTAGTTTTGGACTTTTAGAGACTAAACTTGACCATGTCAACTATTGTAGACGGTGACGTCAATGCCAGAATCGATTGTGGGGTCAACGAGTAATAAAGGCGAGGTGCTGCTTCAAGTGATGGAAAAATGTTGGCCTAATATTTGGCCACAATGGACGTGACAAGACTTTACAATATTGTCAACGATGAATTGAAAGTTTCACTGTTTTCGAAAAAGTGGTAGGTTAGATATCACAAGCGATTTGCTGGTGGGGGCGATAAGAAGGGTAATAGCCGCCTTTTGAGTCTGTTGCCTCGTCCGCTGTTTGGATGTTGACTGTACAAATGCTTATATAGAACTCGTTGTGAAGATAAAAAGGAACAAGTGAGACAGGTACAGAGTGACCAACTGGTTTCCTACTTAATCGTCTTCACTCCAGTTGTACAGCATACGTTTACACGTAAGCAACACAACATGAAGGGTGTGGCGTGTCGTGACCGCCGCTACTATGTGCCTTTCGAGATGGAGAAGAGAGCCTTCGGAAGAGAAAGAGTTCAGGGCCCGATCAGGTTCACTATGAACTTGGATACAGTGATTTCCTCTCTGGAGGAAACTTTTTGTGATCTCTGTAATGGAATTATAAAGAAGATGAAGACGCATAAGGTTTGGCAAGGTAGCATATGATGCAAAGCCCAATTCTCTATCGAGGAGTGATGTCCGAGCGCACTGACGAAGATGTTCTGCAAGTTGGTATTTTGTGGCTCGAACACGTGGCAGAACAGGCCATTCCACCGGAGCAATTCTGCTTTAGGAGTGGCCAAGAAACCCCTGAAGCAATCACGTTTTTTAGTCTTAATCGAGCGAGCTCTGACACAAGATAGAGTTCATCTTTGTGGGTGTGTGCACTCCTTATTGAATGCGTCAAGATTTTAACAAAGCCCCCCGTCATCTACTGGGTGAATTATCAACGGACGTGTGTGGGTGGCTCTCTCCTGAGTACTACAGCAAGTTCCCGCAGGGAAAAGAACTCTGCAGGAGAAATGCGTATCGCCTACCCTTCTCCTTGATGACCTTATTGGCTACGTACGACTAGAGCACCAAAAAAGCTTTGGTGATGATGCATGCAGATGATATCGTAGTCGCACATCGCGACCTAGATGCCACCGAGCATTACCATAGTAATAACGTTCACTGATTCGAAAGAGACGTGAGATAAGCACACAGGTAGACTTTGGTCGATTGGCTACCAATCACGGTATACTTGTCAGAGACCAACCGTTAGAGTTGTAAAAACGTTCCCATATTTGAACTTCATGCAACTAGCTACTGAAACAATCCGACTGAGGCAGAAGATGCCGTATACTCTTCTGCACGAATGTTTTGTTTCAGCTTTAGGAGAGCTAAAGTCGACCATGCCAAGCGGGAGGTCGGGGATTTGAACGTTGCCTTGCACTTTTGGTCTTATCGTGCATGGGACAGTGCCTGATAGGTTCAAACGTCGCTTTTCACGGGGAGCACAAGGTGTGCACCTGCCGGTTTTGCCTAGAGAGGGTGTCAAGTACCATGCAGTGGAATGCGCAACACTGGAGTACAAACCGTTGTTAACAAAACTACTTCTCTTGGCGGTAGGCTACAGACAGATCAATTTTTTAAAGCCAAACTTATACACGAAGTTTATATGATACTTAGCTTTAGTGAAACAAACAGAATAGAATTGAAATAGAATACTTTTTTAGACCTTTGCGCTTTGCTTAGATAAGATAACAGTTAGTTTCAAATGTATATATTATATATATATATAAAACAACGGTTTATAATATCTTATATATATATATATATATATATATATATACAGGGTGTTCCTATTTGTGTGTCCAAAACGCTAGGGTATGGTCAAACTCGGTGAGAAAATCATTTTTGCCAATGGGTGGAAGCCGGGAAAACGTTTTGTTTAGGAGTGAGGATGAAATTTATAAAAGCAGTTATTCTGTCTTTTTTCTCCTACATAGTTGTGCAAAATCTACGTTTGCGGGAGAACCAGTCAGCGCACAAAGGAACCGATCATACCGGCGTGTTTGGCGGAAAATTCTGCACAATAAAGTATACATTACTAGCTTGCGTAGCAAAAAGCGAATAGCCAGATTAAGGAAAGTCATAAAAAGTCAAAATGTTACGTTAACGCTTTTTTGTGCAACATCGTAATTTTTTCCATTACGACCAAAATGCACGTCCAAAAGACTACTCTCAGGCAATAGCAGATTTAATGCCCACTACATTCGTACCAAAGTGATGGTGCTGCGTTACGTAGTTGCCAAGTAACTAAGCTTTTTCGACAGTCATATCGAAAGCGAAGGCATGCATACTTGCATAGGGTGTATGAGAAAGTTAGGTACATATTTGAGGTTTGGTAGAACTCAGCAAGAGAATAATTTTTTCTAATGGAAAGAGGGGGCGGAAACGTCTTGGCAAAATGCTACGGTTCTGGACGTGAAAACTTCAACGTGAAACATAACAACTATGACTGTCGAAAAAGCTTAGTCACTTGGCAACTACGTAACGCAGCACCATCACTTTGGTACGAATGTAGTGGGCATTAAATCTGCTATTGCCTGAGAGTAGTCTTTTGGACGTGCATTTTTGGTCGTAATGGAAAAAATTACGATGTTGCACAAAAAAGCGTTAACGTAACATTTGACTTTTTATGACTTTCCTTAATCTGGCTATTCGCTTTTTGCTACGCAAGCTAGTAATGTATACTTTATTGTGCAGAATTTTCCGCCAAACACGCCGGTATGATCGGTTCCTTTGTGCGCTGACTGGTTCTCCGCAAACGTAGATTTTGCACAACTATGTAGGAGAAAAAAGACAGAATAACTGCTTTTATAAATTTCATCCTCACTCCTAAACAAAACGTTTTCCCGGCTTCCACCCATTGGCAAAAATGATTTTCTCACCGAGTTTGACCATACCCTAGCGTTTTGGACACACAAATAGGAACACCCTTATATATATATATCTATATATAAACGAAGGCCAGTATTAATCTAGTTTAGACATTAAGGCATACATTTGTAACAGTTCAATTAGGATTCGTTTTTAATCCCCTGTCTATATCAAACTGCATATCAAACATCAAAATCACGTCATGCATAACGAATGTAGTCCACATGTATAGCGCAACACACGTGGGCGTCTATTTCTCTCATAGGTCGACTATAAGTGTCGACCATGTACACATATAGGCCCATAGTACTGTTCTATGGAGGTCTGGGCCACCAGATGATTAAAGCTTAAGGGGGGGGGGGTGCGTTTAGTGGGTATGGGTCTCAGCGGGCTAGCGTCCATCCGCGGCGGTCGAGTCCCGCACTGCTCGAGCTGGGAAGTGGGATCCTTCTTTTTCTCTACTATTATTATATTTTTACCCTACTGTATTTAACCTTCCTCCTCCAAAAAAATCACGTGCGCAGGGTTGTTTGAAGTCGACCATGCAACTTTTGAAAGGAGAATTACACCTGCGAAAAATGCCCACCGCAAATGCTGCTCACAGGTAGCACAAATGCATGCGGGTGGAAAAACGATCACGCAGTGACAGAATCAAGCGAGCGCGTTGTAAACGGCGTACTTACTGAACGCAATTCGGCCCCAACCAACGACCTCTCCCAACGTGCCGTCCTGCACATCGCTACCGTAGGGCGGGAGACATGCTGGCCGCATAGATCTACAAGCAAAACAGTAGACAGCATCTATGGTAACACATGGCATAATTGTACGATCAGTTCCTTAGAACAGCAATAAACAACAACAGCGCAGCAGCAGCAGCAACAACAACAAGAATGGCTATAAGAGCAACATCGACAATAACAACACGGATGAGATCAGCAGCAGCAGCAAGAACAACACTGACAACGAAAATAAACAAATGTTATGTGCAAACATGCTTTGCCTTGCGTGTCGGGCAAGGTGGGTGTACACCGCATGGCACTTCTAAAAAATGTCTAACGACAATAGGTTGAAAGGTTTAAGAAGCAATATTAGACACCCGCCTGGAGGCGTTGCCACGCAATAACTGAGGCGACAAAATGCGGAACCTCGAAGTAATGCTCTACTGATACTAGAAAAAGATATTTTTGGCGTGGTTGTTCCGTGGCCTTTCGTAAGTATTCATCTACTTGCATATATATATATATATATATATATATAGCCATGCGTACTTACCCGGCAAGAAAATACTGTTCTCCAATGGGAGACGGGAGCGGAAACGTCTTGTTTAGAAGTGAGGATACAATTTATAAACGTAGCTTTCTATCGTTTGTTTCCTACATAGTTGTGCGAAATCTACGCATGCAGGAGAACAGTCAACACAGGAAGGAACCGATCATAGTGTCGTGTTCAATCAAAATTCCGTATATTCCGAATGAAACCCGACGCAGCTAGCAAAAGTCGAATAGCAGAATTCAGGAAAGTCATAAAAAGTCGATAAATGTGTATGCCTTACGTTGAAGCTTTCATGTCCAGAATCGTAAAATTTTGCCGTTAAACCTAAAAATTGACTATTCTCAGGCAATAGCAAATTTAATGCCCATAATTTTCAATCCAAAGTGATGGTACTGTGTCATATAGTTGCCGAGTAACTAAGCTTTTTGACAGCTATATCGAAAGTGAAGGCATGCATACTTGCTAGTATTTTGACATGCTTCAGCAATTAATAATAAATAACGCGCTCGTTCAGAAACACACCAGTCTTTTTGCCAACAGCTTTACCCTGAGCAGCTTTTGCGCGTGCTTTGATGCGCGTCATTCGAGGCGCCAAAGCGACACAAGACAAACCGCCAAACTTGCCGACACTTCTTGTTGAGTTCTACCAAACCTTCAAATAAGTACATACGGTTTAAGTGCGACAGCATTTCGTGTTTGTTGGCTGTGTCGTGGCCCTCGCAAAATCAAACTGAAATAGATTAGTGGTGAAAAAAAGGCTATCACTTATCTCTGCCATGCGGGCGGGTGTGCGTGATTTAAGCCAGCAAGCACAAGATGCTCGACGGCTGGGTCCCCGAGAGAGATTGTACTTGTGCAGTACTTTGTGTGTAAATGTTAATTTCTGCAGACATTTTAGTTCGATACATGCACATAGTGAAACGCTCAACGATTTCAGTCGGGAAGTATTTTACTCGTGGGTCGTTAACCAGCCCCGCACATATGAACGTTCACTCAACTTAACAACAAGTAAATTCAGAAGGATGGAAATGTTCAAAACGGTACAACAGAGCAGTACACAACAACTATCGACAATATATATATATATATATATATATATAAACATGCATACATTTACGTTTAATTAGTTTTATATAACAAAAATGTTTAAATGCCGACCCAACTTCCATATGCACTTTATCGCCATGCTACTTACATGATGTGCATTATCCTTACATTGATGTATGTATGTATGTATATATATATATATAGTATTCTTGATGCAGCTGCAATCACTTATATACAGAGAGGCTTGGATCATATGTTGGTTCGTTACCTTGGGACTAAGGGAGACTTCGAGTTAACGACGGACTTAGCAAAGGCTACTTCCCTCTCAGTAGCCATTTATAGAACTAGATGATGAATACGAGCTATCTTCATAGGCGTTGGCTACTTAACGAGGCGAAGCCCGCAGACATTTCGGTGCCTTGGTATTTATCTGGCGGTGCGGTGCTGGCTGAGGTGATCATGATTAATGAGACGAGGCAGCTAGAGATAGACCGAGAGAGCGTTTGTCGTTACCTTCCGAACGGGAGCGGCACGTCAAGCGTTAGCACCGCGATGTCGTTGTTGTACGTGGGCTGGTCATAGTGGGGGTGGCGCTCAAGTCGAGCCACCCTGCGGACGAACGGATCGCCCGCTGGTTCCGGTCCAGAGATGTTGGTCCGGCCGAGCTCAACCGTCAGATCGCGGACGCCCTTGCTGGTGAGGTCGTGGCACGTTTTTCGTAGCCCCGCGCCCACCAGTTGCCATTCAACGACAACGAGTGCAAGCAGACGAGAGACAGCGGCTGTTAGAATAGATAACCCTAAACCTTTTGTGCTGCGGTACGCATCATGCTCTATGTATTCGGGTACACAGTATTTAACGCGTCTCTTTTTACATCATATATATATATATATATACGTAGGTAATGCAGTAAGGCAGGTAAAATAGTATAGTTAATAGTAAAAATTATCTTTTTCCTATCGACGCAGATCGAACCGTGAAACTCAGCACACGTAGTTCACCCCCCCCCGTTGTCTTAACTTGTCGATTGCCTTAAAGTCTTAGTTGGACAACTTTCCGCCCTTACAGTGCTACACTAAAGAGTTCCACAGCACTACCATCATTTTAGACAATAAGTACAATCAGGTTTGCCACTCTGCGCTTTAGTTATTGTGTAGCCCTGTGAATAATGCGGGTAGTTAATTACGATACATTTTTAATAAGGGTGCACGCTTACGTAACACACACATTTATTCCTCACACTTACTGGTACTACGAGAACAAATTAGTGTAGTGATTGTAACAGTATTATTTACCCATATAGTCAATCGTCAACTATCAGGAACATCTTGTTTTCTAGCGAGTTTACGAAGAACCCACCTAAAGTATTGTACTAACGGTAAACACATTTTCTATAGCGCTAATTACATTCGTACCATTGTTACTATTGTGGTAAGTAAGAAGGTACCACAGTAGCAGCAAGTGCCACGTCTGTTGAGTTGGTCAGCTTTAGCAATCATACCATATGTACTTAGTTGTGACTTAAGTTGAAGGCCAATCATCAGTAGATAGTGTCACCAATTATTCATCAAAATCTTTGCTTAGTAACAATACCATCAATAAATAAGTAAAGTGCTTTTGACTAAACTATTTGACGCTACGTAATTCTGGTTATTCAGCTTAAAAGATGATGCAAAGACTGAAAAAGTGAAACCCACACATGTACTTACTCTGTTATGCTGGTAAAAAAAAGCAGAAACATTTATAAAACACACAGTTATCTGCTAAGAGTATATATAGATATATATATATATATATATATATACTACCACACCTGAAAATATGTCATTAGCCAACTTTATGATACAACCTTCATGTGACATATTGCAATTATGTATAATACTACTATGATCAATGAGGAAATGAGGATGTATGACGCTTTGTTTCTGATATAAAGAAATGTTGAGACTTACTTAAGCAGACAGTGCGAGGCTGTGACGACATGTCGCTCGGTGATCACTGTTCCCCCACAGTAGGGATACGGACGACCGTTACTCAACACTTTACGGATGCTCACCTAAGTCAATGAACAGATAGGATTTATCTGGCTGTAGACTGGTGGATATGGAATGGTTATGATCGTGCAGGATTTAATGCTGATAACAATTGAAAACCCATTTTAGCGTCTTTGTTTGCAAAAAAAAAACTATTTTATATAAATAATCTTAAACAGCGTGTTATATATATATATATATATAGAGAGAGAGAGAGAGAGAGAGAGAGAGACGAGTCGGTCTTATGATTGGCTGTATTTGTCGTTTAGGACATTTCAATATACTTGAGGTTCAAGGCACGGCAGGCAAAGTAAAAGCGATACGGCCAAATATAAAAATAATTAAATTGCCGAAGCTCGTAAAAGCTTATACTCTAAATACAGACTCAGATTATTTAGAAAAGTAACGGATGTAACTGTTAGAGAAGAAGATGCACGAACCACAAAAACGAAATCTCAAATTGCACTGCCAATTTCATATAACATTTCGACTAATTGGCAAAAGGGACTCTATTTTGTCCTGCAAGCGTTTCTTAAAAGCGTTCCCTCCGCCAAAGCATATAATGCAAGCACCTTGTGACCGCATTTCGTGACTACGGTATGTATATAATAATATATATATATAATAAAGAGAGAGAAAAATGTGCCTCGACGAAGACAGCTATGAATTTACGTTTGGTTTACGCCCGTGGTTGCCCGTATGATCCAGGAGTTGTATACATTGCGACATAAGCCACTGTTAGTATAAAGTGTAGCTCCGACTTAAAAATAGTAGCTACTTAAAAAACTACCACAAATAATACCAGTAAAAATATTAGTAATAATAATGTGCACAAAAGAACAACGTGCGTAAGACTGTAAGACGTGAAGTGCCCCTGACGAAAAGTTAGTTTGCACTAAAGTTAAGTTCGTAGGAGAGAGGGGGGGGGGAAGATCCGGGTAGATCGGGTAAGCTCAACCGCCTCTTGTAAAATAGGGCATGAATCAAGAGATGCCAGTAGACTAGAGGACAACTATTAAAACACGCACGCCACAATGGCTGTAGACTAGATCTATCCAGGTGGATATCAGATCCGTCGTACGAAGTAATGCGAAGGCAAACCCGTAGACGGTCAATGTTGGCAGGGGGTCAGCCCGAAAAAGTTTAGTGGATATCAGATCAACTGATACCTAAATGGTGGCCACATACAGCGTAGGGATACACTTCGATGTTAGCAGGAGTGCCTCCGATCACACGTCGTAGTCGAGTATGTCCGATTAATCCGCACGGACTACAGGCCCTGAAAATAGTATTGTTTTTATACGTTTAATACCGTATGCGCGTTGTACCATGCATATGATATATATATATAATATATATATACATATATATAGTAAAAATTGTCTTGCGCTGTATTTATATATTTTTAAATATATTATATATTCTCAAAGCGAGTGCTTCCGCAGACGCATTTACTTCATATATATATATATATATATATATATATATATATATATGAAGTAAATGCGTCTGCGGAAGCAATCGCTTTGAGAATATATAATATATTTAAAATATATAAATACAGCGTAAGACAATTTTTATATTCTTGTTCAGTCAATGTGCATATGTAATGTGTATTGACATCATGCACATAATCGTACACAACTCTGAATTTGTTTACTGCTAAAGGCAGCCTATGTATGTGATATGTGTTTCACATCATACATTTAAATATTTCTTTAAGCATTCATCACAATCGCTGCAGAAAGGAGATGCTTCATACGCACAAATTATTAGATTGAAACTTACGTGTATCTTCATTATACGCGCGAATAAGCTGGAACAGAAACGACAGATAGGCCATTAGCAATGCTAACCGTACGTATGAATACATCTATCTAGACGAGATATTCGAATAGAAGTGATCAAAAGACAGTCATAACAAATAGCAAAATGTGTTGTAGAGCTGTAGGACCAACCTAGCAGCTATGTATATTGGTATACTTTTGTTTACTTGGGCTATACAGACGTATTGTCGTCTGGCAAGCAAATATTGCTTCCTTGGTTCGAAAACATAATAACTAAAAATATGGTCTTATTCACTTCCTCTCCCCCCCCCCCCCCAAGCCGTCTAATCTTATTGAGGCTGCCACCTTCCTTGGCAAAGAAGTTTACAGTGGCCATTTAGTGCATGCGGCTCCTCCCCAAGTCAGAGTTACGCTGCCAGCTACCGACGCAGCAAAATGGCCCGCATCATATTTACTTTCAAAGC
>QVRM01006084.1:0-142177 GCA_003439945.1 Dermanyssus gallinae
CATCATCATGTCTAGTGTGATTCCTAGATAGCGGATTTTCTTTATATTTTAACGTTCTAGCCATCGAGCTATAAGGTAAGCAGTCGAACGAACCCTCTTCTTCTTGTGAGAAGTTTGCTTCGCTTTTCCTGGAGCCAGAACAAGTCCCGGTTGCGTTCATCATTCCGAGTCATATGTACAGCTTCACTAATGTTCAGTTTAGCTAAGCGGTTAAAGGCGTGTTTAACGTTTAAAGAGCGACCAAGAGGAGCTGCTCGTCTTGCCGATGGAGTGCGTAGCCGCGCATTTTTGCTACGCGGTTGTAATGTTTTTAGGAAGAATCGATTCTTGCAGAAGCCGTATTGTGTCTAATCTAATTTTTTTTTAAAATTATGTTCTCGTACTCTTTTGCTAGCGCGCTCGGCGGGCATATAGGCCGATATCACCCCTTTCCTTTGGGGAGAATGATGACTTCGACGCTTTTCCAAGATAGCGGAAAAATGCCGCTTCTGAGCAGGGCATTAAAATACCGGCTACTGTTTCGGGGCACTTCATAAAAATAAGTTCTAGTCTAGGGGCTTTACCGGTCTTTTGTCTGTGCGCTGCGCGACGGACGTTGCGTGGATCTCGTCCTCGCCTTACTGTGTTATTCTTGCCCTTTTATATAAATATATATATAAATAGCCCTTTTAAGAGGTGCGTTTGTCAGGAATAGCTTAGTAAGGACCTCTTTAATTTGAATTTTGACCAGAGAAACAGTAAGGTTGTTTCTCCTCTGCCCTTGACTATCTGCACAGTTTTCGCCAAGGACTAATTAAATTTTTTATTTGTTTTTCTTATTTTTATCTAAATCTGTTATTTTATACAGGGACTTCCATAATCATATATACTTTTCTTAAGGTTTGGTAGAACTCGGTACAAGCATATTTTTTCCAATGGAAAGAGGAAGTGGAGACATCTTGTTTAGGAGTGAAGATGCAATTTATAAATATGGCTCTATTGTTTTTTTTCTCCTTCAAAGTTGTAAAAATCTACGTTTTTGGGAAACCCAGTTAATGCATGTTCGACGGAATATCCTGTATAATCTGAATGACCTTGACGCAACCTAGCCAAAGGGAAATTGCGGGGTTAAGGAAAGCCATAAAAAGTCGGTATGTTGTTTTATCCTACGCTGAAGTTTTCTCGTTGGAACCGTGCAATTTTGCCAATACGACCAAAAATGTACCCCAAAGGACTCCCTCAGGCAATAGCGAATTTAAGGCCCATCACTTTCGAACCAAAGTGATGGTGCTGCGTTACGTAGTTGCCAAGTAACAAAGCTTTAGGTCACAATGGATGCAAGCACCAGCGACCTATTGTTTCAAAACCTTATCAGCCATACATTTTAAGAGCTTCGATGTTATCGAGGAAGCTGCCCGAAATCATCAACCAGTGTTGGCCGCTTGTCGATGTTCCCGGTATTTGGTGAGACCGACACAACCCGCCGCGCGGTTGAGACGGATTGATCTCTGCAATTAGGCGGACTAATCGATCCCTTTTAGGTAGAGCGACAGGCGGTCTTAAGGTAAGCCCTAACATCGATATCACCTGTGATCTGCCGAAGAGGACGATGTAAAGTGCAGTAATGTGGAAAGGGTTATGGCGGAAGAGATCACGTCCGCGGATTTCACCTGCCCGCTATCTCGCCCACTCTATTCGGGACTTCTTTGAGCGCCGAACGACCTCTATTTAAGACTCTGCAATGATCTAAAAGGGACCGCGCCAGATGGAAGGAACGACGGCTGCTCGAAAGAGCAGAAGCGAAAGCTCTCAACTTATATCGTGCGACCTTGCAGGGCGGCAAGCCCGCTGAGTGACGGACAGGTAGAGAGCCCGCTTAACTAGCATTTTATTCAATCGTAACGTTGCGGCCGTATCTTCATTTGTCAGAGCGCACACTGAAGAAGATTTTCTACGAGTTGGTTATTCGGCAGATTAAGCACGTTTGCATTGAGGCCCTTCCATTGAATCAATTTTGCTTTAGAAGAGGCACCCGTGAAGCAGTCCACGTTCTCCAGACAGAAATCGAGCGAGCTGTGATCCAACCCAAAGGCCATCTGTACGCCGTCTCCATTGACTGTGTCAAGGCCTAACATAAAGCCCGTCGTCATCTGCTGGTTGAAGAGGTTGAACGAGCGGAAGCGGGTGGCGCTCTCCTGAGTGTAAAAGCAAGTTTTTTTATGAAAACGTGATGTCTCAAAGGGATCTCCCCTGCAAGTTTATTGCACAGAAACGACGTTAACGGCGAATATAAACGAAACAGTACGGAAGATACTTTTCTCTTGTTACGTGTCAGACTGTCTACCAGTTACTAAAGCAATCCGTCTAAAGCTGAAGATGCCGCGTAACAGTACCTTTGATTGCTTTATTTCGGAGTGAAAAGCTTTAGTGAAACAGGCCAAACGGGAAATCGGGGGTTTTCAATGCCCTGCACATTTGGTCTGGTCCTGCATGTGACAGTCGCGACGTATACGCCAGGCACATAGTGCATGGTTATAACTACCTAGTATGTTTAAATGCGGCCTTTCACACGGAGTGAGAGTTGTGCACCTGCCGGTTTTGCCTGCAGAAGTGTGCTAATTACCACGCAATGCAATGCACAGCACTGGAGCAAAAATCGTTGCGTTACTTCTCTCGCCGGAAGCGTCAAAAAGATAGAGCATTATGAACGAACCCTTGTGAACTGTATTATACTTAATTTGAGTGAAATAAACATAATTGAATATATGTGCCGTAGAAACTAATGTCTAGCAACCTTGTTTTTCCTAACTACACTTTTTGTCCCAGCAGTAGCTTTCCATGTATTTTGATCTCCATTCTATTTCAGACACCTCGTCAATGGCATGTTCATTAATGTGGACTTTACGTCTTGCTAGCAAACTGTAGTTAGTAAAATTAGTATAGATGTAATAATTACAAGGAAATTAAAGTGTAGTTGGACGACAACTTGTCAGTCTTCTGACTATCGCAATAAACGAGCATCGCACTGCCTGGTACCGAGCTGGGACGTGCGCTCCTCGTATTATGCCCTTGACTCCATCCCAAATTGAAATAGTTTAGCATATCACTGGAAACAACAACACTGAGGTGCAGGGTCGTACTGAAGGAAAACTTCTTGAGCACCAGTTAAACGCATAAAAACACAAACGCATATATATATATATATATATGCCATAGACAGCCAAGGAATTCAACGGTACTAATTACCCATCTTGATCAGAGCAATGAGCACAAGCAGTCCAAGTATTTGCCACGGTCCAAATTAGTGTACGATGAAAATGCAGCAAAAAAGACATACAATTAGCAAAGTGTGGGTAACTAATATATAATCATTATTTATTCATGTGTAGCAAAATATACATTTGTGATGTAAACATGTTATATATATATATATATATATATACCTCATCTACGTGTTTTGTTTTTAATTACCACGTTGCCTATTTTTGTAATGACGTAGAGTATTGCGTATGTTGACAAATAACTCCGGTAAACACATGCTGGGTTTGTGCCACTGGTTCTGTCCCTATTGTTCAGGAATGTAGCCAGTGAGTGCATCGCATACTGTGAGAGCTACATAGTGAAGTATTCTGGAATCTGCAGGCCTCCCGAACTTGAGCAACAAAGAGGGAAAAACTAGAAATTATTCCCGTCTCGCTTCGATTCACGCGTCACATTTTCAAATGATAGCCGCTGCTACGGCTTTTGCTCTTAATAATGCTGTGCTTTCAATAAGTAAGAAGTAAAACATGGATATTTCTGCCTACAATGATACTTTCTGTATTAGTAGTGCCCGCTGGAAGTATACGGCTTTATTTCATATTTGGCCTAGTGAAATCTGTATCAGTGTGTATGTACAAATAAGTTAACGTTAATGCGTATGTCGATGTGGGTATTTTATATGCAATTCGTGTTTGTAAAGCAAGTCTGTTATCGTCGTTGGTATATCTGCTAGAAAATACCTGTATAGACGCGAAACGTTTTCCCATTAAGGTCGACAACGTCTTCAGGTCATACTGCACAATTTACTAATTTGTTATGCAAAATTATGCATCCGGGATCATGCGATTGAATCTGCATTTATTTTTCCATATTGTGCTAGTGCGCGTAAGCTTCTCCGTACGCTCAAGTAAGCATTCAACCATGTTTATGCAATAAGGTGTGCGGCTACACCCTGAAGCATCGCGGCTCATTGCCGGCTTAGCGTTCCCTTGTGTTGCACCAGATCGGGACAAGAGTAGCTTGAGGGCGTCCCCTTCGCAAACAATTTTGAACAATTCCTCAAACATTTTCAAAACAAATACCCGTAGCAGAGAGAGCAGCCTAGCGCCTTAAAAGCCCAGTAAAGTAGCACGAACCAGCAGTGGTTCGGAAGTGCTATTGTGTCGATAATATTTCGGTTTTTCTATCATCAAAAATCGGTTGTCTTTGAAACAGTTTTGTTTTTGTTTGCAGGGAATTTGGGAACTTCATAGCGGTGTTAGTTTCGTTTTTCAATTACGATTTTACTACGAAGTTAACGCCTACACGCGTGCATGCACCACCATAGATGACGAAGCTAGCCCGTGTCCTGCATAGAGTGTCGAGAGTAGCGGTGAACGCCGAGTTCAACTAGCAGACCGACAAACCCAGCCGCGTTTCCAAGCAGCAAGATGAAGAAGAATGGCAATAGGTGTTCCATCGAGAAGCTCTCACCATCGTCGCCGCCTAAGATGCCGCGGTGGACGGCAAATGTGAAACACTTTGGTGGAACCGGGATGAGGTCGCGCTCCCGGACCCAACGGAGGCCCGCGTCGAACGTCCATAGCGTTCGTTCAGAGATCGCCCTCCGTGTCGGAATGTCGAGTCCCTTGAATAGTACCACACGACCTGGCACAGAAACATACGCATGCATTTGCCGCTAAAGTTAAAATCTATATGTATCAGAACGTGTGCAGGCGTTTACATTTGTTGACATTTGAGACAAAATAATCAAGACTACCATAAACACAAATTGTCATTAAACTTACTCGCATGCGAACTAGTATGTAAAGTACGTTGCAAAAAAAATTAGCAACCTATGTTTTTTTTTGTAATAATTTCGGCTTGATTTATTTGAATGGTTTGAAATTTTAAGAGCAGGATGCACATGACGAACTACGAGTATGGTGCAATCTCGCAGTCGGTTCATACAAAAAATAAAAGGAGTAAAAAACACGGTCTTTCATGTAGTTCATGAGCTGTTGTATGTACGAAAGTGGAATATCAGTCTATGCTTGCTGGACAGCTTCTTTGGCACCCGACAAATTATCACATTGTCGACTATTTGCGTAAATCTGCTTCATCAAATATCCCCAGAAATGTTCGAGGAGATTCAGGTCTGGACTCAATGCCGGCCAGTCAAAAAGTGGCACTCTTTTGTTCTTGAAAAAGGGCTATAGTGCTAGCCGAGGTATGAAATGTAGCGTTGTCTTGTTGAAAAACTGCGTCAGGTCCCCCAATCCTTCTGAAATGGGCTTTAACTGGGAACCGACGATACGCTGGTACTTGTCGGAATTGTTTTGGCCCACAATTGCGACTAGATCAGACTTCCCGTTATATCCAAACGCGCCTCAATATTTCACAGAGCTACCACCGGCCACACGTTTCGAGAACCATTTAGGTTTCTTCCGTAAGTCATGCCTATAGTACTGACAGCCATCAGGGCCATCGATATTAAATTTTCTTTTCATCCGAGAAGACATTTTTTTTTGTTGTTGTTGTAGTTTTATATATATATATATATATATATATATATATATATATATATATATATATATATATATATATTATATATATATATATAAATATATATATGTATATATAAAGTTTATTTTCCGTATAATACATTAGGTATATGTTACACACATCAACTAGCTAAGCCAATGCGCATTGTGACTGTCACGTGTTCGTTTCGATGAGGCCAGGGCGAGACCACTTCAGGAGTGTGCCCCGAACGGAGGCAGCGTTTCCATGTTGTATGTCAATAATATATATATATATATATATATATATATATATATCTCCCAGAACTCGCCCAACAAACTTTGACGTCAAGTACAACTCGGGAAAAAAATAATTTCAACATTCGTCATGCGCTGAGCTAACGCATGAATGCAAGCTATTCTTCCAAACACGCAGGTATGATTGGTTTGTCGACAGGATGACTGGGTCTCTCGCAATCACAGATTTAGTAAGTGTATGTCAGGATATAAAGCTCGATGTAGAATGAAAAGCTAACTATCTTGCAGAAATAATAAACAAAAAACACGTATTCTTATATCTACATAGACTACAGAAAGGGTGGCCGTACGCTAAAGCTTTTTGTTAATCAAGGCTCAGTAGGGCAACATTATGGTGCAGAATAGACGGCAGAACATTTTAAACCAAAACGTATAAAAATACTTTTTGGTTAAAACGCGATTTGTTTCATAAATAAAACTCTCATAAAACATCAATAGAAAATTAAACTCAGTATTCGCTTATAGCAAATATATTGAGTAAAATATAAATTACCAAGTTACCTCTCCTTGTATATAGTCTTTCTCATTGAGGTGAAAGTATCCCTTGTAGCGATCACACAGTGGAGGAATGTCGACGAGCATCGTAGCCGGATCCTGCATGAAGACGGCTTTGGTGTCGAGGATCTTGTTTAGGATCTCATCGCTATAGATCCGCTCGGGGGGCAGAAAGCTGTCCATACGTTGCATACGTTCGAGAAGACGAGTGACCTGTTCACCTCGGACCTCTACCAACGCACCCATAACCGGTGTGCCAGAGCGAGCTATCGGCATGATATGGGGGTCGTCGATAATTTGTTGTAGCGTGTCGATCTTGCGCACCGGATTCTTCACGGCGACGTTCGAGCGAAGCACGCCGGAGACAATCTGAAATATGATGAACGTGCCAAAACTCCACGTCGCTAATGTGAGGCGTGAAGGCGTGCTGATAAAGCGCCGTGTGTCGATTGGGTCCTGCAGAAACACGGACAATGAAAACGTGAAAGACTCGAGCAGCGACATCCGCATCGATGGCCATCCTCGCCGGGATGAGATGAGGAAGAGCAGCGGAATGCTGGCGACGAATGCCAAAATGCACATCGACACAAACAGATCGAACGGTGCGGTCGCCACTTCGGTCGTGTAGAGCGTACGACACCCGCTCAGGATAGCAAAACGACTGAAGATGTGAGGAAAGCCGGGCTCAATGTCCAAAGAAGTAGCGGAGCTTCTGAAAAACGGTCCAATGGCGACGTCGACCTCATCTGCAGCAGAAAAGATAAGACTGTTTGTCACACAAATGGCATAGCATCGGTACGTTTGGTAAAATCGAGCAGATATCTTAGCGAAACTACCGTATTCGTAGGCGTCATAAACTCAAAATTTTTAAAAGTCAACAGCTAACGTAAGAATATTCTAAGGGATTCACAAATAATGCAGTCAGCGTCGATTTGGGCTGTTTACTTTTATTTATGTAGCTTGGTCATTTTGCAGCATTATAAAATCTGGTCATTTTGCAGAACAAGGCAGATTGCTCAAGGCTTATTTTGAACGCGGCCACAGCAGTCACCTCTCCAGTGTTCGCAACAAACCCAACATACTGCAGGGAGAAAAATATTTGTGGAGCAGAGGCTAAATCTGGGACTATCTAATGGTAAGGACATAAAACGGAGTAGCCCCGATCTGGCATTTACGTTTCCGGTGATAGCTGGAGAGATCAAGGCCATCCTCTAGGAGGCGCTATGTGGCCTTCAAGCATACGTATATTAAGGGCAGTTTTTGTACCAACTGAACAATATACGTATATTAAAGGCAGTTTTTGTATTAACTGAACAATGACTGCATAAGAATACGAAACAAGGATATCACTGGTTCCTTAATATTCACTGCGCCTTCACTATTAGAGGTTATTTTTAGTCGATAACAAGACATGTGTATGATAGAATCTGACCAGTCTTTTGTGGCAAGAGCCTTGTTTGGACGTTACCTATAGGTTCTATCGTTATATGTAGATAATTAAAAAAAACATGTACAAAGGAGTCTAAGCTTCAAAATAATGTACGGCACTTTTTGGTCTTCCTAAATTACAATGAAGCTACACAAATTTTAAATAATCAAGCTGCATCCACGTGCAGAACGGGATTGTAACTTAATAAAACGGAAAGTACAACCATAATAAGTGAATTTATAAACATAGAGTTTAAAGTAAATGTACACAGTTTTAGAAACAATAGCATTTTAGGATTCCTGGGTGTGAAATTCGGGCACAGGCTTCGCATGAGGCTCACCTATATATTTGCTGAGCCTCAAAGAGAATAAAGTGCTGGATGTCACACTTTGATTTGTCACATTTGACAATGATTGTGCTTGAACGAGCTCTACAATTCCACATATCGTCTTTGAATATTTTTCCGTGCACCCTTCATATATATATATATTCAATTTTTTTCAATTTCAATTTCAAACATGGTTTATTCACGGAACTGCATTTCACAACGCTTAAGTTCTCGGTAAAAAAAAATTGTTGAAAAAATATGAATCAAAAATCCAAGGAGTGCTTTGTATAAGCACTTTACACACAATGGTATTACAGTGGTTAATGATTTACACAAGAACTTCAAAGCAGCAATTGGTGCGTTTGTTAGAACGCCGAACACCACATGAGGCAACAAACTTGCAAATATAACACACAAACGAAGTAGTCCACTAGTACAGCATCAACACAACTTACAACAACTATGTCTAAAAATATGTGGATAAATACAATCAAACTAGGTGTGTCCTCGTATACGAAGCACAACATTTGTAATACCAACTATACCTAGATCACACGCCTGGTTCCGACTGTGAAATTAACAGCCACTGCTTTAACTCGCGAGAGAAGAGGTGTTTCGTGGTGAGGCATCTTATGCGTTTAGGAATGCGGGTCCAGGTTTCAGGAAGGCGGTACGCAAGTGCGTGTTGACTAGACTTCAAGGATACAGAGGGCACTGCAAAAGTTGTTGCGCGCCTACCTGATGTTCGACTCAGGGTAGGGACTAGTGCAAATGCAATCTCCATAGGCACAATACTACGCGAAATTTTGTACGCTAACATTGAAACCCGCAGGGAGTAAATGCTTTCTACCGTGAGTAGGTTAAAACGAATGAGCAAGTCACGGACCGAATCCCTTCGCCTTCTAGCAAAAATGGCTCTAATTGCATCATTCTGTATCACTTGTGCTCTTCGGAGAATTCCGTCGTAGCTACCTCCCCAGAGAAGGATTCCATAGCATAGAACTGGTAAAAACACGGCCTTGTACACCAGAAGTAAGCCCTCTGTGGGTACCCCAATCAATTTCATTTTACACAGCGTAGATATTACAGCATAGCACTTTGGTGCAATGTAATCCAGATGGGGATGCCACCTCATGTTTTCCTGGAGAACGAGCCCCAGGCACCTAGCGGTCTGCGAGAGCTTAATGTTCCGTGTCTTAAATATCTGGTTGTCAGATAATTCTAGAAGCCTCGGCGATGCACGAAAAACTATGAAATTGGTTTTGTTAGCATTGACGACTAGTCCAAAAATGTTAAAAATGCTAATTATATTATCAACATTCAAAAGCGACTGCTGCAAGTCCATATCAAAGTTCCGATGATTCACTCCGAACAGTAGCGTAGTGTCATCAGCAAAAGCTATAGCTGAGCCAAGGTTTAGCCTCTGAATCCGTAATAGAATAAAATTCAGTAGAATAAGAAACATAAAAGGTCCGAGAACCGAGCCTTGAGGGGTACCGATATCGACCTGCTGCCATGAGGACTCTATTTGACCAGCTCGTACCACCTGTCTCCGTCCTGAGAGATAGGACCTAAACCAGGCAACCGCCGGCGCAGAGCAACCCAGCTGAGCGAGCATTTGGAATAGAAGGGAATGATCAAGGCAATTGAAAGCCGCTGACACGTCGAGAAAGACTGCGAGACAAAACTTATGTAGCTCAACCGAGTCGGACACTCGCTGCCATCAGTGGGCCAACGCGAGGTCAGTCGACCTACCCCTGCGAAAGCCGAACTGGTTTGAAGAAAGGAAATTTATCGTCTCTAAATATCCATTTAGCCTAACCAGCACCAGTTTATCAATGACCTTCGAGACATAATCCACGACCGAGATCGGCCTATAGTTGGCTGCGCGGTTTCGCTCACCCTTTTTCTTAAATAGAGGAAACACCGCCGTATCTTTCAAACGTGATGGAAAGCTGCCAGACTCAAACGAACGATTTATAATGACAGTCAGCGGACCTGCGATCGATGAAGCTGCTAACTTCAATAATTTTGCAGGTACACCGATGACACCTCCACTCCAGCTTGCTTTAAGACGGAGAAGGGTACCATGAACCTCAGGAATAGAGACAGCAGAGAGTGAGAATACATTGTCATTTTTTTCCCATACCTCGTCAAGCAGGGTGGCCATATCTCTGTTCTTTTTGAGGTGAGCGACCGTGGTATTACCTAGCGTGGCAAAGTGACGGTTTAGCTCGTCTGCAATTTTTACTGGATCATCTAATGTTTCATCCTCGGCAACTAGTAACGCGGACGGTAATTCTACTGGATCATGTCGCCTACCACAGAGTCCATTGATGAATTTCCAGAGTTTAGAGGAATCATCACGCAAGAAAGCAAAGCGATTTCGGTAAAATGCTGTCCTCGCAGCGCGAATTGCATTGAGGTAGCGGCGACGACTATTTAAATAGGACGCTTTTGAATCTACCGAATTTATCTTGCGATGTCTGCGGTACATCTTATTTACTCTACGGCGCAGCCGCCGTAAACCTGGAGAAAAGGAAAATTGACCCACCTTGGACGAACTATTTGGAGTAGAAACGTCTACCAGATCAAAGGTTTTTTCGTATACATGAAGCAGGATTCTACTGAAAGCGTTAAATGCCGAATTTACGTCTACTGCATCATAAACTGCTAACCACGAGACATCTTGCAACCGATAGAGGAACGTATCAATCTTAGCCCTGTTGTGACTTCGGCTTAGGGTTGGGGCCAGCTCGGCCAACGGTTTGACAGCCACCGAGTTGTCGGACAAAGATATTAAAACCGGGTAGTGATCAGAGAAAAGCAGAGTACCGAGAACCGCCGGCTGGACAGTAGTAAATCTTGAGCAATTGGAAATAGCAATATGGTCTATGCACGTACCAGATGCATTTCTGGTTATGCGCTCGACTACCAGGGAGAAGTCTCTAGCGGAAAAGAAAGAAGTATAATCGCTAGGCTGCGGGACCGAAAGGAGGTTGACATTAGCATCGCCCATGACAATGACAGGGGTAGAGGTACAAGTTGGCAACATATCGTCTAGGGTATTCAGAAGCGTGTCTTTACAAGATACATGGTTAGAATAAAACCCCACAATAAACATTCAGGACCGTCCTGTTTCTTTAAATGCAGACGTACCGCCTGAACATTGCCGTCAGGACTACAAACACAGCGCGATGATAAGATATTGCAGGTAGAGCGCACATAGATGCCGACACCACCACCTAATCTCTCCAAGCCTCTACCCGACGCAACTAATTTAAAACCACTTATAGAGTGAGACGCCAGATCGCAATCCTTTAGCCATGTTTCACTAACCACTGCCGCATCAAATATGACTCCCTCTTCCTCTAAAAAAATTTGTAATAACTCCAGATGATGATATATATATATATATATAAACGTTATGCAGCGGACACGTACTGTCATAGACGAGCTTTTGCTGGCCAACGTAGGTACCATTAGGAAGTCGTCCGCCGTAGTAACCTGAGTTAATTACACGGAGTTCAACAGAGATGTTCAGCGAGTTGGTTATATTCATGAACGGACTCATTGTGATACCCTGGTAGATGGTGCGTCCTTTATCGTCAGTTTCCGCCCAGGAGTACGGCCGAATCGGGAAAACGACGGCTGAGATATGAGAACGGATCGCCATTGCGAATCGGTTTCGCACGATCCTGTTAACCGCCTATGTGGAACTCCTACAGTTGGGCATTCCTGGCTTTTTTTTTCCAACAATGATGATCGATTTAAAGTTGGTTCGCCAAGAAGAACACCTGTTTCTTGTCTTGTTCGACGCAACGTGTTGTTTCCCCCTAAAATGAGAGACGCGTTAAACAGGCAGAGAGATCGCACTCGTTTAAAGACACGCACAAGTATTTCTCTACGATGGTTAAGCTACTAAGGAGCTAAAACCATGCTTACCTTAATCGGACGCCCTCTTCTTTCACTACAATGTACGCTTACTGGGCACATCAATGAGCACAAAAACACAACCACAAAGAAAAAAAGCTTCTAATTGACTGTAATTGGGCTCTATTGGAGAACAAATTCTGAAGTACTTTTTTGCCAGTCAGCCTCTGGAGCTTAATGTCAGCTCACAGATACGACTTAGAGGTGCCCGGCCTGATGAACGGCGGCCAACTCAATGAGCTCTCAGTCCACGCAGGACCCTACGGACGTCGTCAGTACACCATTACAACTCACCCCGATATTAGCCACCGTGGGTGGCTTTCAGATGCCAGATAGTCGTTACTCACTATGCGGGAGTGCTCTGTACACAAGCCTAGAGAACCCGTGTCGACGTAGCAAACGCAGTTTCTCTTATGACAAGTACGGTCAAACTTCCTACAACGGCTGTCTTTATTATCAATTATCATTCGTCAATCGAAACTGCTATCGTTTGCGTCCCGATTTTGTCTAATTGAGCAAGTAAAGGCTCATATAAACTCGCACATTTATGCGAGTTCTGTGCAAGGGTGTGTGTAAGATGAATTAAATAAAAATAACAACGTTTTTCATATATATATATATACATGTAAACATCTAAACGACTTCTAAAGTCCAATAATTAACCAGCCCATAGTTGTACGCACGTTATTTACCTATGCGCATTCGGTTGTATGTACTTTAACCGTGTTCCGCTCTGCAGCTTCGATCAAAAATTGGCAAACAGATATTGCAATGTATGTCAAGCATTCCAACAATTACTAGCACAAGGTCTTGCCAGGCAAACGTGCAACTTGAATCTAGCTCAGACTAATGAATCAAATGTTGTGTGACATTGTGTGCATAGTGTACTAGGAAACAACTCTAGTCTTCTTACTTTAACCTCCGATAAACCAGGCGGTTTTTCCTCTAATAGAGACTGCCAATTCCCACTGGTAACGAGTGCGCATCGATACTCTTGACTGCATTTTCCATTTGGCGCAATGAGATTCAACAATAGCTCATCAAGGAGTCAGCGATCAATCATTTCAAAAACCGTGGCCCACGGTGAGTTCGTAAACGGATTGTTTGCTTGACGGATGACCGAATAGGTGCATGTAAATATAAGTAACACTTGCCTGTTTAGCAACTAGCTACCTTTTTTTAGACGTACGTATACTGAAAACAATACATAAATGACAATGATAATTGTACCACAAACCCTTTATGTGGTAATAAAGGTGATTTTATGTATATGTTATTTCTGTAGGGCTTGTCTAATGAGTCCTAAACTCCCTTATTACCTAAATTGATCCGAACTGATAAGGAAAGCCACGGACCTTGTTGAATATGAACTATCTTGTGGCAAAGAGAAATAAGCTTACGACCCAGTGTCCCTGAAGGCCCCCCATCTCTATAAACTGGTCGCTGGTCCCCGACCGTCTCAAAAATTCCTCCTAGAACTAGACTGTGAGATCAGGCGAACGGTGAAGTTGCAGTGGCTCAAACTCGAAAACAGCGTGCCAAACGCCTTCCTATACGCGCACATCTCACACGGCGGTCTGAACATCCCCTGTCTCCGTACACTAATTCCCAGACTTCGCCTCTCCCGCCTCACTGCCCTGAACAGATCATCCCACATAGGCACTCAATGGCTGCTGTCGACCGAGTATCACAGTAAGGAGCTGGCGAAAACCAGCGCTCTCTGTGTGTTCGATGACACGACCATTGAAGACGCCGCACACGAGACCGAGTACTGGTCTCGTACACTACATAACACAGTCGATGGGGCTCACCTGAAACACACACACCTAACCCCTTTTACAAATGACTGGGTCAAGGGTACTCCTTACCTATCCGGTAGGGAGTACATAAACCTGATTAAGTTAAGGATCAACGCACTACCAACGCGTGCCAGACTCGCAAGGGGTCGCCCCGGGTACGACAAATTTTGTCGTCATGGGTGCAACGCTGTCGAGACGCTGGCCCACATCGCTCAAGTGTGCGATCACACCCATCGTCCTATAATCAAGCGCCACGATGACATATGTGAGCGAGTCACCCGCCTACTCCGTGCTAAAGGAATGCAGGTGGAACGAGAGCGCACCTTCCGAAGACCCGCCGCACCGGCTCGGAGACCAGACCTCGTCATAACAACACCTACGAGGGTCTGGGTCTTGGACGCCGAGGTCTGCGGCCCCTCAAGAGACCTTGCATTGGCCAGACGGGATAAGATCAGGAAATACGATATACCCGGGGTCAGGGATCAACTTCCCAGCTCGCTTCCCCACCGATTCGGGTCCATCACCGTGTCGATGACCGGTGTATGGGAGCCCGAGTCGGTGAAGGATCTCCTGACTCTCGGGTTATCGAAGAAAAACCTGATCGACCTAACCGTCCTGGCCATGCAGGGTACCCTACGGGTCTTCCGGGCGCACCGGGACCACAAGAGCTGGGTCCGTCGCGGAGGAGGAGCAGGCGAAGTCACCGGGAGGCGATTTTAAATTATTTTTTTAGGCGGGCACTGCCTCAGTGTGCAAATGTGCAATTATTGAATAAATTCAATGTTGTATTCCTAGCTGAAAAATTCGCTTAGACAACCTAAGAACGTTTTTAGCGGCTGTAAGTGTATTAGTGCCGAGCACAGCACTAAGCGCGTCATTGAGAAATACCTGAATTTTACGCTTAACGCTCTTAACAGTCCTGCACACAGAACGTGACACAATACGCCGAAAATTACTGTATCAGTGCACGCTACGTGTAGTCTTATATGGCGAGCCCTCAGAACGAAGTTGAGTCAAGCCAGCGGTGATGATCCCATATTTTGATATCAGGTTGACCACTAGGCCCGCCAATTTGAAACCACGCTGCAGCAGAGGCCTAAGGACGGTGGTGGTCGTCTCTATAAGTAGTTTTTTTTTTGAAACAACTGTTAAGAGCAGTTACGCACTATCGCTACAGGTCTCTGTCTTGAACAGTGTGGAACTTGACCCCAACGGTTAGATTAGGTCCGTTGAGATGCACGAAACGCACCTTCCCTCCTTAAGCTTCACCGTCTGAAAGCCCTGGTCCTAACAGAACAGTACTATGGGTCATCAGGAGAAACGGCAAGGGCCCTTTCACAATAATTGGCTAACTCCTAAGAGCTCTCGCACCAGTTTAACACCTGCGAACTGTTTCGTTCAAGCAGCGCTTGTTTGGCCGACCAAGAGGAAATAGCTGTTCTTATTTCAGCGTTTCAAATTTCTCCTAAAGGACCTCTTTTGCCGTAGCTGCTCTTAATTTCTAGGCCTGCTTACGGGAGACGATGTATTCTGCGAACTCTACTAGACTGACCCAAGGTGAATAGCTGACCTCGTGATGCAGGACTCTCTTCCATTCTGGTCCATTCTTCTTAAACATGGCTTTTTGCCGTTAACCCTTTTGTTCTCAAGCCAGGAGATTCCAGGGAATTCGATAAGCCAGAACACGGGCCGCCTCTGTGTTTATCAAGCGATACGCCCGGCAGACGCGAAGGGCCATGCTGCGCTGCGCCGCATGGAGAACTCGTCTGTTGCGAGCGGTGCATAGAGCCAGATCGGCCCACGTTAGCGCTCCGCGGCAGAGGCTAGCAGACGACAACGCCCGTCCCTAGCCTTCCCCTCCCGAGCGAGAACCCTGGCCAGATTCTGAGCGATTTTGCGTACCCTGGCAATGATGTACTTATTGTGCGCGGCACTCCTAAAACCGGAATCCAAGACGACGCCTAAATAAACGACAGTCTTTTTAATAAGAATAAGGCGACCCGCGAGCATCAAGTTGGCTCTACGTGTAACCGTCCGCCCCGTTAAGTAAACTGCGTCCGTATTCTGCGGGGCAAGCTGTTGATAACGGGAGGTCATCCATGCCTGTTTAAAGGCTAGCACCGCGCTGGTAGTTCCTTTAGTGTTGTCTTTAGGCAAGCCGTGACGAGGAGGGCGAGGTCGTCGGCGTACGCGACGGTCTCCGTACCTATCGGGAACCCCAGTCGCAAGACATCGTCGTAGGCCAGGTTTCATAGAACTGTTTTCTACCGGAGATAGGGTAAAATGCCTTTATGCTCATGATCACCTCCTAATTTGCTGTATGCAAAGCTTTCTTCACATCAAGGAGGATAAGAAGAACAAATGACCGAGTCTTAGGAGTATTTTTAATCATATGGCCTTTCGCGGGGTCCCACTCAGCCTGCCATATCTCAATTGTGACATTCCTCTCTCTGGCTTTTTTCACCTTCGTAGGAGTACCTAAGTCCTATAATCGCTTTATTTTGACTGCGTTGAAATCCCAAATGGATTAAACCCTGCCAGTACCATGGCAGCATTTGTGCTGGTTGTGCGGTACACGTGGATTACCCTCACGGCTGGTCTCTGGTTTCTTTGTGGCATTTGCTTTGCTTTCATTATTTAAAATTCGCCCCCTGGCGCTCTGAATGAAGCTACTGTTTTCGCGACCGTGAGGAGTTTTGCTTCGCTCTTTCCTGGAGCCAGAACAAGTCTCGGTGCATTCATCCACTCCGATGTCATATGCACAGCTTCATTAATGTTTAGTTCAGCTAAGCTTCTGAAGGCGTTTTTACGTTAAAAACAATCTAAATCTTTCCTAAATTGCGTTCTCGTACTCTTTTGCTAGCGCACTCGGCGGGCATATAGGCCGATATCACCCCCTTTTCTTTAGGGAGAATGATGATTTCGGCGCTTTTTCAAGATAGCGGAAAAATGCCGCTTCTGAGCAGGGCATTAAAATACCGGCCACTGTTTTGAGACACAATTTTTATTTTATTTGGGACACACCATTAAAATAGGTTTTATTACTTCGGGATATCCCGTCTAGTCTAGGGGCTTTACCGATGTTTTTTCTGTGCGCTGCACGACGGCGGTTGCGTGGATCTCGTCCTCGCCTTACGGTGTTGTTCTTGTAAATAGCCCTTTTAAGAGGTGCGTTTGTCGGGAATAGCTTAGTGAAGACCTCTTTATTTGCACCAAGGAAACAGTAAGGATGGGTCTCCTCTGCCCTTGACTATCCTGCACAGTTTTCGCCAAGGGTTGTATACATTTTAAATCTGTTTTTCTTATTCTTATTTAAATCAGTTATTTTATACAGGGTCTTCCATAATCATATATACTTATTTTTAGGTTTGGTAGAACTAGGCACAAAAAGATTTTTTTTTAATGGAAGGAGGAAGCGAAGACATCTTGTTTAAGAGTGAAGATTAAATTTATAAAAATAACTTTTTCTCCTACAAAATTGTGCAAAATCTACGTTTTTGGGAAACCCAGTTAATGCATGTTCGGTGGAAAATCCTGTATAATCTGAGTGACACCTGACGCAACCTAGCGAAAACAAATAGCGGGTTAAGGCAAGCCATAAAAAGTCGATATGTTGTTATATCCTATGTTAAAGTTTTCACGTTTGGAACCGTGCAATTTTGCTAATACGACCAAAAAAAGTACGCCCAAAGGACTATCTCAGGCAATAGCAAATTTAAGGCCCATCCCTTTCGAACCAAGATGATGGTGCTGCGTTACGTAGTTGCTAAGTAACAAAGCTTTAGGTCACAATGGAAGCAGCACCAGCGACCTGTTGTTTCACAACTTTGTCAGCCATACATTTTGAGAAAAGTTCCAATGTTCTCGAGGAAACTGCCCGAAAACATCCACCAGTGTTGGCCGCTGTCGATGTTCCCGGTATTTGGCGAGACCGACACAATCCGCCGCGCGGTGAGACGGATTGATCTCTGCAATGAGGCGGACTAATCGATCTCTTTTAGGTGGAGCGACAGGCGGTCATAAGGTAAGCCCTAACATCGATATCACCTGTGATCTGCCGAAGAGGACGATGTAAAGTGCAGTAATGTGGAAAAGGTTATGGCAGAAGAGATCACGTCCGCGGATTTCACCTGCCCGCTATCTCGCCCACTCTATTCGGGACTTCTTTGAGCGCCGAACGGCCTATTTAAGACTCTGCAATGATCATAAAAGGGACCACGCGAGGTGGAAGGAACGACGGCTGCTCGAAAGAGCAGAGCGAAAGCTCTCAACTTATATCGTGCGACCTTGCAGGGCGGCAAGCCCGCTGAGTGACGGACAGGTAGAGAGCCCGCCTAACTAGCATCTTATTCAATCGTAACGTTGCGGCCGTATCTTCATTTGTCAGAGCGCACACTGAAGAAGATTTTCTGCGAGTTGGTTATTCGGCAGATTGAGCACGTTTGCATTAAGGCACTTCGATTGAAGCAGTTGCAATTTTTTTTTTTATGAGAACGTGATGTCTCAAAGGGACTTGAGATAAACACCAGGAAGACCAAAGCCATGAAATTCAGGCGTGGAGGTCGATCGGCTGCCAGAGACGTTATACGTTGCTGCGGCAAACCATTGAAGTTTCATAACTATTTCCAGTATCTTAAAAATCTTTACAGTATATTGAATCTCCCCTACAAGTTCATTGCACAGAAACGACGTTCACGGCGAATATAAACGAAACAGTACGGATGATACTTTTTTCTTGTTACGTGTCAGATTGTCTACCAGTTACTGAAACAATCCGTCTAAAGCTGAAGATGCCGCGTACAGTACCTTTTGATTGCTTTATTTTGGAGTGAAAAGCTTAAGTGAAACAGGCCAGATGGGAGGTCGGGGGTTTTCAATGTCCTGCGCATTTGGTCTGGTCCTGCATGTGACAGTCGCGACGTATACGCCAGGTACATAGTGCATGGTTATGCAATGCAATCCACAGCACCGGAGCAAAAATCGTTGCGTTACTGCGTTGCGAACTGTATTATACTTAATTTGAGTGAAATAGACATAATGGAATATATGTGCCGTAGAAACTAATGTCTAGCAGTCTTGTTATTCCTAACTACACCTTTTGTCCTAGCGGTAGCTTTTCATTAATGTTGATTTCTAATCTATATCAGGCACCCTGTTAATGGCATGTTCGTTGATGTGGACTTTACGTTCCGCTAGCAAACTGTAACTAGTAAAGTGCCTAACATACCTAACAACTACAAAAAAAATAAAGTGTAGTTGGACGACAACTTGTCAGTTTTCTGACTATCGCAATCAACGAGCATCGCACTGCCTGGTGCCGAGCTGGTTTGTGTGCACTTCGCGTATCATGCCCTTGATTCCATCTCAAATTGAAATTGTTTAGCATAGCACTGGAACAACAACACAGAGTGCAGGGTCTTAATAAAGGAGAAACTTCTTGAACATCAGTTATATATATATATATGAACATAGGCAACACATTTCCCTTTTCAGTACACAATTTTATAAGAATTTTGGAAAATGGTTTTAAATTAAATAAAGGCGGTACACTATCTTATATTGACTAACGTTATTTTGGCCTAATTAGTTTGGCGTATATATATATATATATAGATATATATATATATATATATATATATATATATGTACAGGGTGTTTGTAAATAATTATTTTCGTCGTAGTAGGGACAACCAGTCCTCCTAGACAGAAACAAAGCACACCGTCGTGTTCCTGAGAAAATTCTGCTTCTTCGGAAGAGCACGTAAGGCTGGTTAGAAGATGCGACACGGTCGTTTAGAAAAGATTTTGCGAAAAATTAAGTTAATTATTAACTTTCTTGCCAAATACCTCAAAATAAGTACCCTACGACCTCTCATGGCGCTTAAAACTAACATATATATTCAGGCAAATGCGCATTTTATGATGATCATTTTGGCACCAAACTATGGCAACGCGAGCTGTGGTTGCGGAGTAATTACGATTTTTTGGCCAGATGTCGAGATTGAGTGCATGCAAAATGACTTTTTTCCAGAAAAATTTGGTGAGCGATATATAGAATTGTAGAGCTCGTTAAAGGATATCTTTCTCCAATGGAACATGGTTTCTGAAAAGTCGTGTTTTGGAGTGAGAGTGATATTACTACAATTTGAGTCACTGGTGTTTTTGCCCGACATAAGAGCATAACATTTGCAATTACAAGACAGCCGGTCCTCCTATACAGAAACTAAGCACATCGTCGTTACCTAGGAGATGCGACACAATCGTTTAGAAATCATTCAGCAAAAAATTAAGTACTTTTCTTAGCCTTCGCGTTCAACATCTCAAAATCATAACCCTACGACCAATCACAGCGCTCAAAACTAACACATTTAGGCAATTCATACCGATCATTTTGGTACCAAATACGTAACAATCCGTTGATTGAATGCATGCATAAATGATCTACTAGGTCATTTTTGCATGCACTCAATCTCGACATCTGGCCAAAAAATCTTAATTACTCCGCAATCACAGCTTGCGTTGACATAGATTTGGTGCCAAAATGATCGTCATGTGCATTTGCCTGAACGTGTCAGTTTTGAGCGCCGTTAGTGGTCGTAGGGTAATGATTTTAAGGTATTTGGCGTGAAAGTTAATAATTAACTTCATTTTTCGCAAATTCTCTTCTAAACGACCGAGTCGTATCTTCTGACTAGCCTTATATATTTTTCGGAAGAAGCAGAATTTTTCGCAACAGCACATTTTGTGCTCCTATGGCGGGCAAAAACACTATTGCCACAAATTGTAGTAATTTCACTTTCATTCCGAAACAAGACTTCTCAGAGATTATGATCCATTGGAAAAAGATGCTTTAACAGGCTCTACAATTGCTTACTACGGCGAAAAAAAAAGATTTCCAAACGCCCTGTATATATATATATATATATGGTTTTGCCAGTTTCAGGTACAGAACCAGGAAAATTTGCATATGTCGGCAGATCTTCGCGCCAGTATGCGTCATAGACAGCCAAGTAATGCAACGGTACTAAATACTCATTTTGCTCAAAACAATGAGCACAAGCAGAGAGCTAAATATTTGCCACGGTGTAAATTAATGTACGATGAAAATGCAGCAAAAACGATATACAATTAGCAAAGTGTTGGTAAGCTATATCTATAATCATTATTTATTTATGTGTAGCAAAATATACATTTGTAATGTAAGCATGTCATTTATATACCCCTCTACGTGTTTGTGTTTAATTTCCAGGTTGCTCATTTTTGTAATGATTTAGAGTATTGCGTATGTTGACGAATAACTCAGAAAAATATATGTTGTCTTTGTACCACTGGTTATGTCTCTGTTGTACAGGAATGTAGCCAGTGAGTACATCACTTACTGTGAGAGCCACAAGGTGAAGTAATCTGGAATCTGCAGGCCTCCTGAACTTGAGCAACAATAAGGAAAAAAGTAGAAAATATTTCCGTCTCGGCTCGATTCACGCGTCGCATCGTAAAGTGATAGCTGCTGCTTCAGCTCCTCTTAATAATACTACTGGAAGTATACGGCTTTATTTCATAGTTGGCCTATTAAAATCTGTACCAGTAGCTACAATATGTACAAAGATGTGAACGTAAAGGCGTATGTCGATGTGGGTATTTTATGTATGTAATTCGTGCTTATAAAGCAAGTCTGTTATGGTCGTTAGTATATGTGCTAGTAAATTCCTACATAGACGCGAAACGTTTTCCGGTTAAGGACGAAAACGTTTTTTTTATGCAGCATGACTTTAGGTCATACCGCACAAGTCACTAATTTGTTGTGCAAAATTATGTCTCCGGGATTATGCGATTGAATCTGCATTTATATTTCCGTATTGTGCTTGTGCGTGTAAGTTTTTTTGCGTCTACATTACACTTAACCTTGTTTATGCAATAAGGTGTGCGGCTACACCCTGAACTATCGCGCCCATTGCCGCCTCAGCGTTCTTTTGTGTTGCACCAGATCGGGACAAGCGTAGCTTGAGAGCGTCCCCTTCACAAACAATTTTGAACAATTCCTCAAACATTCTCAAAACAAATACCCGTGGCAGAGAGAGCAGCCTAGCGCCTTAAAAGCCCAGTAAAGTAGCGCGAACCAGCAGTGGTTCGGAAGTGCTATTTTGTCGATCATATTTCGGTTTTTCTATCAACAAAATCGGTTGTCTTTGACAGTTTTTTTTTTGTTTGCAGGGAATTTGGGAACTTCCCAGAGGTGTTAGTTTTTTGGTCGCGATTTTACTTTACGCATACAAGCATGCAGGCACCACCATAGATGACGAAGCTAGCCCGTATCCTGCATAGAGTGTCGAGAGCAGCGGTGAACGCCGAGTTCAACTAGCAGACCGACAAACCCGGCCGCGTTGCCAAGCAACAAGATGAAGAAGAATGGCAATAGGTGTTCCATCGAGAAGCTCTCACCATCGTCGCCGCCCAAGATGCCGCGGTGGACGGCTAATGTGAAACACTTTGGTGGAACCGGAATGAGGTCGCGCTCCCGGACCCAACGCAGGCCCGCGTCGAACGTCCATAGCGTTCGTTCAGAGATCGCCCTCCGTGTCGGAATGTCGAGTTCCCTTGAATAGTACCACACGACCTGGCACAGAAACATACGCATGTATTTGCCGCTAAAGTTAAAATCTACATGTGTCAGAACGTGTTCAGGCGTTTACATTTGTTGACATTTGAGACAAGATAATCAAGGCTAGCATTAAAACAAATTGTCCTTAAACGTACTTGCATGCGAACATGTATGTGCATATACAGACAGCAAAATGGGGATTTACTAATGGTATTTTGTTCACATGCTGTATCTGAATGAAAGCAAAATATTTAAACGATTTTGTTTGCATTTGCCGGTAAGGACATTCATATTAAATGTATTATAAATTCAATGTATCTACCGTTTGCTTTATTCACCGTTTAAATATGTGGCCTAATCTCGTGCAGGCATCTTATCAGAGTTTGACTTGCAAGACTTTGCAAAGACCTGCTGAATAAAGGCAGTGAGCAAATGCTGTGCTCTTATGTCGACATATTTTATTAGACTCGCTCATTAACGCCGTGCATATAGTTATTCAGAAGATGTATGTATGGCTGGCTTGCTGAACGAACACGAGTGCTGGTCCCAGAGCATGCTCACACACTTCGCCAGCCATCCTTAAACTAAGCGGCTTTTATAAGCGAGTGCGCTGCCCTGCTTAAATGCCACCATGTAGGCCATGGAGTGTAGGCCTTATGGAGTGTAGGCCATTCGACATACAATGCATTCTCGCATTCACTATACCTTGCAGAAAAGGCAAATCAACTTTTTATGATTTGGTCTTCATTGTATGTATGAAGTATGATGCTATCACGTCGCCTTACTAAACACCACACTCACAAGCAGGGAATTCGCTCTGTTCCACAAGAGAGACAATTACTGAACCGTGGGCAACGTGGGCGGTTTGTTTCGACAGTTGTTTTTTTGCGTTAACGGTTTCTTGTTGTGCTTGAGGAAACCCGAGAATAAGCCGACATCAAACAATCTGTTTGCTCGCTCGGCATCAAATACCATGATAAAAACCAAATACTTCTGGTCCTCGTAACAATTTCTCGTGGTATCCTGCGCGATGGCGTATAATATTTAGAGCTCAAAACGCGTATCGAAGCTGGAGGATCGTTTAATATGCACGTTTGTACTGCTTCACTTAGTTATGGGATCCTCACACAGCGCATTTTATAATTGATCTTCTCCGCTCTGCTGTGTAGAAGCCCGGCCCTGCTTCTTCTGCAGTCACGTACTTAGCCGCAACCTTGTTAATTGTCGTATCCGGCAAACGGTGAAACTTTATTATATCGTTAGAGGTTCGTTCGGCGCGAAAATCAAGAAAAAACAGCTGGTCTGTGCTGAAATTCTGTGAACGTACTTATTCGGTCAGCCATGACTGGGGCTCAATTATATATATTTAAAGCAAGCTCTTGTTGGATGCCAGACGTGACCCATGAATGTACACCGGATACCTAGTATTACACCCTGCATGTATATACATATCACTGATAGCCACCAACCATGGTGTCACAAAGGCTGTTAGAAAAACTTGAAATAACTCATTCTTAGCTATGCATGCCAAGCGATCAATATATATATATATATATATATATATATATATATATATATGCAGTCAGTGAAAAACCACCGTTTTTTATGTTAAACATTATTTTGTTTAACTTTTGCCACATTACAAACATATATTATATCCAGTCGTGCACTACAGTGATACATGCTCATAGAGTAACAGCGGAGACTTCCATCGACATTTGGGGTCCCGAATTACATTGAAACACGAGATCTCTACATATGACATAGCTATACCGCGAATAAATTATACAGCCACTAGCAAGATGCTTGTCGTGGCGAGTGAATTTATCGGCTGTAATTAAATAACAACGTTTAGGCTTATTTTACGACTCGAAAGAAACAAAAGGAGACTTCTGATCAGAAGGTTTTTCGTGTTGGAACGATGGGCTTAGGGCGGCGCCTTACGGGTGACAAAAACGTCCGAATCAAGACTTATAAAAACATCGGTCTCTCTGCGTTTTCTCCATGTAAGCTTCGTGAATTTAGGTGAAAATTCGTGAATTTAGGTGAAAATTACGCCGTAAAAAGAGTTCCGGGCGTCTAAATGCAATTTCAGAACGAAGCAAGCGTGCATTTCTGAAGCAAGCCTCGAACTCTGCGCTCTCGGCAAGGGCAATTGTGGCGGCGGCTGGCCACTGAGCGGCACAGAGTGCTTTTTTCGGATGAAAAGAGTTCAACTCTGATGCACCGAATGGATTCAACTACTATTTCCATGACGTGCGCAAAAAGAACGAATTTTGTCAAAACTTCACTCAGGTGGCGGCTCAGTTGTCATCTGGGCCGCTGTAGGGTATTATACAAAGTCGTCGAATGTGTTTTTAAACGATCGTATTAATTCGAGGCGCTATAGAAGAGCAATCGGCGCATTTTGAGCTGATGGGAGGGCCAGACTGTGTTTCAAGACGATAACGCTTCGATTCACACCGCCAGGCTGATCGGAAGCTGGTTCAAACAACGTCACATTGAGGTCCTACACTGGCCTGCGGTTTCACCTAATCTTAATATCATCAAGAATGTGTGGAGCTGGCTCGCCCGAAAGGTTTCCACCTACGAAAAACAATTTTCGATCCAGGTAGAACCTTGTGAAGGCTTGGGGCGAGCTCTTATAAGACGTCATCCAAAACTTGTTAAACGCTATACCAAACCATATTTTTGAGGTCATCCGACTTAACGAGATGCTCACTGTGTAGTATGTATAGTTGCTACCTTTGTCTCCATCGAGCCTTCACATGCGCCTAAACGTCGTTATTCTGCTCAATTCACTCGCTAAGACATGCATCTTGCTAGTGGCTGTATAATTTGTTTGCGGTGTTCTTTACATTAACAAATATTTTATTTAACCTCTAACCTGGGACATGCAATTCTGGTACCTGCAAATAAGGGCACCGTTACTGTGGTTCTGTAAGGACCAGCCTTCTCTAAAGGGTTCCCCGGAACAAAAGCGCATTGTTCCGTTGCACAACCTGCGACAGGCGCGGTCTAAGAAAATCGCCCACTTTCTTATTTCCACTGGCAAGAATTCCCGGCTTTCTTGCCGATTTCCGACCTTCTGCAGCAAACCGGTAGTGCACGAGACCAGCCCGCCAAGAGTCCCAAAAGCAAGAAGGGAAAATCTATAGAGAGCAGTTCATTGTGCCCTTACATTTAGGCTACGGGGCAAAGTGCCAACGGTACTGGTCAAACTGCAATTCTAAAATGGTTTCAATAGCAGGGTAAGCACCACTTAAATAAGCGGGCAAGTCGCAGGCACTTTAACTACTAACCAGGCCAGGCGCTACATCTGCTCATATTTCATAACACCATGCTGACTATGTTGCAGACAGGCCTTCGGTAAGGTGACCCCTGGCTCATCCGTTTTTTTTCTTTGTGTATCAAACAATTGGTTGAATCACTACGGTGCTCCCTCTAATGTCTAGTATATGTTTGACAGCGTTTTGTGTGGAGACTTCCCGACCATACTTGATAAAATAGGCGAGGTTAAATAGAAAATATGTGTCACAGCCCGCAACAAAGTGAAGCTGTGTTACTAAAAGGAACTTCTTGGCCACATTGGGGCTATTCCTATTTGGGTCCACTGGGGCCTGTTTATCCTCAGATTCTGTTTTTCACAATTGGCCACAAAGTTGACACACTTGTTTAGAGGACACAACTTGCCCGTATCATTGAAGCTCTAACAGCCGTTCATTTTTTTAAGGGGTTAACTTAAACATAAAATCCTGGACTGACTACTGAGTAGTCTCAGTAGACGCTTCTTATGATAGGGCTAATCGTTATCCAACTTCTTAGCAAGAAAAGCGGTTAGCAATCCTGACTGATAGAACTCAGAGTCATTAGTCAATGAACTAGAGCTCAGTTACTTGCTATTTCTGTCCGCGAATACCTGTTGCAGCGCACATCGATCGAGTTTCAAACCCCGGTTCTAAATAGACGAAGTGGTTTCGATACTACAATGTTCCCCCTCGCTGCTTCATACGCGGAGGGTAAGTATATGACGCAAAAGGCAGCGCAGCCAACATCAGGTGCTATGTATAAAACACACCATTACGACGCAGTGCCCAGCATGCAGATTATGAGATACAAATCTCCGCGACAAGCACAAACAAGATGACCAGTAACATTAAAGTACTGAAAAGCAATAAACCTCCGCAGGGATCTTCGAGCATACTGTCTGGCGTCTCAGTTTGCGGCCGAAAATAACGTAGGCATCTCACTACTCTCCGAGACCCCCATGACACATCTCTTAGCGTCGACCCTATACTGATGACAACGTTTCTTTGATAAGGGTAAGATCGCAAGATCATATATCTCCTCAATTGGACAAAGCTTATACTTCCCTTATATTACCATACTACTTCTGACCTCGCAAGCTAATCAGTGTATGTTTCGTCGAACCCCACCTTATACGAAGATTTCCTTATAGAACTAGACCTCAGCATCCGAAGGCTTCTCCTTAAAGGAAGGGTGAGATCCTCCTGGACTTCTGGACCTTCGATGGCGATAGACATAGATCAAAAAAATAGATTTGACGTTTGCACCAGAAGTTTAAACAGCTTTGCCTACCACTAGGTGTAGTTCGACCGAATATAACTGCTTATTCTCGATCTCAATCTAATCAGAATCGTGGCTGAATTCGTATGGCCGAAAACAAGCACCGGATGCGGTCCTGCCAGGCGCATACTTTTAAAGAACCACCCAAAGGTATTCACGCATGATAGATAAAATGCTCACCAGCGGAAACTGTGCGCGGTTTTCTGAGTCCAACACTCCACACATTTAGCTATCAGAGAAGCTCTAAACATAGCGGAAACTTAGAGAACTACGCCGAGAGCAAGCCAGTCGCATTGTCTGGCCATCCTTTTAGATATCAAAAATGCGTTTGATGAGACGCCATAAACTAAACTCTTGTATATATGTATGTAAATATATATATATATATCTAGGAGACAATTGTCGCTCCATCTGTATTCTTAATAGATCATGATATATATATATATATATATAAAAGTAAAATTGAAACAAAAATGTTTAGATTAATATATATATATATATATATATCTTCCACAACTCGCCCAACAAACTTTGAGGTCAAGTACAATTCAGAAAAAAAATAGTTTCAACATTCGTTCTTCGTTAAGCTAACGCAACATGCAATTTTGATGCAAGCTTTTCTTCCAAACACGCAGGTATGATAGGTTTGTGACAAAATGACTGGGTCTCTCGCAATCACAGATTTAGCAAATGTATGTCAGGATATAGAGCTCGATGTAGAACGAAAAATTAAATATCTTGCAGAAATAATAAATAAAAAACACGTATTCGTATACGTAAATAGACTACAAAAGGGGTGGCCGTACGCTAAAGCTTTTAGTTAATCAAGGCTTAGTTACGGGCAAAATTACGGTGCAGAGTAGGAGGCAGAAATGTTTTTTTGTATGAAAATACTTTTAATTTAAACGCGATCCGTTTCATAACGAAATCTCTCATAAAGCATTAATAGGAAAATTAAACTCAGTATTTGCTTATAGCAATTATATTGATTCGCGTGCGCCTCGCGACCGGAGGAGACACATCAGAGGTGCGCAGGTTCGATCTAGCTCGTTGCACACTTGATTTTATAGGTGTTGTCTTCTTACAAAGCAATGCGAAAGCAAACCCGTGTATGTTAAATTTTGGCTGAAAGTCCAATACAATATAAAGTACCAAGTTACCTCTCCTTGGATATAGTCTTTCTCACTGAGGTGAAAGTATCCCTTGTAGCGATCACACAGTGGAGGAATGTCGACAAGCATCGTAGCCGGATCCTGTATGAAGACTGCTTTGGTGTCGAGGATCTTGTTTAGGATCTCATCGCTATATATCCGCTCGGGGGGAAGTAAGCTGTCCATACGTTGCATACGTTTGAGAAGATGAGTCATCTGTTCGGCTCGGACCTCCACCAACGCACCCAACGTCGACGCGCCAGCGCGAGCTATCGGCATGATATGGGGGTCGTCGATAATTTGTTGTAGCGTGTCGATCTTGCGCACCGGATTCTTCACGGCGACGTTCGAGCGAAGCACGCCGGAGACAATCTGAAATATGATGAACGTGCCAAAACTCCACGTCGCTAATGTGAGGCGTGAAGGCGTGCTGATAAAGCGCCGTGTGTCGATTGGGTCCTGCAGAAACACGGACAATGACAACGTGAAAGACTCGAGCAGCGACATCCGCATCGATGGCCATCCTCGCCGGGATGAGATGAGGAAGAGCAGCGGAATGCTGGCGACGAATGCCAAAATGCACATCGACACAAACAGATCGAACGGTGCGGTGGCCACTTCAGTCGTGTAGAGCGTACGACAGCCGCTTAGGATAGCAAAACGACTGAAGATGTGAGGAAAGCCGGGCTCAATATCCAAAGAAGTAGCGGAGCTTCTGAAAAACGGTCCAATGGCAACGTCGACCTCATCTGCAGCACAAAATATAAGACCGTTTGTCACAAAAATGTTATAGCATCGGTACGTTTGGTGAAATCTTAGCGAAACTACCGTATTCGTAGGCGTCATATACTCTAAATCTTCAAAAGTCAACTGCTAACTTACGAATATTTCTCAGGGATTCACAACTAATGCAATCAGTGTCGATTTGGGCTGTTTACTTTTATTTATGTAGCTTAGTCATTTTGCGTCATTATAAAGTCTGGTCATTTTGCAGAACAAAGCAGATTGCTCAAGGCGTATTTGGAGCGCAGCTACAGCAGTCACCTCTCCAGTGTTTGCAACAAACCTAACATACTGCCGAGAGCAAAATATTTGTGGAACAGAGCCTAAATCTGGGACTATCTAATGGTAAGGACATAAAACGGAGTAGCCCCGATCTGGCATTTACGTTTCCGGTGATAGCTGGAGAGATCAAGGCCATTCTCTAGGAGGCGCTATGTGGCCTTCAAGCATACGTATATTAAGGGCAGTTTTTGTACCAACTGAACAATATACGTTTATTAAAGGCAGTTTTTGTATTAAGTGAACAATGACTGCATAAGAATACGAAACAAGGATATCACTGGTTCCTTAATATTCACTGCGCCTTCACTATTAGAGGTTATTTTTAGTCGATAACAAGACATGTGTATGATAGAATCTGACCAGTCTTTTGTGGCAAGAGCCTTGTATGGACGTTACCTATAGGTTCTATCGTTATATGTAGATAATTAAAAAAACATGTACAAAAGAGTCTAAGCTTTAAAATAATGTACGGCACTTTTTGGTCTTCCTAAATTACAATGAAGCTACACAATTTTAAATAATCAAGCTGCTTCCACGTGCAGAACGGGATTGTAACTTAATGAAACGGAAAGTGCAACCATAATAAGTAAATGTATAAATTGAAAGTTTAAAGTTAATGTACCCATTTTTAGAAACAACAGCATTTTAGGATTCCTGGGTGTGAAATTCGGGCACAGGCTTCGCATGAGGCTCAACTATATCTTTGCTGAGCCTCAAAGAGAATAAGGTGCTGGATGCCACACTTTATAAAAACAAGAGCCAATTATGTTCAACTGTAAAAAAAAGATTTAATAGTCCCGCAATATATTGTTATAGGCGTTCTCATAGTTAAGAGAAATGGTAAACTATGGGCTCACGAAAGAATGGCTCTCTGTTTCTTTGTTCTCTTCAAATTTTAAGAAATCTCAGACTGCCTCACAAGAGGAATGGCTCACCCGAAAGTCGTTTTGGGGTCAGGACAAATAGTATTTTGCCGAGCCAGCCCATTATGTTCCTGCCTTGGGTAACTGTACACAGTTTTGGTGACTCACTAATATAAATATTTGTGCGGTTCGAATTGGATAGGCTTGTGTAGCTTTATCTCCCTCTTAGATCTGCCATGAGAATTTGATTTTATTTCACATTTTGAGCAATGTTTGTGGTCGGCAAATCGTCGTAACACGGAAATGGGTGTCTTAAGACAAACAAAGCAACACTTGTTAAAACATCTCTCAAAACAAACTGACAGATATAAAGTATTGTAGAGCTCGTTATTACAGGTATTTCTCCAATGGAGTAGTCTCTGAGAAGTCTTATGTCGGAGTGAGAGTGAAATTACTAAAATCTGTGGCACTGGTGTCGTTGCCCGACATTAAAGCACTTTATTTGCGACCTGAGACCCTACTGCAGAAACTAAGCAAACAAAACACCGTCGTGTTTGTAAAAAAATGTGCTTTTCCTGGAGGGCATGCGACACCGATTAGAAGTTGCAACATAGTCATTCAGAATAAAATTCACAAAAATGTACTTTCTATTATTATATTTCACCTTCAATACCTCAAAATCGTAACCCTATGACAGTTCACAACTCTCACATTGCGCATTCCGGATGGATCATTTTGGTACCAAATCTAGCAATCTGACCGGTGGTTACAAAATAGCACATGCACAAGTGACCTAAAAGAATTTATCTGAGGAACTCGTCATTTATACATGCACTCAATTTCCACAGGAAAACCTAAATTCTTTCGCAATCACGAATACGTTTGATGCCAAAATATTCGCCATGAATTGCACGTTTGAAGTGTTGAATGTGTTAGTTTTGCGCGTTATGGAGGTTGTAGAGTTATGATTTTAAGGCATTGGGCGTAAAAACAATTAATAGAATTTTAGGTTCTGCGAATTCAGATGGAGTAGAATGTTCTCACAAACACGTCGAAGTATGCTTGGTTTCTATATAGGTGGACTGTTTGTTTTCGCAATGGCACATGTTGTGCTTCTGTGTCGAGAAACAACATCAATGTCACAGATTTTTGCAATTTCACTCTCACTCCGTAACAAGACTTCTCAGAGACCATAATCCATTGGAAATAATTGTGCTTGAACGAGCTCTACAATTCCACATATCGTCTTTGAATATTTTTCCGTGCACCCTTTATATATATTGGCGCGTATCTATATATATATATATATATATATATATATATATACACACAAACGTTATGCAGCGGACACGTACTGTCATAGACGAGCTTTTGCTGGCCAACGTAGGTACCATTAGAAAGTCGTCCGCCGTAGTAACCTGAGGTGATTACACGGAGTTCGACAGAGATGTTTAGCGAGTTGGTTATATTCATGAACGGACTCATTGTGATACCCTGCTAGATGGTGCGTCCTTTATCGTCAGTTTCCGCCCAGGAATACGGCCGAATCGGGAAAACGACGGCTGAGATATGAGAACGTATCGCCATCGCGAATCGGTTTGGTACGATCCTGTTAACCGCCTATGTGGAACTCCTACAGTTGGGCATTCCTGGCCTTTTTTTCCAAAAATGACGATCGATTTGAAGTTGATTCGCCAATAAGAACACCTGTTTCTTGTCTTGTTCGACGCAACGTGCTGCTTCCCTCGCCACACGCTAAAACGAGAGACGCATTAAACAGGTAGGGAGACCACACTTGTCTAAAAACACGCACAAGGAATTCTCTACGATGGTTAAGCTACTAGGGAGCTAAAACCATGCTTACCTTAATCGGATGCCTTCTTCTTTCACTACAAGGTACGCTTACGGGGCACGTCTATCAGCACAATTGCCACAAAAGAATATTTTCTTTTAATTGTGTTTGATTGACCTCCATTGGAGAAAAAGTTTTGAAGCCACACATTTTTTGCCAGTCAGTCTCTGGGGCTCAATGTCAGCTCACACACACACGACTTAGAGGTGTCCGGTCTGATGAACGGCGGTCAACTGAATGAGCTCTCAGTCCACGCAGGACCCTACGGACGTCCTCAGTGCACCATTACAACGGATCTTATCACCCCGATATTGGCCACCGTGGGTGGCTCTCAGTTGTCAGATGAGCGTTCCACTAAGCGGGAGTGCTCTGTACACAAGCGTAGGCAAACTGTGTCAATGCGGTAAACGCAGTGTCTCCTACAGCAAGTGCGGTCAAACTTCCTAGATTGGGTGTCTTTATTATCAATTATCATTCGTCAATCGGAACTGCTATTGTTTGCGTCCCGAGTGTGTCTAATTGATCAAGCAACGACTCATATAAACTCGCATATAGTAATATTAGTCAAATAAAAACAACAACGTTTTTTAATATATATATATATATATATATATATACATATATATACATACATATATGCATACATGTACACGCCGTACATCTGAGCGACCTCTGAAGTTTGATAATTAAACAGCCCACATATGTACGCACGTTGTGTACCTATGCGCATTTGGTTGTATGTACGTTAACCGTGCTTTGCTCTGCAGCTTTAATCAAAAATTGGCAAACTAACATTGCAATGTATGCCAAGTCTTCTAGCAGTTGCCAGCACAATATCTTGCCGAGTGAGTGCGCCACTTGAGTCTAGTTCACACTAATAAATCTAATTTGTGACACTTGTGTGGCATTGTGCGCATAGTGCACTGGAAAACAACTCTAGTCTGCTTATATTAACCTCCGATGAACCGGGCGGTTTCCCCTCCAATAGACACTGGCAATTTTCACTGGACAAAACGTAACGTTGAGGTAACGAATGCGCATCGATACTTCCGATTGTACTTTGTTTCCATTCGGCGCGATGAGATTCAACAGTAGCTTTATCAAGAAGTCGGCGATAAATCAATTCAAGAGCCGTGACCCGCGGTGAGTTCGTAAACGGATTGTTTGCTTGACGGATGACCAAATGGGTCTATGCAAGTTTAAATAGCACTTGCCTATTTAGCGATTAGTTATGTTTTCTTTTTATTCAGAAGTACATATACTGAAAGACATACATATAGGACCATGATAAGTGTACCACACACTCTTCATGTAATGATAACAGTGATTTTATGTTGATGTTATCTCTGTAGGGCGCGTCTAAAGAGTCCTAAGTTCCCTTAAATTCCTATATTGACCCGAGCCTATACGGCAAGCCACGGACCTTGTTGAATATAAACCACCTTGTGGCGAAAAGCAATAAGCTTACGGGCAACTGTCCCTGAGGACCCCGCATGATGCCCGACTTTGCCTAATTGAAAAATTATCTGTGACAACCTAAGGATCTTTTATCGGTTGTAAGTGTACTAATGCCGAGCACAACGCTGAGCGCGTCATTGTGGAAGACTAAAATATTACGCTTAACGTTCCTAACGGTCCTCACAACACAGACGGTGACACAATATGCCCCGCAATCACTCTATCAATGCACGCTACGTATAGCAAATAGCCATAAATGGTGAGCCTGTAGAACGAAGCCGAGTCAGGCCAGCGGTAATGATCCCATATTTTGATATCAGACTGACCACTAGGCCCACCAATTTTAAAATGTCACGCTGCAGCAGAAGAATGAGAGAATATGTATAGATGCAACAGACACGCTGGCGGCCAGACAGAGCTGCTGCTGGTCAACGTAGACACCATTAGGAAATCGTTCGCCGGTTATTACACGATGCGAGAAGATTTAATTAATTAGTCCGAGCTACACTTAAGTGGCGCATTCGTTCACCTATATTTTATAATGATAATCGCTGGAACGCTTGATTGATATACATTGCAAGAACTGCTTGCCAACTTATTTTTCAATTGAATTAATGATTATACGTGTATCTTACCTCAGTCAAAAAAAGACTAAGATATTTAGCGAGTCAGCTATATTCAGGAACGGACTGATCATGGCACCCTGATAGAAAGTGGGTTCTTCAGTATCGTCAGTTTGCGCCCAGCCGGGATACGGCCGAACCAGGAAAACGACGGCTGAGATATGAGAACGTATTGCCATCGCGTATCGGTTTTTAAAGATCCTGTTAAACGCCGATGTAGCACTCCTACAATTGGGCGTTCGTGACCTTTTTCCAACAATGACGATCGATTTGATGGCTCACCAACAAGAGCTGTTTTTTTTTGTTGAACGCGACGTCCTGCTTCTCTTGTCACGCCCTAAAACGAGGGACGCAGTACGCAATGAACAGAGACGGGAGACTATATTCGTCTATAGTCATACGCACATGAGCCCACAGTCCACGCAGCACCCTAAGGACGTTGTCAATACACCACTACAACTGATCTTATCACTCCGATATTGTTCACCGTGGGTGGCTTCCCGTTGTCATGTATGTCGCTCCACCAAGCAAGTACACGGGAGTATGCTCTGTATGCCACCGTAGAGGTTCTTCTATGGCAAATACGGTCAAACTTCGTAAATCAGCTGTCTTTATTATCAATTATCATTCATCAATCGAAACTGCTATTGCCTCGACCGTGCCTAGTTAAGCACGTTACAAATCATATATAAAAACGCATCTTGTAACATTATGTAAATCAAAATAACAAAGTTTTTCATATGCACATGTCGTAGACCTGAATGAGTTCTGAAGTTCAATATTTAAACAGCGCACATTTGTACGCACGTTGTGCACCTATGCGCATTCGGTTGTGTGTACTTTAACCGTGTGCCGGTCTGTAGTTTAAATTGAAAATTAAGTTGGCAAGCAGTTCTTGCAATGTATATCAATCAAGCGTTCCAGCGATTATCATTATAAAATATAGGTGAACGAATGCGCCACTTAAGTGTAGCTCGGACTAATTAATTAAATATTCTCGCATCGTGTACTGGGAAAACTGATTACAACTCATGTGTCCTTATTTCAACAAAAAATCCCTTCAAACTACCGGGCGGTTTTCCCTCTAATAAAGACTGTCAAATGCCACTGTTGCAGAAGGTTTCGTGAATGTTACAAGTGCTGCACATCGATATTCCATCTATGTATATATATATATATAGCCCCGTGACTACACATTCACGCGGAGACAATTGTTCACTCCAAAGTGCTAACATAAAAAAGTTATATAACTAGATCAATATATATATATATATATATATATATATATATATATATATATATATATATATATATAGAATCTATTATAAGCATATGTACGTGCCTGTATTATTAGGCTTGGTAGAACTCGTCAAGAAAATATTTTTTTCCGAGTGAACACCGGGAGCGGAAACGTACTGTTTAGAATTTAAGATGAAATTCATGAAAGTAGTTATTTTGCCGTTTTTCTCCTACATTGTGTAAAATCTACGTTGGCGGGAGAACCAGTCAGTACACAAAACAGCCGATCATGCCGGCGTGTTCTACCTGGCCCAAATTAGCGAAAGGCAAATATTCGGATTAAGGAAAGTCATAAAAGTTGACATGTTGTTGTGTTTACGTAAAGATTTCACGTTAAAAAACGTAAAGTGTTGCCATTACGACATAAATGTATGCTCAAATAACTCAATAGCAAATTTAATACCTATCATTTTTGTACTAAAGTGATGGTGCTGCGTTACGTATTTACCGAGTAACTAAGCATTTTTGACAGCCATAGCGAAAGTGAAGGCATGCATACTTGCTAGCATTTTGTTCTGCTTCAGCAAGAGTGTATCAGAACGTTATGTACATTATTTTCACTTTGGTAGAACTCAGCAAGAAAATATGCTTTCCCAATGGAAGGAGAGGGCGGAAACGCCTTGGAAAGAATTTACTGTTCTGAACGTGAAAGCTTTAACGTAAGACATGACAACTATGGCTGCCCTTCATGCGTTGACTGGTTCTCCCGCAAACGTAGATTTTACACAACGTTGTAGGAGGAAAAAACAGAATAACTGCTTCTAAAAAATTTCATCCTCACTCTTGAACAAAACGTTTTTGCCACCTTGTTCTATTGGGAACAAATATTTTTGCCGGGTTCTACCAAACCGTAAAATAAACACATACGGTTTTGAGAAACGGTTATGATAAAACAAAATCCCCAGTCATCCGGTCGACAAACAAGTCATACCTGTGTGTTTGGAAACGTTTGCGTCTGTTAAATTGCATTACGTTAGCTCAAAGCAGAACAAATGTTGTATTGAATATAATTCTCAAGAAAATATTTTTTTTTAATTTTTATATTTTGGCTTTTACGTCCAATTACCCGTTTTAGACGATATTTCCGCCTCCTTGTTTTATTGGAAAAAATATTGTTTCGCTGAGTTGTATTAGATCCCAAAGTTTGTTGTCCGAATTCTGGGAGACCTTGTACATACAGGGTGTCCGGAAATTTTCTGGGAATCGATTATAAGAATTGTAGAGCTCAGTAAAGCAAGTATTTTTTCCCAATAAACATGGTCTCTAAGAAGTCTTCTTTCGGAGCAAGAATTAAATTACTACAATTTGTTACATTGGTGTTTTTGCTCGACATAGGAGCATGCAATGTGCAGTTGCGAGTCAACTAGTTATTTTATACATAAGCCAAGCACGTCGTCGTGTTCCTGAGAAAATGTGCTTCCTCCAAACAACATATGGCGCTGAGCAGAAAATGCGACAGTCGTTTAGAAGAGAATTTGCAATAATTAAGTTCTTTTATCAGCCTTTACGACCAACACCTCAATATCATAACAAATTCAGACAAATGCGCATTTCATGACGATCATTTTGGTACTAAATCTAACCAATGCGAGCTGTGGTTGCGGAGTAATTAAGATTTTTCGGAGAGTATGTCGAGATTGAGTGCATGCATAAATGACTGTGAGGCGACGTTCACTACCAGCGACGGATTAACATAGATATGGTACCCAAATAATCGTCATGAAATGCGCATTTGTCTGAATTTGTCAGTTCTGAGCGCTGCAAATGGCCGTAGGGTTATTATTTTGAGGTATTTGACAGGAAGACTAATAAAATAGTTTCGTTTTTGCAAATTCTCTTCGAAACGACTATGTCGTATTTTCTGCTTAGCACTGTATATTCTTCGGAAGAAGTAGAATTTTATCGCAAACACGATGAGATGCTTAGTTTTTGTATAGAAAAACTAGTTGCCTCGCAATAGCACATTGTAGTAATTTAACTCTAACTCCAAAACAAGACTTCTTTGAGACCATGTTCCATTAGAAAAAAAAATATTTGCTTTAACGAGCTCTACAGTTTTATTATCAATTCTTAGAAATTACAATTTACAGGATCCACAAATTAATTTGTTTGGATATTTCCTTATTTAGTTTAACTATTGGATGTAGCTTAGTATCCATGATGGTATCTCTGTACGGCGTGTCTAAATAGTTCTAAATTCATTGTAACCCGAGCCGATGAAGGAAACCTATTTCAGACAATCGCTGTTGCTATCCGCGGACTTTGTTGAATATAAAGAGGCAAAGAGCAATATGCTGAGATTCCGTTGTCCCTGAGGGCTCCGCAATGAGGCCTCCCTTTGCCTCGTTAAAAAGTTCTTCTAGACAACCTAAAGACGTTTTTAGTGGCTGTAAGTGCATTAATGTCTTGCACAATGCTGAGCGCGTCATTGTGAAATAATTTAACTCCACGCTTAACGCTCCTAACGGTCCTGCACCCAGACAGTGACACAATATGTCAACAATCGCTCTATAAATACACGGTACGTATAACAAATATTCTTTGTTGGTAAGCTCTCAAAACGCCGAGTCAAGCCAGAGGTGATGATGCCATATTTCGATGTCAGGTTGACCACTAGACCAGCCAATTTCACGCTACAGTCATGCACTATCGCAACAAGTCTATGTATCAAACAGTGTGGAACTCGGCCCTAAGGGTTAGATGTTACTCCGTTGAGACGCATATCCATTAAGCGCACATCCCCCCCCCCTTAAGCTTCACTCTCTGATAGCGCTGATCTTTGGAGAATGCTACCCTAAATGAGTCACCAGGAGAAGTGGCGAGCGCCCTTGCAGATCAATCGGCTAGGGTCTCCCACGGGTTACCGCACCCGTCCAACACTTGCAAACTCCGTTTGTTCAAGCTGCGCTTTAACGGCCGCTCTGGCCTAGAGGAACTGGCTGTCGTTACTTGCACCTTTTAAATTTCTCCTGGAAGACCTCTTTTGCCGTAGCTGCTCTCAACTTACAGTCTTGCTTTCTGGAGATGGTATATTCAGCAGACTCCTTTAGGTTGATCCGAGACGGGTTGCGGACTTGTGGCGTGAATATTTTTTCCTCACCATTTTCTTAAATGTCAAAACGCGTTCAAAACCGAGCATCTTCCTTTGAAGGCGTGGACTAGGCAGTCACAGCCGCGGTCCCCCCAAGGGTTCATACTAGGACCAATTCTGTATAATATAACCTGCAATGGGGTACTACGACGCTCACATTCCCCGGAGCTCATTCCGTTGCCTACGTAGATGATCTAGCACTTATCGTTACCGCACATGACAAGAATCAGCTCGAATCGACCGTCTCTTAACATCGGTAGTAGATAGCAAAATTCTATATGACGCACTCTTATGGAAGAGCACTACTACCAGGATTACAATACGCCGCCTCCTCAACAAGACCCAATGACCTCAGATCTGTGGCGTTCAACATCGCAGGGTCAAGTCTTATGGCTTATGAAGCAGCCATACAAGTTCTTCCTAGATGCCCTGCGACCTTAGAATAAAGGAACTAAGCAAATGGACCCAGCCATAGATAGCAAATCAGCCGGGCCATCTCAGATGTTGGACCAAATTAATGATCATTGATCTCAAAAAAGGGTTCAGCCTTATATACGGCTCTCTTGCCAACCCACTCGCGCACCTGCTAACGAGCCTGCTTTCAGATAAGCTGACCCCCTTTTGTCGTATGTGCAACTCAGAAGAGGTTGACGTTCCTTTTGTAGTACTGAGCGAGAGGTACTGTCTCGGAACTAAGACTGGAATGATTTTTGGCGTGCCAAGCCCTTGTAAAGGCATTCCTCAATGATCATAAATCCTAGCTTATGCTAAGAAGACTCGCAGAATGTGTCCCCGAGGCGAAATTAGCCCTCGCGCAAAGTGAAGCAGCCTTAATGGCAAGAGAAACTGGGCATATGAGGTTATCCCAAAAAGGCATTTCCCGATATAAGGCAAAAAGGTCGACAGGATTTTAGTGGATTTGTAAGGCACTCACTACACCTGGCCTTTATCAATGAAGCCCGGTGTGCATCGTGCATTTTACCAATTAATCTCTATAAAAACGTAGACATATATAACATGTGCGCGTACGCTTTCCAAGGTTTTAGCAGAAACTGTTGTTTTTTCTACCTCAGATAGCTCTCTCTGGATCATTGTGCAAAATCGTGGGATAATGTTTGGTTGTCAAAGCATATTTACGTTAAGGAAATAATGATATCATTAAACATTCGCTTTAAAGCGGTTCGTATCTCGTTGGAACCGAATACGCGACTTCATTACTCCGACATATTATTAAAATCATCTATACAATTACATTTAGAAGCATTGGTAAGGACTACAGGCAATTCAAGTTGAGTTGGTAGTGTACGACGATTTGCTCCGTTGGTACTTTGCCTTGTATGCTAGGGCGGTAACTTTATCCCAGAAAGCAACGGGTTTGGCAGAAGGAGTCGGTATATTGTTGCCTATGTCTGCCTTCGGTAGTTTGTAACTGCCCAGCTATTGTGCACGCCTAGCCTAGCCATGCCACTTATGTTTCGATGCCACGCTGCACATATGAACAATTTGTACGGTGCGGATGACAGAGCCAGATTAGCATGGGCGTTAGCTATCGCCGCAGTTAAGCAGCCTAAAAGTAGACTAGTTCGTTTCTGTAAGCAACGCTGGGATTCAATCAGTCAGCTTTAGATAGCTATTCTATTCTTTATGATATCCGATCCACAATATAGCAGAGAGAAGGAGGATGAAAAGAGCACGGCCGGGTGTCAGCCGAATTCAAAGTGTGACCTGTGAGTTACACTTTATTCAAATGTGTTTGTTCACAATGTGCACATATGGACAGGTCCCTACAAGCGAAGCATGGCGGTCCTATAGGCTGCAACAGAGGACTTCCGACAGGGCTTTGGCAGCGAGTTTTTCTCGTCTTCCGGTTCAAAAATCGTATTTTGATATTTTTTGCACGTCCACGTGCCACGGCGGTAAAAAATCTCCGTTTAGGGGAACTTTACTCTCAGCTTAGGAACTGGGAATGTCGTCGCGATATCTCGATTTTAAACATGAATTCAAGATCGTCGGAAAATCCGTTTCAGTGGCTGACAGATTACGGTTTAAATCGCTTGATTGAACGAGCAAGAGTATGCCGTCAGAATTATAAAAGCATACTTTAATTTAGAAATTGTTGTTGAGTAGCATTGACGTGATCGTAGATCTTTCTTGTGTGCAAAAACACAACAAATATATATATATATATATATATATATATATATATATATATATTTACATATGTATTATATTAATAAATTAATTTCGGCTGCAACTTTTTGCCAACATAATGAAAACTGTAGTAGGTATAAATGATTACCGACTCGACATGCAATATTTGTAAATACATTAAATAACATACTGTTGTAAATGTGTACATAAATGGTCTCGTTTCAAAACAATATATACATAACCCCGTGCAGTGTTATATACAGAACACGATACACGGATGTAACACGCAATACGACAGATGTAAGTTCCAGAGGTCCAAACTATATGAATCGGCGGGCAAGTTTCAAGACGAAACCTACTATCAATTGCAGCCGCACTGAAGGCGGGGGTGGGGGGCCAGCAGAGCCAGCGGACAGTGCCAGCAATCGGCGTGCAGCGACTTATTGCCGATCGGCAAACCACGCCGAGTACATTCATTCATTGTTGATCATGGTGGCAGGCGCTCAAAACACACAGTACACGGCGAAACGGGGGCGCGCAGGCCGTAGAGCACGGCTAAGATAGGGGGCTGGCAGAGAGAGAGGCCGTGTGTGTCCGGCCCATATGTCACAGCGGGCGGACATGCATTGTTCCCATGGTGGCGCAGGTGGCGGCGGCGGAGGCGTCAGAATCACGCTTGCCTGGGCCACCTCCTAGCTCCGCCCACCGGTGGTGGCGAACTGCCGCGTTCGCCACCATCAGTCCGCCCGCCCACTGCCGCCGGCGCCACCTGGCGTCGTTGGCCCGAAACACTCGCGCCGGCGACACGCGCTCACGTTCGAACACAATAATGCATATCCGTGCGCTTATATATATATATATATATATATATATATAAGCGTATAGATATGTATCGTTGTGATATATAAATATATATATATATATAGTGGTGTGTGCGCGTCTCTATAGGCTAGCGTGTGTGAGTATCCGTATGAATTTGGTCGATGATGATTTCGTTGACTACTGCGGGAGGGCTGCTGCCTATGTTTTGGTTCCATCACGTAAGTGACGCCAGTAATGATCTAACCCATCTAGCAGATGCGGCGAATTCTGCCAGATTCGTGGCTCTTTGGCACTGTAAGCAACAACTTTGCCTTGGATATATATATATATATATATATATATATGCGCATTTTGATTCATAGCTTCTTGGCACTGTAAACAACAGCTTCGCCATTGGACAAAAAAAATCTAATAGACAGACTTACCTTCCTTCTTATTTACAATACGAACGCTGAGCTTAGGTGTAACACTACCCTTTAGCGAGACAACACCATTTTTAGAAGACGCGGTGTGCAAGGAAGTGCAAATTTTCTGCTTCTTTATTGCCTTCACTGTGTGTCCGTAAGATATCTCTTAGCAGGGTAGCTCCAAGTGTTTCGTGACCGTCAGAAAATCCTTGTTGGTCATCCACCTGCTCCGATTTTAAAATGTTTGTCCGTTTCATTGTAAGAGCAAACTTTTTGACTTGGATTTGCAGCGCAGACAAATTATGGGTGTTACCGTGCAATGGGTTAGCACTTCGATGAACACAGATAAAACGGTGGAGTGGCTCCACAGAAAAGTGCCTTCTATTACTAAAAAAAGTGTATACGCGCAGACAAACTGGTACATATATATATATATATATATATATATACTTTATGGCTGGCTATATATACATCATGATCTCATCGAACGAATTCAACTGTTAGTATTGTTGCCTTTGTTACTGTAGTAACTTATTTAGGTGTAGTAACTTAACAAAGTTCCAAGTACCATGTAGTGGAGTGCACAGCGCTGGACCAAAAATCGTTGCACTACTTTTTTCGTTGGAAACGTGAAGAAGATAGATCTTCATGAAGATACATTTTGAAATGTATATTATACTCAATTTGAGTGAAATAAACATAATTGTAAAAGAGTAACTTAACAAAAGTGAATTTTTCGTTAATGTTGTTGCGGTTGTTGTTCTTGTTGATGTTGTGGTTATTGTTGCCGCTGCTGCTGCTGGTACTCTGGTGATTTTTTGCTGCTGCTGCTGCTGCTGTTGCTAATGCTGCTGCTGCTTGTGTGATTTACGTCACCAATTCGTCGTCATATTGACGATCGTCATCACAGACAAGACTGAACTGAATCGGCGTGATCGGTTGTAGTCGAGTCAAAGCTGAGCTGAACTGAACTGAAACAGTCAAGCCGGTGGAAGTCCAGCGCAGTTGGGCGGTGGGTAGCTGAGTAGATAGGTGTCTGTCTGTCCGTCCGCCTGTCTATCTAACTATACCTGCTCAAAAGTCGAAAACCACCACACGGACGAGGCGCAATCAGCGTGGTTACCGCTACGAAGCCAGCCAGTCAGCCAGAGAACCAGCCACATGCAGCGTCGCATCGCGAATCGCGTTGGGCAATGGTGTGCGCGCAGCATCGCTGCCATCGTCGCTGCCGCCGCACATATCGGTCATCGAGTCATCCCGCCCGTTGACCGACCAATCGCGCGTTTCGCTCGTGCGTCGTCGTCGTCGTCGTCGTCGACAGTTTGGCTTTTTTTCGACGCGGTTGACTTCGCGCGATTGATTCCACGTCGATCTCGGAGGCGCAAACCGGAGGCGCTCCCGATGAGATGGGGGCGGTTCTCCCCGAGACGACCCTCGATGGGTTCTATTGGCGCCGATTGTTGATCATGTCGTTGTCGTTGTTGCTGCGGCTGTATGTGTTGTTGTTGTTGTTGTTGTTGATGTTGTTGTGGCTGTATTTTTTGTTGTTGCTGTTGTTGTTGTTGTTGTTGTTGGTGTTGCTGCTCTTGTGGCTATTGTTGTTGTTTGTCTTGTTGTCTTCCTTCTCTAACTTTTCTCGTTCCTCTGCTTCTTCTTCTCACTCGTCTTTTTGCTTCTTGTGATTGCCGCTGTGGTATCTGTGCTTTCGTTGCTCTGATGCTACAGATCTACAGATGCTGCTGCTGTTGCTGTGAGAATGCTGTGCGCTTGTGAAGCGCAGCCAAACTACGCTGAAGTTGAAGTCGATATTCTTGAGCTCCGCCAGCCGCCCGGCCAGGCCGCCCCGCCAGCCAACCAGCTCGGTGGCGACGTGGCCGCGTCGGTTTCGTTTCGATTCGTGGCGGTTTCGAATGTGATCGGATTTTGATGAGAGACTTCATCAGAGAAGAAGAGCCTGCCTTCAAGCATCCGCTGTCGAGGATCGCGTCTGTGGCTGGATGGACGGACGAACTGACAGACACGGCGTGGGTCGTGCTGATGATGTTGTTGTTGTTGTTGTTGCCTTTGTTGTTGTTGTTGTTGTTGTTGCTGTTGTTGCCTTTGTTGCTGTTGTTGCCGTTGTTGTTGTTGTTGCTGCAGATCGATCCTCCTTCTCCGGCCGGCCTTCTGTCTCCAGTAGCCTCACCCTTCTCCTCTTTCCCCGGGTTGGCCATCTTGCGCGCGATCGCCCTCATAGTGCGCCATGGCGCGCTTGCTCGTCCGATTTCTTCGTTCGCGCTATGCGGCTTTGGTGTATTCCCCACACTCTACGCTGTGTGGTGTTGTTTGTTGTCTGTTGCTGCTGCTGCCGCTGCTTTTTTTGTTGTCGTGGTACAGCTCGCGTCTCGTCATGTGATCTGGACAGCTTTTCCTCTCTCATTCTGCTATTTCTACGACTTCTACTACAGCTACTGCTGCTGCTACTACTATTGCTACTACGACGACTGTTCGACCACTGTTGCTACTAGTCCTGCGATGTCGTCTTCTTCTTTTTCGTCTTCTTTGTCTCTTCTATTTGTTTGCTCTTTTTTAGGCCTTTTTCGTTTTTCCCGGTCGTGGGGCTATAATCGCGTCCGCTGGTTGTCGCCGTTTCTTGTCGCATGCTTCCTGCGTGGTTAGCTCGTGTCAACGTGTTTAAAATATACTTTGTAAATTTCGTATGTATACTATCATTTGTCAATGTTTATAAACAATGTACTATGAATATATATATATATATATATATATATATATATATATATATCTCAGTAGTGTATTTAAATCATAGTATATGTACTTATCAGCATCATTATTATATAATAATACTATATATAATTATTGATATCATAGTATAATAGTACACTAATAAAGTCTCACTAATAAACAGCATACTTTTATACTAGTATATATATATATATATATATATATATATATATATATATATATATATATATATATATTGATTTGCATATGGCTATATAGTACTATATAATTATTCGAGTGATAAAAATTTTGTCAATCTGCGTTATCCACGTCACTGGAAGGCTCCGTATACGATACGATTATTGACTGGAGGCGAGCTTAGGTGCTAAAATCGAGCAACGCTTTAAAAGTTTTGACGCCGCCGCCGCCGCCGCTAATATCACTAAAAGGCATTTTCGTTCTCGGGGACGTGCGCGGTGCGAAAGATTGCCGTAAACACATGTTCTACAACACACTGTGCACAAAGTTCTACAGAAACGATTTCGAATGCAGAGTCTAACCTTCAGGACTTCTTGGTAATGACGACAAGGCCCGCGAATCGGAGAGACCCGTTAGCAATTCTACCCAATGGTAAGATGACATGCTAATTTACAAAACAAGATTACCTCCGTTTTTTCAATATTATAAAAGTGACATCAAGGTTACGAATACTGTGACCAGGACCCTATTCTATGTCTCCTACGGGATTGAGAGTGACTATATCTGCAAACAATTCATCGCATCTCAAATGTAGGGTCAAGTACAGTAGGCCTACGTTTTGAAGACTCGATTGCCAGCCGGACAGCGCATCTTGCAAGTACACCACATTCATAACATTAGCTAGAAACCGTATACGTCTACGTGGCCGGAGTCAAGCGCTCATTAGTGAAATTGTTGAAATTGTCACCTATTTTGTGCCACGCTTTTCGATTAGGTGACTTGAAAGCTTCTGACGATAACGACGAATGGAAGACTCTGAACGATGAACTAGTCAGTCGATTTTCTGGTATGGTTCCCTTTATGCCATCATGTGATTCCTAGTATGATGAAATACATAAAAGAACGGTTCCAGCCAACTCCTCGCCTCGTCATGAGAGTTATAGGTGGGAGGTTTTTGTGTAGCGGGCATTATGCAACAACATCGGCCCCATGTTCCACGCTACCCGTGTACGTATGGCCACCCTAAATAAAAGTTGTAACGATTAAAATCATGCGACTTGCCGCAATCCGGGTACATGATCTTCCGCTGTGAGACTCCGTATATAAATAAATATCAACTCGTAGTACACATACTAAGTTCCAGCGGAGTTCTCAGAGTGTTGACGCCGCCTAATTGAGATTGATGCTCATATCACTCTATTGTTATATCTCTCACTGCCCAACGATTAACTTTCATTAACACTTCATTACGTCATCGTTGCCTACCTTTAGTCACCATTGGTTGTCTAACGCCAAAACAACGACAATAGGCCAAACTTTACACAAGATCGGTGATTATATATATATATATATATATATATATATATATATATATATATATGTGCTGTACGACAAGCCACGAAATAGTTTATAAAATGATTTATACGTTTTTTCACGTCGAAACGACTTTGACATAGAAGAGCGAGTCGTTTCTCGATAGAGAATGATAAAGAAGGATAGAAATAAGGTGTATATGGAGAGCGATGTGTCATCATCGGACGCTTTCGAGGCGTTACAGGACCTTCGGAATCGTCGCGTGACGGGACCCGACGCTCTAACGCTAGTTGAACCCATCTATACGCACACACACAAATCCACCTATTTTTCTCACTCTCTCTCTCTGTCTTTGTATCCAATCACGAATGCCGACGGCGTACGGTTTGTGATACCCTGGCGTTTTGCCTCCTACCCTCTCTGTCTCGACCTCTCGCTATTCCTCTCTCTCTCTCTCTTACTCCTCTCCCCTTCGCTCTTGTCCACTGCTGTCATCTCTATCTCTCATTGTATTATCTCCCCGCTTTTCTTCTTTATACGTGGTTTTCTGCGGCTCAATTTCTTCGTTGCACCTGGGCAAAGCGCGCGTCGAGCTTTGTTCTCCTGCTCTACCTCCTTGGCGTCATACCCCATACTCCCTCGATACCTCCTATCTACCGTAACCCCACCGTAACCCCACTAGCGGGTGCCCCGATTAACAATTGACGGCGGCGACTGCCGTTCAAGCGTCAGCGACCGCTGAAGTCGCGTGGAGGTTGCGTGGAACAATACACACAGACCCACACCACACAGACCCACACACAGAGAGACAGAGAAGCAGTGAGTCCGTGTGAGACGATCAGGCAGTCCTCAACCGCTTGATCGGTCGGTCTGTCGGTGAGCCTATGATTAGGACCGAACGGCGCTTTTGGTGAGGTGATCACCCGCGCTACAGCAACAACGACGACAACATCAACAACAATAACAACAACATCACCACCAACAACAACGACAACAACAATGACGACAAGAGTGATGTTGTGCTGAGAACAACTACAGCAGCAGCAACAACAACGAGCAGAAGCAGCTCACGATTCGGTGATCACCAGTGGTTCCGTCACCGGAGTTGTCATCATCCCCCGATGAAGGTCGACCGAATCTCCACGAAGCGACGCAAGTCAAACCGATCATGGAACCGACGAAGAAAAACGAAACAAACACAAAAGGAACACGAGAAAACGAAGATAATGATGGTGGTGATGGTGATGAGGCCGATGAGCAAACTCTCTGGTAGTGGTATCTTGGCACACTTGGTGACTCATCCGTGCAACAATGCGCTCTAAACAGTTCGATAGTCTAAAACGTCAATATGGCTGGCGTTTGCTGATGCTGACCTGCCGAAAATGTTAGCAACTTCGATGCGCGGCAAACGGTGTCTTGTAGCATACTTTCAGCTACTGCTGGGAGTTAAATAGTCATCAGTAATCTGTCGGCCTTATATTGTAATCACTGAGAAGTTTACATGTATTTTATATTTAATTTCAGAAAGCAAAGAGTCTGTGCTGACAAACTATTCGCGCCTAGAAAATAGAATATTCACAACATTCGTTGATGCAAAGCACTTTGATCGACCAGAAGGTCCCGATAATCAATTACAGTGCTAAAAAAATTCGCTTTACAGCACGATGGTCGGCTTCTCTATGCTTATCGGCAACATTTTCTAAAACAGTTGTATTTTATATTTGTCACAGCGTTCATTGGCAAGTCTTATGGATCCACGGCAAACTTTCTCCAAAAGATCAAACTTATGGGTTGCCTAGACGCCCATGCAGGAGAATAGAATAAGGGGCTAGGTTCATTAAGCGTATTGTATCGTTTTACATAACGGCTAACGTCCTCCACAATTATTGTCCTAATTGACCGATAAGTAGCCTATTTGGATGCCGACCGCGACATCTGTGCAACGTGTTATCTACATTATAGGTTGTTCGATACGAGAGTATGTGGGAATACCAGGCTTGTTACAGAACGAGTCTGGGTCGAGACTTTCCGTTGAGGGCATACAAATGGCTCACCTTTAGGGTTGCACATCTTAAAACGGGAAGTTCCGTGTCGTTTTCAACGGCCTAGCGTGATACACTATCTATGCCAGACAGTGTAAAATGCATGTGTGCAGTAGCTCACTCATTCATATCACGTTTGCTATTTGCATTAACCTATAACTCAGCATGTATACAATTTATAAGACACTTTATCTGGTGTATGTATAAGACCTGATGTTCGAACAAATAGTGACCACAGCAGAGGGCCAAGAGCACTTGTTTGAGGTTGTTCAGAAGTCCAGATAGAGTCCATAGATAGACACAGCGAGACAATGCTGAAAAAGTCTCATTCACCTTGTCGACGAAGTAACGATTCCGTAGATAAGCGCCGTACCAAGCTATGGTGCCGTGTCAGCTACAAGCGCACTCATTTTTTGAAGCAGCAGCAGTTTGTATACGCCGAATGCATGGCTAGAGTCGAAATGTATACAGTGTAGGTCGTTGCCTCATAAGCTCTAGCCATTTACCATGCTTGTATGACTTCCAGTAACTAAATGCAAGTACGGCGCCTCTCAGTAAAACCACGTTGGCTGGAATCTCTAAATCCAGCACCCCTAAGAGAGCTGTCAAGAAAGTCTACGACAATTTTATCTACTACTATATGTGATGCTATATTCCAATCGTCCTTGTTGAATAATAGTGTGGCGACAAACTTCCGTGCCATCAGACTCTGCCAACCTGTAAGCATCGACGTAAAAGTGCATAGAAAGGCATCGCACAGACGTACATATATATATATATATATATATATATATACGTACATATACATATACACGCAAACATACTTTAGTCTTGTACAAGCGCTTTCAAAATTGCATACATTTAACAGTCATTTCCGATACACGGTATAATGACGTAATACTTCAGTGCCATATACGTACAATACACACATTTCCGGAATACTAGAAGCTCTCATTGCAAGTTGGTCCGATGTGGGGGTAGTACCGTTCCGTCTGGCAGATTATGTGAGAAAACCTGTGCAATCGAAATAACGTTGTTAAATTTCAATTTTCTCTATATGATCGTTTGCGTATGTGGTCCTCATAGTATATGTATGCGGCACTGGCATGGAATTTGGTCTCGAAGCGAATGACCGAGGCAGTCGATAATGCCACAAAGGGCTTCGAATGCTTAAAAAAAATGCTTGCATTCTTTGTGAAACAAGCAGCGGGCAACAAATCAAGAAAGGTGTAATCAGCGGAAATACAGTCAGTTAATTTTAACTCCATATGCTAAAAACTGAACTCTCTAGACGTAGAGTGTACATAAATATGTACCATATTGGGTAGATATTCTGTGTTGCGAAAATACAAAGTACCCGCCTCACCTATGTTTTGCTGCTGCTCGTTTATAACTGTTGCAAACTACACATCATGAGAAATGCTGTTTTTTTCTAGCTAATGGGACAGCTGTAAACCGCCGTTGGCCGAAGTTCAGTGTGAATAATGCTATGGTCGTTAACACTGACTGATTAAACTAGGATTTAACAAAAGCCTTCGTATCCTAAAGGCGGTCCAAAGCTTATTCGAAGGTTATCTAAACGCTGTAAGATTCCGCCGAGCAACATCTTTCTCCCAAAAATGAATGATCTACATATGACAGCAGATCTATCAATATATTCATGATTGAGGCGTACTGGTCTGAAGAACACGTTGCTTGTCATTGGCAACCGATGCCTGCGAGCGGCCCAAATGTGAAAATTATGGAAGTTGCAAAGACGACGGCAATGAGCATTTGTATAGATGGCAAACTCTTTCTCGTTGAGGGCAAACACTAACCAAATTACAGTCTATGTATCTTTAGAGAATAATGCAGCTCGTTACTATTAGATAAGATTGTTGATAGAAGTTATGCGAATTTCCTAAATATCTGCCCAACTGTGTGGTGCACAAGGCTGTTCTCTGGTCACTACCTAGTGGTAGTGTTCTTATCCTGAAGGCGTTCTTGGGCTACAGAGTCACAGAGTACTAAATCTGATGGGGCAGATAGGACATCTGCCCCATCGGCCTTAGTAAGAATACATTGTCGGGAAAGTGTCAGCTTGTTTCTTGACAGAGTTGCCCATTTAAGCTAACTAAACGTGTACGGCGCAATGGCACGGATGAAGCTCTTGAAGCTTTCAGCAACTTTCGAATTAAGCAGCGTCTAAAGTTTTATTTTTGTGCGAAGTTGAGACGCCTGTGAAAGAACGTTAACAATCTTTACCGTTAGCACTTAAAAGCTCAATCGCTAGAATTAAAGCCTGCTTATGATCGTAATTTGCTACACACATACACTTTGTCCGGCTAAGGTTTGTTTTTAGTGAACGCGCTTCCGCCAGCCCTATGGAAGCTTATTAACTGTTCGTGTGGTCGAGCCAGGGGGCGGTGGGACTTGCCACTAGTCTGGACGTCATTTTCGGACTGTTGACTAGGTCAATGAAGATCGTAACAAAACTAAACTACAGTTTTGCTACGATTGGATTGAACACAGTAAAGGCTCTCCAGGTTCAAGACAACATTCAGCCAGCTTTAGTGGCCACTTGGTTCAAGAGAGGTTTATCGCTCTCTTTTTTTGTGCCACGTTTTCTCCAAACAAAGAGAGCTATAATCCGCGAAAGCTTCCTAGAGAGTTGGGTCTGCAGAAATCCCAGCCAGATTACGAATGCTGTTCTCCGTCACTCTTCTCCATTGACGCATGTGATAAACCGCTCTCTGATGACTGGCGTGTTCCGGGTAGATTAAAGGTGACACCAATTAATCCCTTTTTTAAAAATAAGGGCGATTGTAGAAATCCGAGTAATTACCGCCAAACTATTTTAGTTGATTACCTATCCAAAATATTATATATATATATATATATATATTTTTTAAATATTAATATTTATATATATAGAAATATATACATATATATATATATATATATATATATATATATATATATATATATATATATATATAGATATATATATATACATATATATATATATATATATATATATAGAGAGAGAGAGAGAGAGAGAGAGATGGTCAAGTCAAGATTTAAAGAGCATCTTAGTTTATTTGATTTATTATCGAGGAATCAATTTGGATTTCACAAGGCAAGCTCAACTGAACGTGATCTTGTTCATCTCTATCCGGAGATCGTGAACGTCTTCCAAAACAACCAACTTTAACTCGGTGTATTTTTGGATGTTTCTGCCTCCTTCAACTGCCTAATCATTCGTTCTTTTTACACACGCTTGAATTTCTTGTTAGTCACGGCACTGTCCTGTCTTGGTTAAAGTCATACATAGCAGAGAAGCAGCAGGCAGTAAAGACAAATTGTTTTAAATCCCCTTTAGGAAGAACGAACGTCGAAACGCCTCAAAAGTCAATCGTAGGACCGTTTATGTTTATCGTTTTGATCAACTTCAGTATAGAAGATATTGCATTAGGGGAGTATTATAGGCCCAGTTTCTATACTAAGGCTATGACTTGAAATTAAAAAAAATAAGAAGGTTGTTTTTAATTGTGACCGTCCTGAGGCATATTTTCAAGACACCGAGGGCCAGACATGTTAAGATATCTAGGGTTTCTCCAACAGTCCTTGTGGCAGCATGGCCGCTGACTTTTAGCGGTATGGTTTATCTTCTATTCTCAAGAGAGCACTGCTATAAGAAAATTCGATGAACAACTGGGATCGAACCGGCGACACCCTGGTAGATAACAACCATAACTGGCGCACTAGTTTCCTAGACCTCGCCGCCACACTGACACATTTGAATATGACTTTACTTTTCCGTATTTAACCATACGCAATACAGGGTGACATGCAAAAAGTGATTCAAATAATAAAGTGGGCTGTTCTTGTGTTTGAAAAAGTCAGTCTAGTGGTAAATGGAACCTAAGCAGGACTTCCGTTCCTTTTTTTTCAGTCTAACAGGCTGTGCAGATTTAGATGCTAAAGCTCAATGGAACTGATGTAACGCCCTCCCCTACTATTAAATGTTTGGGCTTACTTTCACATGAGACGTGTAGATGGCATAGTATCCAGATTTAGGGAATTCATAGTAGGGGTACAACTCATAGGGCGACAGTCATTCAGAATGATGCACTCAGGGCAAACAAAGGGCTAAAACGTAGAAAATAAATAAACCTAAGTTAATGCTACTTACCTTTCAAAGGGTTGACAAAAGCTAATGAGCCAACCCCTCCTCTGGCGACCACAGCGGGAAATAGACGCGACCAGTCATCCCAACTTTAAAGGATTGGTAGGAAGGACCTGGATAGAGGCTGCTTACCCAATGCGCAACACAAGCCTTAACGACCCCTTGGACAGTTTTAGACATATATATGAGATGAATTGGCAAGACGAAGATAGCCGACACGTGCGGGTTGTGCACATCAGGAGATTCCGACACAGTCGACCATACGATTGCAACCGGCGCGACGAGCCTTCTCATACTCGGTGGCTGAAAATTCACACAGCGGAGATTTTTCTAGTCGGTACTACGCGTTCGGCAATAGATTGAGTCACATTGCTGTTCCGTCAACAAACCTCAAATTTGAAATTGAATTTAATTTACTTGGTTTTCGATTTTTTGCACGCTCTCAGATCTCACTTGGCCGGACTTGAAGCGTGTCATTCAACTCGTTCGTACGCTTTGCGTATATACAGACATATAGTATAAAAATAAAACGACATTATGTACGCCCATATAACACATACCTTTGATAAATTATATGCTAATGCAATCTGGACAAGCAGGAAAGTCAACACGACATAATGGCGGATTGACGCAGCACGTTATTTCATAACGCGGTTACAAATCCTCGAATTGATCGCAATATTCAAGCATCGGGTCGTTGCGAAATGTGGTGCAGTGCCAAATATGTTTGCGTAGTGTGTGCCGCAAAATGCATCAAAACGTGTTTGGCCTTATTTTTAATGAACACATTTTTCACTACAAACGAATAAAGCACGAAGTTGACAGTACTTACGCGGTCATCCGCAAAGGTTGATACACGAGACGTTTATTTTTATTGCATTATATTAGAAATAGGCGAAATATTGACACATCATATATGTTTTTGTTTCTTGTTTTTTTTTTGGGATTTTCCGTAAGGCAATTGCCCGTGTTCGGTTTTTTTCATGTCATGGCTAATTTTAATCCACTCCGGCATTAATCTTGTTTAAATTGGAAACCATGCAAACCAATTTAAGAGTGGCCGGTCTGGGTCTCGAACCCAGTCCTCCCGAATGCAAGGCAAAGGCTTTGCCACTAAGCCATCTTGCTCGGTATATATATATATATATATATATATATATATTACTTCCTGCCTTTGTCGTTAAACTTAAACTAACATCATGCAACTGTGTTAATGTGACATCCGCTCGGCGCTGCTAAAACATCATCGACATCCGCCCCACTATGTTTATTTTAACTTTTTGCAAAAGTGTGCTAGAGTGCATTACGCATTGCTGATTTTGTAGCAGCCCGCCTTTAGCATCGGCCCACACACAATATTGAAGTCGGGCATACCCAGAAGATAGATTCTTCAGTGTTATTCACTCCATAGCCAGTGGTTCCCGCATTCGTTTCCCGGAAGCTCTATAAGTTCTCGTTTGTGATATTCTGTCAATATTTAAAATTATTCTAGGGCAACATTTTAGCTGGCTTGAAACTGCTGTGGGAAAAAACGAGAGAACAACGCCTCCAAAGTGTCTAGTGTTGATGTGTGGTCGCCGTCCATTTCGCTTAGGCGGCGTGAGCTCAGGAAAGGTTGAAACGCTCAGGCCCCTAAACCGATTAGTCTACTCTAAGTCTCACTTCGGAGGCCGCAAAACGTTTACTAACTTAGTTAAGCATTTTGATTGCCGCTCTCATAAAATAGTCGGATAGTGAAACGGACCGATTGATTAGTCATGCGGCTATTAACACGCATGCATTTTCTCAATTTGCCTAAGGCAGCAGCAGCAGAAACGACATTACCTCACAAAGATATCTTCACTTCTGTTTATGTTCCTTAAAAAGGAAAATATATATACTTCATAAGATTTTCTTCATAATCCTTTTTCTTCTTTAGTTTTCGGCGAAAGAAGTAGTGCAAAAGTGTGTGCTCCAGTGCTGCGCATTCAACTGCATGATATTTGGCACACCTCTGCAGGCAGAACTGGCAGGTGCACAACTCATACTTCTCGTGAAAGGCGGTGTTTGAACATAGCAAAAGAGAGAAATACTTACACTCCCGCCCTTTAACCGCAATTTAATACGCGCGGACCCGAACGGGAGTGCCCACCAGCCCGAATTGACAGGCCAGCAGATCCCCCACCCTCCCCCCTATCGAGGTTCGGAATGGGGGTACCACACTACTCCACCGTACCGATTAGACGCATTCACCTCGCGATTCCGCGTTACACCCCAGAATATACATTCCCCCCGAAGGAGGTCCGACCACTCCAGAGCAGGGGTTCCCCGTAAAATACGGGGCCAGAAGGCCCTCTCGACCGGTGGTCTGCGTTCGTGTGGCCACTTCTCACTCATTTTGCCTATTAAGCCAAGGCAGCAGGCGTCCCGGACGGTACCACCGAGTGTCACTCGGGGCGTTAACCGTCCAGCCCGGGGGACTTCTATGCAGCACAAGTCCCCCGTATTGGCAGTAGCCTAAACAGCCCTCGAATGGGCCACGACAGGATGACAATATAAATTCGTTGACACCCAAATCTATCGTATGCCTTGCCCCCCGGTTAGTTCTTAAAACACGGGAGTGTCGGTTTAGGGAGTTTGTACCGTCTGACTAACTTACAAGTGGGCCAGTGAAGGTCCCCGCAGCGCGTGGCAGTCACGCACCAGCGGACCAAGGCCGGTAAGAGAGTCATAGTTACTCCCGTGTTTGAACATACCATAAGTATGCACTATGTACCTGGTGTAATCTTGCCGACTGCTTCATAAAGGACCAGACCAATGGTGCAAGACGCTGAATGAATCCAAACCCTCGACCTCCCGTCTGGCCTGGCCGATCTGAGCTTCCCACTTTGAAATGCAACATTAGAAATGAATCTTCTGCTATAGTCGGATTGTTTCAGTAGCTGGTGGACAGCCTGATGTGAGATACATTAAGCGGCTTCTTGCTCGGATAGACAAACAAAGCACTCGCTTTAAATATAATGACAAATATCTCTCAAGCTGGTTTAAATTCGCCAGCATGAGGTGGTTCTACACCCTGCCAAGACCATGCATTAGCAGCAAATAAATGCTTGTCCTTCCAACAAATCATATACACTTGCTATGTACTTGACAAAAACCTACATGCGCTGAAGGCGGTTCTGCAGAACGCTATCTAAATGTTATGTGAACGCTGTAAATAGTGAGCAGCATCTTCCTCGCGAAGATATTTAGCATGATAAGACAGATAACGCATACAGATGACCTCGGGGTTGTGCCACAGCACGTGAATTGCATCACGGATTCCTCGACCTCTCCTAAAGCCAAATTGCTCCGGTAGAGGGGCCTCTTCAGCTACGTGCCAATCTTCTTCAATGTCCGCTTTGGTAGATATTTGAATTTTGTTTGTCATCACCATGCCTACCCTAGAACAAAACAAAAAGCCTGGCGACATGCGAGACTTTAGGTATCCACACTCTTTCTCTAACTACATACAATAAATCACACAGAGTTTTCTTCCTCGAGAGAGGAAGTGACTGAATCAATGCTTATAGTAGATCTGATCGGGCATTGAGCTCTTTCTCGTCGGGAGTGGCCGTAGAACCTGGCACAACTCCTTCACCCCAATGAAAGGCAGATTCAAGTTGCGCGGCTCCAGGGTAAGAAATGATGCTGTACAATTACTAGGATATTTAATCGCATCAGCTCCCTAACCCTAGTTGTCTGGCCTGAAGTCGTGCTTTTCCTTCTGCAATTCTCAGGTATACCTCATTATTGGATCTGAGTTCTTGCGTCTCACCTTCTCGCTTCTTCGCTTGCCTTGTGCAGCATTATCGATTGCTTAGGTCATCATGCGAGGAACAGACACCGTCAAAGCTGTCACTGCAGCGGCAGCCGTGGCTGCAGCCGCTGCTGCTCCTGCGATTGAAGCGCCGCAGGGATATCGCACTCGCGTCGCTGAAGTCGCATAGGATCCATCAGTATTGTCGTCATTATCGCCACCATCATCATCATTACCATCATTATCAACATTGCCATATTTTTCATTGTCGTCTGCCATTTCTGCCATTCTCAGTTCTCGAACAACCACCACCAGGCGGCGTGTTTCTACAGCCATCGCTAACAAAGCAAGAGCTCAAGATGGCCCCGACCTCTCCGAAGGCTCCGCCTCAAAAAACTCCGCCCCTTCCCGCGCTGTTGATTGAAGCGTTCAAGCGAGCCCACAGCAACCCAGCTATGACCGACCTGTGAAAAAACCCTCCCCCCCCCCCCCCCCTACTTCTCCCCAAACACACAACGATGAGGGTGATGTTGATGATGATGATGAAGATGTTGATTCTAGTAAGGATGTAGCTGGCATGCTGATGGGCGGGGGGGGGGGGGTGATGAAGATGATGATGGGGGTGATGCTGATGATGACGTCGACAATGATGATATGAGTGGTGATGATGATGATGATGATGATTATGGTGACGGCGACGGCAGCGGCGACGTTAACGAGAAGAAGGGGGAGGAGAATAGAACCGGATCGTCATTGACTGTTGCAGTACTGCCGCTTTCCTTTCGGACCTCCCAACCCAACCGCCCCGGTTGCGGCGAACGCTCGCCGGTTTGACGACGATTGGGGATGGCCCGTTGTCGACTGTCCTAATGGTAGTAGTAGTAGCAGTAGTAGTAGTAGAATGGGTAGCGATTAGACCAGAATCACGTCTCGCCGGTCGAGCTTCGACACCAGTAGCGCGGAGACAACGACCATCACCACCACAAGCGCCGGCACCAGCACCGTCACCACCGCTGTCAGTGTGTAACAGCTTAAGTTATTAAGAGAAATTGCATTGCGGGTTGGGCATGCGCCCACCGCTACCATCGCCACGCCGGCCATTGCTGTTGCTACTGCTGCCGCTCCTGTCCGTTGCCGACGTTGTTGTTAAGTACCCCACCCCCTTTCCCCACCGACACCCCCGACGGGTGATTGTGCTACTATTAGCACCACTAGCTATTAGCACCACTACTGCCGCTGCTGCGGTTGCTGCTAATACGGGACACCTACGATCAGCAAGCGACGACGACAATTACGGGAGGACCCGCTCGCTTGTTCCTTCGTTCGTTCGCTCGCCAAACAATCAGTCATCGAGTCGGTCAGTCAGAGAGTCAGTGTCAATCAATAAGTGTTCCCCTCCCGCTCCGGGGTGTGGGGTGCGGGGTGCGGGATGCGAAGGGGATGGAAAGGAGCACCTTTTACCCCCTTCCTTCGTCTGACCGACAACAACAGGCGGGCCCCGGCGGCGCCCACTAGCGGCGCTGGACAAACGCTCACCCGGCGATGCGTGCCAATCTCCAACTCGTAACCGCCACTCTCAAGATGACACTTTGCCAAACGACAAACGACGCGCCGTGCGACTGTGATTTGCCAGTTAGTCGGTTAATTAGCTCTAACCTTGTGTCTAACGATCAACCGATTAACGTAATCTTCAATGACAAAACACAGCAACAACAACAACAACAACAACAACAACCTATAACAACGCACGTTACAACGTACAAGCATGATCACGGGATGCCGACGACAGTAAGAACAAAATCAACAACAACAGTGGCAATTCTAGCAGCAGGGGCACAAACAGCAGCATGAGAGCATTAACAACCTACATGAGTACCATTGATTGTGCGACCTCGCTGCGTTGTGTATCGGTGTGTGAAGTGATTGTGTGAACGTGTATGCTCGTATCTCGCTGGAACTCGTAACTGAGACCCACAGCCAACACAAGTTCCAATCACCGAATGATCAGCTTCAACTGCTTACCATTCAAGACCTCAATTATACCATTACCCATCCAGACATTAACAGAGTCAGCAGTGACAAAGTGGTGGCGAAAGTGTTGAGAGAAGAAGAGAGTAAAATATTCGTTTGACAGTTGAGCAAATCTCGGCCCTTGTCCCACACTGCCCCTTTATCTTTGTGTGTTTTGAGTGTGTTTCAAGTGGATGACATGCTTTTGTGGGTGGATGGCTTTGTATACACATGTGGGGTGGGGGTGTTTGGGGGCGCTGGGTGGATAGATACTGTACGTGTATTGCATATACATGCTCGTGCAACGCCTACCTGTGTCTACCTGTCAACGTCAATGCACCAATCAAGAGTGGTGCAGACTTAGCATATACAATATGTTAGAAACGCGGCGACTTTCGCCTGTTTCTCTGCCTCTATGACGACTTTACGATGTTTTAGGTTGTGTCTTTGTGTGAGTACATTTAATGAACCACTGTGTGTGAACATGATCATATTGTGTACAGGTTTGTGCAATGTGTGTTGCTTGCCTTGTCTCTCCGTCTGTCTGTCTGTCTATGCTGTGGACTTGCGTGCGATGGACTTTATGCGGGCCTTAGGCACGTATGCACAGTTTGTGCGTACACACAACAGCTACAGAACAGCTGAACTCCGTGTCGTTTACTGTCGTTTCTACTGCCGCCAGCGCTTTCGTATCACCCTGGGTGGAAGCTTGATTAATTGATTGACTGATCGAATTTTGTTAATTCGCTTGAAACAGTGTGTGCACACATATCAATCACCCATTTGTCATATCAGGGGCACATAACGTTGCAGCTACTGCTCGTGAATGCAAGCATGGATCCGTACCCCACGTGTCTGGGGCCTATGTACGACGGGCCCGAACTAGTGAAGTTCGAGAGCTGGCAGCGTTCCCAGTCGGATGTGGCCGCCACTACGACGCCAGCTCAGCAGCCGGTCGGCCATCGACCGAACCCCAGCACCCCACTGTTACGCTTGTCGTCATCCTCATCGCCAGCCTCATCGTCCACCTCGCCGGCCTCATCGTCCACGTCGTCATCAAGACGCAAGAAACACTGTGAGTGAGACCGAGCAAGAAGGACTTAGTAGCAACAGCCTTTGCCTTGCATTCGAGAGACCTGGGTTCGAGACCCAGACCGGCCACTTCTAAGCTGGTTTTCATGGTTCCCAATTTAAACATTGAATTGATGAATGCCTAAGTGGATTTTAAAAAACGGGGAGCACAGATGTCTCAATAAAAAGAGATGGTGCATTACCATTCAACCCCCCCGCCCCCCCCACCAAGACCGTGACGGACGGACGGGGGTAGCGGTGAGGGGATGTAGGCGGCCTAACGTTGTGCTGTAATATGTTGCCGCTTCGTCGAGCTCGACAATCAGGCCCAAACAATGAGTTGCTCATGTTGCCCTCACCAAGAGACGGCCAGTTTGCCCGCAGGATGTCAAGCTAATGTTGTAATTCTATACTCTCTATTGCACCGTTTCTAATTCTCGCTCTGTCGACATTTACTGTAAAGCGAATAGCCCATATATATATATATATATATATATATATATATATATATATATATATATATATATATATATATATAGTGTTGCTGTCCTATGGAATTGCACAAATAAGTTGCGTTTCTAGTTAAAACACTCCTCCATTTTCATTAACACTCTGCGGGGAGCAAATAACTTTCAACCTCTTTTTTTTAAACCTTTGTTGCAAGCGAATAAAATTGCGACTCCGTTTCCTGTTTGCTCTACAGAAATAATGTTTTTCTCGCTAAATCACGGATTGATAAATTAAACGCTAAATCACCAATGTTTTACTGATTTATAACCTGAACCTGCAAGGTAATGGATACTCAATAAATTGTCAAGTTTGTCATGTCTTGGAGGGATGAATGGAGGGTTCTAAACGGTAGACTAACGTGAGATTGCGGGTAGTCATGGTGGAAATGGACTCCCTTCCTAATGACAGGGTGCATAATTCTTAGTGAACAATACGTTTGAAATAACAATAAAAACGCACCAATACTGTGTAAATATCTCGCTTTGGCTGGATCTGGGAGAAACTTGTAAGCATCATTTTGCCCTCATACCCTTGTAAAAAAGTATTTTTTATTATAGGTTTCTAAGTTTTTTAAAATTAGCTCGTGTAGAAGCGGAGTGCACGAGTGTGTGCACAAGCGTGTGTGCATTGCGGAATCTGTGAGCCATTCGTTTACCGAGTTGACAAGATGACTTTATGTTCTTTAAAGAATGCTTTAAATAGCTGACCAGCTTAGTTCAACCTATTCTCTAAACCATCAAATGATCATGGCGTTTTTGCTGACTGTCTTGCGCATAGCATATTTTTTCAAACGTGAGAACCTTTTAGACATTATTGTCCAGATTAAAAAAATATTTTAAGATTGTTTAGAGCCGTATGTGACAAGCTTTTCCATTCACCAAGTTGTGCCCGAGCAAATCCAAAATTTTACGGCATGCCTGACCAGCACTAATGTCCTGTTTAAAATTGCAGACAAAGGGCTGCAAATTCGGTCGTTATTATTGCATCGACCATTATTTTCCGTAATAACGTGGAAGCAACAAACTGTACAGAAAACGTTGCACCACTAGCAATTCTGCTTGGGCTTACTTACTACGAGCAAGTACAATATCCTACTACAAATTCCGTCTAATTGTCTGTTGGCAACAAAAACAAAAATTAAGAAAGCGCGCAAATGCTTCTGTCACAGCCTATTACATATAAATAATTCAAGAAAGGCACAGAAAACCAAATGCTTTGACTCTCAGGAATTATCGTAATGTATACATAGTCAATAATATCCGTAATATATAAAATGTAATGCGTCCTATCCAGTAATGATCTTATTTTATGAGTCTTTGACGTATTCACGGTCTTTAATGAAGAGAACAAATTAGTTAATTTTCTGGAAAATTTGCCCTGGAAATATAAACCGGAGTACTGTCATATATTCTACATAAATGTATGTAATGAACGTGATGCTGTTTTAAAATTATTTGATTATAAATAAATGTATCGAAAGAAAAAGTATTTTATTAACATGCGCATATCAGGAAATTAAAAACACAAAAAGCATTTACAAGGGCATTTAGTGCAACGGTCTAGTGATAACATATTAACGTTTTTTAGTAGTTTTTTTATGAAATTAATACTAAACATTTAAAAAACGACCTGAAGAAACAAAAGCTCCAAATGTACGTTTAATGATCATTTAAGATGCCAATATAATTTACTCTTTTTAGGAGCCTAAATTATTTCATTAGGTATTTCTATCAGATTGCGTACGCATGACCATGAAACGTTGATCCGTGAAATGCCACACACACACGCGCGGTAATTACCATTATTATTAATATCATTATATAAGTATTACTGTTGTTGTAAACGCATAAAAGAGTTAGGATCTAATATTTGATTCACGTAACAACACAAGGTAAGCTCACAGTTAGGTATCACTGGACAATACAGTGAACTTTCGCTGGACTGATGAAGAGGTTGGGTTTTCTGTTATATCCGCAGCGGATCAGCTTGCCGACTCACCAAACGGAAAACGACCCCGGACCGCGTACACATCATCGCAACTCGTCGAACTCGAGAAGGTTATCAGGGCACACATATTTATAATTATACATGTAATAATTATTTAACATCATCGCATTTGTTTCATTCATATTAAGTACTATATATCATATGTATATATATATATCATATAGGTAGTTCAATAAGTTCTTAAAATGGAAACCAATAATTTTCCAAATCTTGTTTTTAATTTTTTCTTATTCGATATACTCCCCGTGAAGCTCAATACAATTTTCCCACCAAGATCTCAGAGCATTTATACCTCTTGAGTAGAATTTCGCGTCTTTAGACTCAAAATAGGCATTGACAGCAGCCTTAAATTTTTCATTGCTGGAAAAACGCTTTCACCAAGACTATTCTTCAAATGTCCGAAGAGGAAATATTCAGAGGAGGCCAGGTCTGGCGAATAGGAAGGTTGTTCAATAAGTTCGAACCTCAGTTGGGCCAGTTTTGCCGATGCTAACCGCGATCTGTGTGCAGGAGCATTGTCCTGGTGAAACAGGACAACCTTCTTCTGCAAAGCGGGCCGTTTCACGATGAGTTCTTGCTTCAGGCAGTCCAATAGTTTTGCATAATATTCTTCCGTGATCGTTTTACCGCTCTCAAGGTAGTCGACCAGAATTAATCCACGTTGGTCCCAAATAACCGTAGCCATCATCTTTCCGGCCGACGCCGTTGTCCGCACCCTCTTAGGAGGTCCTTCACCAGGTGCACACCATTGGCGAGATGCTTTTTGGGTCTCGGTGTGTAGTAATGGACCCAGCTTTCATCGACGGTCACGAATCTGCGCCAAAAATCCGACGATTTTTCGACATCTTGGCCAAATTTCGCTGTGAAGCGGAAACACGCGCGTCTTTTTAGTTTTCGTTGAGCAAATGCGGCACCCAATATGCTCTAAGCTTTTTCATCTTCAAGTTCTCGTGCAGGATAAAATGCACACTACCCAAACTGATCCCCAAGGCCTCCGCTATCTTCCTAATGTTCACTCGCTTATCTGCGGCAACGATTTTCCGCACTTTTTCCACGTTTTCCTCATCAGTTGCCGTTTTTGGGCGTCCTGAACGTAGTTCATCCTCGGTGCTTCTGCGACCTGTTTTTAACTCATTAATCCAGTTGGAAACAGTGGCAAAACATGGCGCAGAGTCACCGTACACCTCGTCTAACTCAGTTTTCACTAAGGTCGCGTTCCAACTTTTGAAAAAAAAATGAAACTTTTTTTCTCAATTTTTCAAGATCACGCCGATACGTTGCACGGAAAAAGCGATCAAACTAAATCGCAATAGCCAATCACCATGATATTCGGACTGCTAGCAGTCGAAAAGTTGCCGTTTCCAATAGCGGTGAAAGCGCGCCAAAATTCGAATTCTGAAAAGCTCATTTTAAGAACCTGTTGAACTACCTGTATATATATATATATATATATATATATATATGTGGTGCGGAACAAATCATGTAACAAAATTAAAAGTCATTGAAATGAAGAGGTGTAAGACATTCAAATTCTTTGTGAATGTGAAATGATTTTTTTTAGGTTTACTTACATGCAGCAGACTCTCATTTGTGTACAACCATATTTGGATACGAATCGGTCACTTCTTTGTGTCACACACTTCCTCAAGCTTCTGATCACTCTATAAATCGTTGAACGCATGTTGGTTTTATTAAGTTTATCCTATGCCTGGTAAATGGCTTGCTTGAGTTTCTGAGTCCATTGGTTGTGGTGTTTGCCTCCAACCACGGACTTCAAGGTCCAATCCAAATGGCGTTTTGAGTTCCAATCCTTGGGGTTGAGATCTAGGCTTCTTGGGGGCCAGCAAGCCTTGTCAATGAATTCAGAAAGGTTGCTTTTTGGCACTTGATGCTGCGCACCTCTTGCTTGAATATCCAGCGGCCTTTTCCAAACGACCCTGCGTCCAGGGTAAAAAGACGTACCCAAAGACCTCTGATTTCCATACTTCGGCCGTCATAGTTCGTGCCCAATAAAGAACAACCAGTGGTGGAGTGTTTCCATTTGAGGTGATACCGCTCCAAACGGTGATTGAAGGGCTCCAAAACGATCGGCCAACCATTCTGCCACGCTGATCTGATTCTTCAAGCTGCTAGCAAGCACTCTCTATCATTTGCCGATTTATGGTTTGCTGCAGACAGAAAGTGGCTTCAGCAGACCATAAGACCTCCAAATGACGTCCAAAAAAACGCGGTTTTGCACATTTTTGCAAAAACGCACCCCCCTTTCCATTGGACGCTGCTAGACATTGGCGCAATGTAACAAGTGTAAACCTTCGTCCGTAACAGTAAAGCTTGAACCATGAGCGAAGAAAAAACACGAAGCCTGGATCCACCAGATTATCCTGCCCCAGAATACCAGCGCATAGAGACGTCACCTACTATCTGACATAGATACTGACGGGGTACGAGAAATTTCAAAAATAGCTGCATAGGAGAAATAAGGCTTCGAACTCCGAGTATATCATGTGTGAGACAGGCGAGGAGGATGGCATGACCCAAACAATGTTCCTCTAAACACTTAGAAATGTGCGAAAGGAGGAGCAATTGCGTCTCTGAACATGACAGGTATCAGATATGACAGGGTATCAGGTTGGTAAAAATCATAATGAGGAGGGAGGAGGAACTGGAAAGACACAAGCTGCACGACAAAGCGGCTGCTGACAGTAGGACAATCCCTGCTGACAGCAGGACAAAGCGGCAAGTAAAAACGTGGATTTGAGAATTTCCATTTTCAGGAACGTAACACAAAGGTTGTCCCGATGAAAGTGACTTTAACATGTGCCCAATAAGAGAAACGAGATGTAACTTATGTGCTTTTTCCTAAAAATACACAATAAAATTGGATTTTGTCATCATATTTTTCTCTCTCTCCCCCCCTTGTGTCTATTTACTTAAGGGCACTCACCGAAGTGCGGTGCTTAATTTTTGGTCACAGGAGTTCCGATTCAGCCGCTACCTGTGCCGGCCTCGACGTATCGAGTTAGCGGCCTCACTGAGGCTTTCCGAGCGACAGATCAAGATCTGGTTCCAGAACCGACGCATGAAATACAAGAAGGAACTTCGAGCCAAAGGTAACAACTACTAAATCAGTTACCTCTCAATGACCAGAACGGTTGCATGAAGACTTCAATTAAATAACAAAGACAGCGTGCCGGCCGTGGTGCAGGGGTGAATGCAATCTTTTGCGAGTAATATCACATATGCACTGCGGCTAATATATGCCTCTAATAAAACGGTATTTGCAACTGTATTACTACTTTGTCTACCGCTTAACATGTATCAGCGCATGTACCGTAAGCTGTAATCCAAGCTTAGCGCCCTGATTTTAATTTTTAGGCGTAATCGTGCTTTCCTTGCTCACAGGACGCACTGTTAGTTGTAGTTATGCCCTGCCAAATCTCCTTAGGTACTTTTGGAAGCACCCGCAGGCTATTAGCATCTGACGCGTGAAATGGTAACCTACGCACATCCGTAGGCTACATACTTTATTGTAACAGGTTCATGTCTAATACATCTATTGTATCAGGTTCATGTCTCTGTCATCATCCGTCCAGTTTTCTAGTTAGGATTTATTGTCGTTTCTATTGTCATCCTTTTTACGGCACCTTGTCAGCTAAAAGAAACACAGCTTAAACTTCCACATTATTTACGCTCGGCTGAGGCAAACGGTACGCCTCCACCTTGCTCCTCTTTCTACAGCATTTCATTGCACCCGTCCACAAGGGAAACGTTTTTATTTATTTTCATTACCAGGAACATCATCATTGGACAGGTATTCTGCAACAACTTATTTAAAATGGTGCCATAAACCTTTTCAACGGCTCAGAGGTGCCGCTCCTAAGCATTTGCTCTCTCTACAAACTAACTGATTTGTCCAAAAAAGCCATACTAAACACTTTACCGATTTATTCTATTTAGGTAGAGTAATAAGGACTTCTAGGATATATATATATATATATATACGACTGCCATCCTGTGATTCGTCGCTTTCCGTTGAAGGAATTACGGAGCCGCCGAGCCCTATGCACATCTCGCCTCCACTCTCGCCATCGGACGAACGTCGACACCGCTGCACGCACAAGCATACGAGGCCTCCATCGCCGCCGCTCTCCGCCGGTTCAGCGGGCCCGCCGCTGTCCAGCCAGTCCCCCAGGACTGCACAGGTTCCTCCGTCCGGCCACTCGCCGACCGGCGCAATGCAGCAGACGGTAGTGGACTCCACCGACGCAAGCCCCGTTCACGCGCACCTGTCTTCATCATCATCCCACTTGGCTCCTGGCTCGTCGCCCACGGCGGGCATGCCGAGCTCCCCGGCGTGGTAGGTATTGCAGCCTTGCATTGCAGTCGGCTCAACAAGTCCCTGCATTGCAGTCGGCCCTGGAAGTCAGGCGGCCGGCCCGTTTGGGGAAGGATGGTCGGACAACAAGCAGGAAAAAGTCCCGACGATCTCTCTTCACTGCGTGCTCTCGATTCGGTCCATATCTACACATATATCGTAGCAGGGCCACGAGATTGTCTGCGTTAGTTTAAATCTGGTCTGAAAACAACGACGACCGAATAGAGTAACACTGGTGGCATTTGTGCAGCGAGGACATTTCACGATGTTTTTGTCTGGTTCGACTGAAATCTAATGCGATAATAATCAATTCTAGACCTAAGCACAAGTAGCTAGACTTGAACAAAAAGATATTCATACCTAATATCTGTACTTTTAAAGTAAAAAATGATAGATTTAAGAAAATGTAAACTAAATATTTATGGGCTCCTTAAAGGAACTGTTCAGTTAAGGGTCGCCTTGTTTGTGCCTGTTGTCCATACATACATCCTAAATGTCTACTTTACTGGTTGTTGCCATGCCTTTAGAAAGGATGTTTGTGTAGTGAATATCTGGTGAGTGAACAGATATTCACTACTTCTATTCACCAGCTTTGCCTAGCTCGATCGGACTTAGTTAACGAGCGTTATTTGAGAATAACAACCGTCGACAAATACCAGGTTATGTATAAAAACGCTTTTACGTCGACCCTACCACGCAGGTACAAAAATTCAGCAGAACAATCGATCCAGTACTCGTATCCTGAAACAGTTGCTGCCTTTGGGATGTCGGCAAGGCCCCCGTCTCCGGACAGCATCGTACGCCAACATCGACAAGGTTTGTGCAACGTTTGTCAAGAACGCCGAAACGTGTTTACAGCGCTCAACGTCACTATCAGTTGCTGATGCAGCGACTGTTTCTAGGCGTGTAACCTGAAACGTCATAGACATTTGTATTTTATTTTCTACCTTCTTTTTTCTATACCTTTCCTCCCTTCACTTCACCTTGGAAAGTACAGCACTTGTCTTCCTAGGCCTTTGCTTGGCACCCTTTGGTAATCGTTCTCCGATTAAAAAGATATACCTAAATGTAATGCAACAACCCCACATATGTTTCCAATCACGCCAGGCTTCGCCGAAATTGGAATCTGCTGGTCGCATACAAGGCAGGGTCATCAGCATATAGAAGGATCTCCGCCCGCAACGACTTGCGTTGTTTCTCACTATGCGACGAGAGAGATCACTCAATGGCAATAAGAACAGCAGTGGACTGAGACTATCACCCTGCACAATGCCAGTGGTTTGCATAAAGGAGGCCAATCCATCTTGAATGGTGATTGGGCTCTTCCGCACGCAACCGTGCAGTGAACCCCGGTGAAACTGGCAAGCACTTCTAATTTGGCCAGTTTGAATAGGATTTTATCCCGTGGAGCTCTATGGAAAGCAGATTGAAAAACCACAAATGTGAAATATAAAAACAACATTTTCTGCGCTGTCACGTTCTAAATATTTTTCAGTATAATTTGGCAGGCAGTAAACTTTGATCTGCCAGGCCGAAATTCGTGCTGCTCTGTGGGAACGATTGCATCCTTAGGGTGCTCGTTGCAAATCTGATAAGGCCCTCTTGCACGCTTTAATTGAAGCTAACGGCTGTGATCACATCCGACAGAGTAAATTCAGCGGCGAGTTCGTCGCGATATAATGTCCCGGGCACCGTTTAGAGCACTGTGGTTCGCGGAATAGTGTTCGCAGACGTATTGTTAAAATGCGTTATAATAGTAGATAAATCAAGAGAACACGTACGCGTATCCTGACTTAAGGAGCCACTTGTATAGATGTTGTTCTACTTCTAGAAACAAGCGAAGCTCTCAAAGTTCTAGGTTCTTTCTCCGCCCAACCTTATCCGTTTACTAACATTTACTCGTGAGGTTAATGTAGAGACACTGCATAGGGAAGTAGATATAGGCAAGAAGGTGTGCAGTCAACTCTACCCGATACGCGGCTCTACAGATATCGTTGAAAAAGGATTTGCCATTTTCACTTTGCATGGTTCGGCAGCGTACTGAAACAAGTCTGTGTGTGTTTACGCAAGTATTTAAAAAATATAAAGGAGGGTCTGTGATAAACACGCATCCAACATCGGCGACTGTATCCAATAAGGCTCTCGTACGCAGGGTGCCGGGTTAGTCCAGTCGACTGTTATAATCTCCAGAAAACGAGCGTGTCATTGTGTATAGAGGGCCTAGAGGGCGGTCAGCTTTTTTACCAGTACAGAGGTGTTTTCTTTCGGTGAGTGACGAGCGTATCATGCTACTATAGTGAGACGTGGCCTTTGGATCACAATCACAACTTCTTCGGCGATCAGCGTTTCTATATCACCCAACCGCTGATTGTAGCACACGCAAACAGAGAGATTGCCCATGTTTGGGTGAACAAAATATATGATGTGAATAAAATATTGATGCCCTCGAATGTCGCTGGTGCAAGGAGGTCAAGAGCGCGTACTCCCGCCCGCAAGTCCAAGGGGTCGCGTGGAATTTTTATCTATGGGTACTTCTACAAATACCTCTGTATTTCGAATTGAAGTCCTCTTTTGGTTGTTATGCTAATATCCTTAGAGTACTTGAACAGTTTTTCATACATCGGACTCTCCTGTATTCTTATAAGGAAGCCTAAAACCGCCTTGTCTGCGTGCTTGCCAAAATTCATCGAGGATTTATGGCGTCAATTTAATAAGCCTAACAGATACAACATGCACACTATGGTGTTGTTAAGTCTCGGAATATTTAGACATTTGTGCTCACGGCGCGTGCAGTTGTTTCGACGCCCGTGTAGAACTTGACCAGTGAGTAGGTCTAGGCCACACAACTGCCAGCAGCATAAAACTGTAAGCCCGTGCTAGCTTGGAATGGCTTCGTACCTTTTGCTGCTTAGCCGGCGCGGCCGCGTACCTAAACTGCGATGCATTGCGATCGACAATCGTGGGAGCTAATGCCCGGTACAATGCCCGGCAAAAGCGTCATTGGTGGCTAGGGCTTCGACCTGCATCCTGAGCGCATCAGAGGTCGTATTGCCCGAGGCCATCTAGAGCGGCTCCATGCAGCCGCATCCAGGGCGGTTCCTTGCAGCCGCATCGCTATGTGGGCGAGCGATTGGGGCGCCGATAATCAAGACAACACACACGAGTAAAGAGACACGTTGTCGAGTAGCGTGGCGACTCTCTTTGAGGGCCAAGAGTGGCACCAGGCCCTTCTTTCGCGGCGAGGCCCTGCCGATAGAAATCCGCCTTGTCGATACTGTTCCCGCTTACGGAGAAGAGCACGTCAACGAAGGCTTTTTGCTGTAAGGTTGCCAAAAATGATCTTCGGTTTGCGACTAAGTGAACTCAAGTGTCATCAGAGAAGATACGATGAACCATAACAGTTGATTTGCATATCGATGATGTCATCATAGGCACAGCCACACAGAGCTACCACATCGAGGAGCAGAGATTGGCTTTGGTTTGAGGGCAATGCTCGAAGAACTATTTACAACTACGTAGACAAACCAATTTTTGACAAAATTAGCATCGGTAGTAGTATTTTTACCAATTTTACAGGTTATGACTACCTACTTTATATATTGTAAATAAATGCTATCAATTTATAGTTACTTGGCACGTTCTGCAGGCGCAGCAGTAGCGATTAGCAACTTACTGAAGCATTAAAACCGTGTTTCACAAAAATGCGCTCAATTTTGTGACTCGATCATCAGTTGTACATGCAAAGTTAAGAGTGTTCAAAACTGGCTAGCGCAAACAGACAGAACGTCCAAAGTACTAGTGGTCGAGCACGATACGCGATTGTATTGTCGAGTGTAAAGGTCATGTGATTAACAGTAATTATTTGTAAATGACAATAGACATCTACGAAAGGATATACGAAAGGACAGTCGCTTATATCGTTCATTTCGCCCCCCCCCCCCCCCTCCTTCAAATTGTTCGCTTATTTTCGCGTCTCTCCGTTTGTTATTTGCAGCGTTTCTCGACAGAGAGATGCGGGACCGCGCCCTTCTCTGTTCGCGCCCCCCGTTTGGTGACGACCGTGACGATCTGTTCTATGGCGATGTTGCGGACGCGGCTGCCGTCACTGGCATGGGCGCTGGCGGTGGAGGGGTAAACGACCCCGGCGGGCTGGGGGTTGCCATCTGTTCGGGCGCCCTTGTCGATCCGCTAAGGGCAACAACGACGACGACGATGACGACGACGACAATGGTCGGGGGAAACGGTCTCTTCGACTACACCGAAAACTCGGTCGCGTCGCCGCCGCCGCCGTCAATGATGATGATGTCGGCGTCGGCGGTCACACCCCCGGCGCTTCATTCGACAGTTTCACTGGCTGCCGCTGCCACGGTGGCAGCAGCTGCTGCCGCAGCAGCAGCAGCGGCAGCTTCTTCTTCTTCTTCAGCAACGTCCTCATCATTACCTTCATTAACAACAACGGCAACAACAGCAGCTGAAGCAGGAGCAACAGTAACAACTAGAACACCCCCCTCACCCCCAGCAGGGCAGGCAGCTTCGACGGCAATGCCGCCTGGTATCCTAGCAACCACCAGTATAGGTCCAACGGCGACTCCTTGGTCCTTAGCGAGTCATAGCAATCAAGCAATCATGCCGCGACATTACTACCATCACAGTCATCATCAGCAGCCTGGATTCTACGAGACTGCTCCATGCGTTACCACTGCTCACTGGGACCAGCATACACAGTTACACAGTCACCATCAGCACCAACATCTTCACCTCCAGCAGCAGCAACAACAACAACAGCAGCAGCAGCAACAGCATGAACAACACCAACCGCCAATGGTGTCGCCGCTGGCTTCACAGCAGCAACAACACAATAATAACAATATGCTTAATTAACCTCAATCAATTTAGCTAGCTCGGCAAATAAACTAGTGGCCTGTGTCTGCTTCTACAGATGCACAGCAAATCATAGTAAGCATAGTACTTGTAGCAGTAATAGTAGTAGTAGTAGCAGTAGTCAACGTTTGGTCCTATCTCGAATCGAAGATTAGTTAGATATTAAACTATGCACCCAAAATGCTCACTTCTTAAATACATCTCGCAAAGAACTACGAAAATGTGAAAATAGAAAAGTCATACGGATGTTAGTGTTACGGATAGGAGCCATATATATATATATATATATATATATATATATATATATATATATATATATTCAAATATATATATCCCTGGCTGTGACAAAATAACTGCTTCCTGTCACTGAAATGAAATATTTTTTTAAAAACAACGAGAATATCAAAACACAAAGTAAAGTATGTAGATATATTGGTACCGTAGATAACAGTCTAAGAATGGCTTAAAAACAAACATATATTTTTCTCACCAATGCAAGTATGTAGATACATTAGTACCGTAGATAACCGTCTAAGAATGGCCTGAAAACAAACATATATTTTTGTGACCAATTCAAGGTTTCGTGACGCGTTTTTTTTTATATTCTAAATATCGAGAACGTTTTCCAGTAAAAGCGCCGTCAGGTGCCTTGGCGTCCTTATGAACAGCAAATAAAGGAAAATAATCATGCTAGTAGTGAATGCCGATCGCTCTCATTTTCGTTTCTATCGATTTTTTCACAATGTTTGACCCGTTTGCCTGCTTCGACCACGACTTTGTCAAAGTAACGTTGATGTAGACGATTCACTTCACATCATTGATAGTCAGAAATCTCTTTGTTTGAGCAAGAAGCGCGTACGGATTTACACCACAATATTTGAGCGCCGTGTTTTTTTACATAGTCACAGACAGTTAAGTTCATGTAAACTGTTCCGTCCAAAGGGTGCGTTATCCATGAGCTGCACAGAACGCGAGGTAGAAGCGCGAAACTGGCTGGGAACGACTCTAGAAGGTTTGGGGGCGTCGGCCTCTTATCCGTTCCTTATCATCCGTTTCGTTATCAAATCCGTGACGAATTAATGTCTGACTTTGCTCGAAAGGTAAGAGGATCATACCGCCTGGTCGGCGGCCGTCGACCCGGTCAAGATTTATAAACTCTCAGGCGTAGAGAACTTCCGCGGTTCGAAGCGCTGATACGAATGTGTTATGGTATCTTAGGGCGCCGAGGTTGTACGCCGCCCGATAAGAGGGCCCGAAAAAGGAGTGCAACACCTATTTTCGTAAACACGTCGTACAAGAGGCTGTCCAAGCAGAAAGACCATAAGGTCTTCTTACTTTTCCTCCTGATTTCCAGAACTCGAGCCGATTCGCTCGGGATGGGGAAATGCATGAGAATTTGTTCGAAACGTTTCACGTTAACTTATTTCACCTATTATTTTCGGCTCTGGGGGGTTTTCGAGTACCAAACCGATTGTCGAGTCAGTGGCGGCTGCTAATTCTCTCTACGACAGGGAGAAATGATCCCAAGCGTTGTCGTTAAGGAGCTAGCGAACTGTCTTGGATGAAGCCTGCATGAAGCGGCCGATCTCGGTCCAGTTATCGCTAATACGAGCGTGAGACTCCAAGCCTGCCGAGGGAAACACAGCAGCACGGCTCGTATGCTGATGTGTCTACCCATGGCGATCCTAAACCCACTGGGGAACAGAGGGACTCCCAACAGCTGCAGGTTTCCTTCTCAACTGGCAAAGCACGCGGTCACAGGGGGTGAAGAGGGACAAAGATCTTAGACTTGTGAAGAATTTGGATGGTTGAGTGAGAGCCCCTGAATTCACTGAAGTAGAGGACGCAGAGGCGGCTGTCGGCCGGGATGGTCTATGGGTCACCTGCCAACAGACAATCATTCAGCCATCAGACATCTTTCTAGCTTCGTGCCGCAAGCTTTTTTTCGCTCATAAGGTGGTTAAGCACACACGATCTCCAGATTGCGAAGTCGAGTTTCAATCGACCTTCTTTAGGTCTCAGTGATATGAGTCTCACTAAAGGTTCCTAGATTCAGGTTTACTTTAGCAGCATTCTCTAGCGAATGGGCTGTCGGTGCCGTTAAAGAACTTTTGTCGTGGAACTGAATGCAGACAACAGTACTTCCTAGTTTTCACTGTGAATATTGACTTTGCGTATATAGGGAAGTACTGCCGTGATATTTGTATATATTGGATGGCGTATGTGTTTTTGTATATATTCTTGTAGTTACATTTCACATATGCATGTACTCGTGTTTTGGTGATGGGTACAGTATGTGTATACATGCTAAATAATACTGCTCAATAATTGTGACGCATTGCCTGTAAGAGAGTATGGTATTAAACGCTTACTCTATGTAAAAACGGGCTCGCGAGAGGGCGTTCTCGAGATGATTTCAACGTAGATTGGTTATGCTTGAAAAGGTAAGATTAGAACAATGTTAGCCAATGTGTAGCCAATTTTTGCATGGTTGAATTTTACGAGTTAAAGTTTGACTGATACATATGAAAAATATAAAGTGGTCTAGCAAACCAAGAAAGGCATTTTAAAATAAACCATGACCTTGACATATCTTGTGACAGATTGCTTGTAAGAGTCATGTCAATAAAACGACTGATTGATTAAAACATATATAACCAGATATCTCAACATATCCGTCCCTTGGTGCGTTAAAGATATTCATAATCGGCTTTTTAGGATCGCAGGAGGCGGACAACTGTAAATTATTTCAACTATAGCCATGGAGCACCTCGTCACAACCACTCTTAATTCGGTTCAATTATGTTTATTTCACTCAAATTGAGTATTAAAAAAAATTTCAAAAGATTTTTCTCAAAATCGTTTATTTCCCCCCCCCCCCCCCCGCTTCCAGCAAGAGAAGTAGTGCAACGATTTTTGCTTAAGTGCTGAGCATTTCACTACATGGTACTTGGCACACCTTTACAGGCAGAACTGGCAGGTGCATCACTCATACTTCTGGTGAATGGCAGCGTTTGAACATACCAGATAGTGATAACCATGTACTATGTGCCTAGCGTATACGTAGAGACTGTCACATGCGGGACCACACCAAAGGTGCAAGGCATTGGATATGTCCAAACCCCCGACCACCCGTCTGGCCTGTTCGACTTTAACTCCTTAAACATTCGTAAGGCACTGTATGCGGCATCTTCAGCCTTAGGATTGTATCAGTAGCTGGTAGATAACCTGACATAAGATACACAACGCGGCTTTTTGCTCATATAGACAAACAAAGCACTCGCTTCATGTATAAAGAAGAACAACTGCCCAACCGGTTAAAATTCGTATTAAGAAAACAGGCAGTCTTCGGACATTGCCTACTTCCCCGTAAAGAGAGGCAGGGGCCGTCCGTATTATTTCGTTGATATGCGCTGTAACATTGCTCCTGTGTGATAAACCCGAAGCCGAGATCATAGAAAGTGTTAATAAACCCCAATAAATGGTCGCAGCAACGTGTAACGTTTCTGACAGCCAATCGACGTCCACGCCTGAATTTCATGGCTTTCCTGGTGTTCATTTCAAGTCCGACAAGGTAAGCAAGGAGAAGAGTAAACGAGACGCAGCTTAGCGGGTCTCCTTGCGGAGTTCCAATTTAATTTTCCAATGTTTTCTTAATCGCCCGTGACCGTATACCACGAAGATAGACATTTGATGTTGGTGTGTCCTCACTTCACGATAGAGACTTGGATCCTGTTTGTCATCACCATCCCACTAAATCCCTTGTACAGGAGAAAAACCTGACAACATACTAGTCTTTAGGCATCTGCCCCGCCTCTATATATATATTTGCGCTTTTCCTTCACAAGGGAAGGGAATGACTGGATCCTACTCTTAGTAGACCCGATCGGGCGCTGAGCTCCTCCTCTTCGGCAGTGACCGTACGACCTGGTATACCTTCTCCACCCCGAAAGGCAAATTCATGTTGTGCTGGTTCAGTGTGAGCGCATGCTGTACGATTGAGGACAGAGCCACGAATGAATAAGTGACTAATTAGATGGCCATCTACCTGTCCTTCACTAAGCGGGTCTATCGCCCTACGAGGTCGCACGATATAAGTTGAGGGCTCTCGTTCTACTCTTTCGGACAGCCGTTGTTCCTCCTGCATCGCGATTCCCTTTTATGATCATAACAGAGTCCTATATGGACCTTCCTACGCTCAAAGTAGTTCCGCCTGGCTTGCAGTTGTGATGGTGCTCTTGATTTCGCTTAGTGCAAGAGCCCAAGCCCTTCACTGTGGGCAAGGCAGCAGCCTTGCCCACAGTGAAGGGCTTGGGCTACACCTAACCCTTGTTGACACAATAACATTCGCGTAGTTAAATCTTCTATCAGAAATTACCCCAAAGCACACGGAATAAATGCTAGAGGAACATATAAAATGCAGGAGTGCAGCGCAGTTCTATTTTATATGAGGGGGATATTGAGTGTTTGCTAAATGTACACTGAGCTATGTATCTGGTTTAGACCTGGCAATTGGCACATGCAAGACCAGACCCGAGATGAAAGGCAATGAAAATATTCAGGCTTCCAACCTATTATCGAACCTGTTTAATTTTATTTTCCCATTCCAGACGCATGATACGTCGTACACACTTGAGAGCAAAGTCGAGAGACTTGTGAAAGTACTCTCCGTGAAAGCTCGTATTTGAACAGACCGGGTGATGAGCCATGAACTATGTATCTTGATCTGTGTATAGTAGTGTATATAGTATGTTAGAGCAGCATATGCCGGCAGTCGACTTTCCCGAGTTAAACAGCATCCTTCTTACAGAGACATTTGCTACTCAGCGCTTTCATGTTGGAAGCATGGCTTCTCGAGCAAACCACCCGACGCTCTCAGGGAGCTAATGTTAGCCCATTACACTTCTCCGTCTTGCTGAGTGAGCTTCCAGAACTGATCAAGTTCTAGGAGAACAATATACAATGGAGACAGCAAGGATCTCCACTTTGCCCATTATAGTAGAATACGGAGGGATATTCACGACGCGCTGAACACCATTCTGCTTCAACAATCAGTTAAGCATGCACGCCATCAAGAAACACGCGAGTAGGTTCTGAGCAGGAGAAAACAACCTTTCTCAAAAAGTTCTCAGTTTATCCCGCAACGCGCCCAACCGTGAGGTTTACGCACTCTCGGGCAATTTCTTAAAGATTTAGTGCCGCGTTTTCACCTGTCTCGCAGCTCCGCCCTTCAGGAGTTCAGAACGCGCTTCTTTGAGAAGGTGTGATAAGTACCCAGCAACTTCTACAATACAGGCGATGAGATTTCAGTCTTGGAAGAACTCCCTACAATAGCTGAAGTAAGTACCCACGTCACGCAATATGCGGTTCACGACTTCCATCACAAGCTCTGTAAACGCCAGAAGTTTCGTGCACCAAAGATGCAAGTTTTGCGCTGATGGGTGCACACTGTATCACTGTGATACTGGCCGAGGCGCAGCCTTAACCAGCCAGCTGACTAAGGCCGCGCGAAGCATATTACAGTAACAATTTAGTATATATATATCCCAGATTTTGTTCTAGATAGTATTTTCATCTCTAATGTACAGTAGAATTAGTTGAATATGCATCTGTCTTCCATCAATGACCTTTTTTGGCATTGTTCGCACAACCAAGGAACCGTGGCACTGATATGATAAGCGCCTACGACCTTACGCAAGCACGATGCGTAAGTGGACAATGACCTTTTGTCATTTTTCACTTAAAACACAACACAACTGCACGCTGTGTCGTGTCTTTTAATTATTTTTTATTTTCGGGCTGACCTCAGCCCACATTTAACGTCCAAGGGACTGCTTTCGCATTGCTTCGTGAGACGGACCCCATACATACAATTGTGCAACGGTGGGGCTCAAACCCGTGCAGGACCTATGTATCTCCACCGGTCGCGAGGCGCACACGAATGCATTAAACACTCCACCGAGCTGGACTCGCCGCTGTGTTGTGTCTGTGCCGTACTGTGTTGACAGTCGGCTCTTTTTTTTTTTTTTACTGCTGAAACCTCTCAGCATTACTTTGGGGGATTACGGGAATCCAGACGGACATGCGCCACCCCATCCATGGTGACTAGTCTGGGACTCGCAAACCCAGTAAACCCGCTTCCCCCCCACCCCCAGGGATCGGTAACTGCGTAGGCATTGCTTCGAATCCATGGGAGTGGTGTTGCACCAACTCCTACATTCTACTCCAATCTGACAGTCGGCTCTGTAGAGTCTGTAGTCTGCCGAGGCAGGCGCGACTTGGTTCATCCGAAATTGGGCGGAAACGAAGTCTCGATCACGGCCTGACCACAACAAATAGCACACTGAGATAGATAGGAGATTTGCAAACCAGTGGCAAACTATCGCGTAACTAACTCGCGAGTGTACGAGTTAATCGTTGTCGTCGTCGACGTAGCAGTAGTAATAGTAGCTGGCTGCAGTAGCAACAGTAGGAAATGTACGATCCGTTGGTTCTGTGAGCTCGGAGTCTTCTTGCCCACCACCGTGTCAGTGTTGTGATTCGTATAGTGTAGTGAAGTTGTAAGAGCTGTTCGGTGTTGGTATTGTTTCTTCTGCTGCCGCCGCCGCCACTGTTACCGCCGGCGCCTTCACCCCTCCCACCGCCCCGTGGTAGAGCGTCGTTATTGTCTTCTTGGTGGGTGGCTGGGTGGATGGTTGATTGTTGTTGTGGTTGTTGTTGTGGTTGTGGTTGGTGTCGTTGTTGTTGTCGCTGTTGTTGTGGTCGCTATGGAAACCCCAGTGGAGTCGCCCGAAATGCTAACAGCGCCTCTCGAGGCAACAGCAAATGAAGCCAGCGATGAAGAGGATGAACCTATTCCGGTGTCGATGTCAACCATTGCACCGGACGCCGATGATGTAGAGGACGAAGACGATGTCGCCAGTTCGGTGCAGCACTATCATACGACACCGATGGGCGCCAACAATTTTCAGACGAACGTCGGCTACCGGCCGACGAAGAGGCAGAGCGACAACTACGCCGGCTACGGCTACAAAACGGACTTCGATATTGACATCACGATGATCGATGAGGTACGACGAGTCACTCACTCACTGTCAGACGTTGTTGTCCTTTGTAAGCCTCTCGGAGGGCTCTTCCCACAACGCCCTTTCAACGCCAATGACCCTAGTCGACATTTATGTTTGTTTCTTTGTTTGATTTTTTTGCTCTATCTCTATATCTAGATCTTACGACGACGACGTTTTTCTCTGTCGTCAATCATGATTACTGCCGATAAAACGGTGTCGTTGAAAATCAAACTACTGATATCACTACGTTGATTAACGCTATGCTTATTATAGTTATTACTGGCATCTCTTGAGACTTTGACTACTCATGTTCATGAAACCGTCCAATACAGTTCAAAGGGCAGCGTGGTTCAAGAAAAATTATACTATTGTGTGTGTGTTTGTGTGTAAAGAGACAGTGTTTGTCCACAAAAGAAGGACAATTTGTAAAAAATGTTATAGAAAACAAGTTGGACATTAAATATAACTTTGGCATGTGCGCAAGCATTCTCCCTGTGCTGCGCATATGTCGGCAGATTCACTCAATGCAATATTATATTGGCTAATTACGCACTGGCTTTCCTGGCAGATGCCAGATGCATCCATACATGAAATAAGCCACTAGCCACTTGGATAAAAAATGCTACGCTTTTTAGCAACCCAGAACTTAAAGCGGATCTTTAAGCTCTAGCTTAAGCGCATTTCGCTCTATGCACTGTAGAACTGTGCTGGACCACAGATGTATTCCACCCAGTGCTCGCGGATATATATATATATATATATATATATGTATACCGATATTTAGCATGTTTATTTGCCCACTGTAATTTCTCATAGTGGATGGCTCCTATGCGCGTCCACAAGAAGTGTAACACCACGAAGGGCCGTAAAGGGGTCTTCTCCAATGTTCGATTATAAGCACCTGCACGAAACTGAAAAACGGACCAGGTGAATCTTCGCCCCGTCTGTTTTTCAGTGTGGTTAGGTGACGGTAGCTCTTTCCTCACCCCCAACTTCTATATAAAATGTCTCTTCCTTTCGTTTTAGCTACGAAGATAACTTAGTAAAGGTTTGATTTTCTATGAAATCTGCGTTTATGAGGACTTTCATTCTTATTAATATATTTGGTAATTTTAAAATGTAATGATAGAAACATCACCGTTATGCAAGGACCTCAAATATAAGAAGAATAAGCCTTTATTTTATCATTGCGTCATTCGTTCGGCTCGTCTATGTTCTTTATTTAACAAAAACGGCATTGCCACCGCCGTATACTTTCAATGGAACTTGAATTATTGGAGAAAACTCTAGAAATCGCAGACTTTTCTCTCAACTATGTTTATCCCATGCTGCTCGAGGCACGTGTTTATCGATGCTGCACGCAAGGTGCTCTAGTGAACAGTATACAAAAGAAACTGTATTGATTTAAGCGTTGTATCAATCGATATGAAGACTGATAGCATCATGAGCTGTACGACCTTACCTGTTTCGAACTTTAGAGGTTCCGGCTTAGTTGGAATCTGAGGGGTATTCAAGTTGTTGCTGCTTGCTATACTTGTTACCGGTGGGTGTGCTTCTATAATGCCTACTGCTGGATACGGTTAACATATTCGGTTGCTAGGTACTACGTTGCCCCGTTGTTAACTATGTGTATCTTTTGGTTGTTGCTGCTGCTGCCTTTTCTGTTGTGTCCGCTATATGGCAAGGCTGTGATACGAGCGTTTCAGCAAATCGACACGAACAATAGCGGTCGCTTAAGTCGCAGCGAGATGTTTGCTGCATTTTGCAACCCAAACGGCAGTGATTTTGCGAAGGAGACGATTGTCCTACTCTGTGGCATGTTTGACTCGGACCGGAGCGGTGGCCTCGATCTGCGCGACTTTGCCCACCTTTACTACTTCATGGAAGAGTGGCTGACCCTCTGGAAAATATACGACGCAGACGTAAACAACCACTTAATCATTAGCTCTCGTCTAGAGAGAGAAATTGAGCCGTTTTCTCACTTTTTATGGCACTTAGTCCCTTGTTGCTGTATCGCTTAAACGTGCAGGTTCAAAACTTAAATTTGTTTTCGAGGCACTCGCGAAGATGTGCTCATTATTGCCGAAATTGTTTTCGCTACGTGTTCCCGATACAATATAACAATTAGCTACTGTTCATAGATATGGTGATATTATGATTTATGCCAAACTCGACCAGTAATGCCGATGGCCTGTCGGCATTTCCCCTGATTGCAGAACAAGGGCTATATGATCAACACTGAGATGGTGCATGCGCTCAAGGAACTGGGCTATTCGAAGATAGACCCTACCATTGTGCAGCAGCTCTGCATTAAGCTCAGCAAGGCTGGCAGGAAACTCTACATGGATCCGTTTATACGTATCTGCTCGGTCTGCAAACGGATCACCGATAACTTTCGCCAGAAGGATAGGAAGCGAAGGGGGCGACTTCGCATGAATTATAACGATTTCGTCAAAATGGCCCTCCGGTCGTGTTTCTAACTGTCGTCTGTGTGACCCATACCGGCTGCGCGGTCAAGGACGCGTTCCCTTCTTGAGGCTGCGCCGATTACGCAGCTGTGGCTATGCAGGAGTAAAGTGTAAAAATACCTTCGAACGTCGACGTTGCGTGCAGTCTTTTCGGACTTTTTTTTTCGCATCTAGCCACTACCAGCAGCAACACCACAGAGGAAAACGGGGGACATTTTAGGCAAAGACTAACTGCTCTTTAATAGAAATTGTTACGTTTTCAAATCGGTAATCTGCTAGCTATTTACAGCTGACTTCCGCCGTTTGACTCCCAAGTGTTTTTTTTAGTTTATGCTTCGGGTAAAATGCTCACCATATTTCCATATATGATAATATGCATTATTATTTTAAGAGATTTCAACCACACTTCTACCGAGACTGGGACCACCTTGGTCGCATCATCGAAGACCACGGACATCTTTAGCCCTAATACGTATATACGTGCATGCACAATATCGATCAGTCTTCCGTCTGTATCCCGGTTCATTCCTCACGGCATTACCCGTGGCGGAATTGGCCTACATACTCTACAGATTTGTGCGCGAATTACAAGATGCCGATGTTGCTCGCGGCAAAGTGAGGTTAGTATCGGCTCTCACTTTTGAGTGAGGTTAATATCAGCTTAGGTCGTGCTCTACCGTTTACATGGAGGGACCAGGTAAGACGCCGTACCGTACGTAGAACTAGCGATTACGGTTTTTTTTCTATTCCTACGTAGACACATTATGCAAGTAAGCCACTGTACCACGTCACCTGCATTGTGACATACTTACGTGAATGTGCTTGGTCCGAACGTGGTCCAAGCGACAGTATTGGAAGCATTGCTTGGCATGCCATTTGATTCAAACGGCCGCTTGTGTATGAGCCAACAACAGCGCCGGGGAAAATAGCCGTCTTTAATGCCAGTATGATTGACTTCGGCGTCAGCACGTGGACTGGAACAAACCCTCCAGTCCGTCAAACTTTTTTCGTCAGGCCTCCAAAACATAAACAGCTAGAACGTCTGATATTGTACTTTACGAGTCACAAAAACAATGTTTCTCTCCAGCAATGGATCTCTGAGCCATATATATATATATATATATATATATAATACTAGCTATCTGCAGCTGATAGTCAAATGCCAACTAAGTATCCTATGGCTGATTCTTCGGGTGCCATAATGCTTTTATTACCACTGAAAGCCTTGAATCTCTGCCGCTGTGAACTTCTACCCACTAGATGTTCATCGTCCAGTTGATGCAGCTCGTCGAGGTATTTTCCGTCAGCACCGCAAGCTCATGCTAAGCCGTCCACTCTTAAGCTCTACTTCGGCCAATATGTTTAGCTGTAGTAGTCACAAATAGAGCCGTTTCCACCAGCTGGCATGTTCGCTCTACGAGGGCCCGCAGTTTGATTGCCGTTTTTAGAGCAACCACTTCTCCTACACCGTGCAGTTCCCACTTGTGCTTTGCTCACGACGCTCTAACATAGGTATTTTCAGTAACCATTGACCACTTCAACCCACCCAAGGCTCCTTGGGGTTATCTGGCTCCTCTAGAGGGTGAAACCGAGAAGCACGTGCTTATTAAATTCTATATAAGTTTAATAGCCTATGCGAGTTCGTTTGCGGACCCACTCGTCCGACTTCCGCCACTACGCTGGATCTGCTTGCAACCAGCGCCAAACAACTCATGTCTGATGTCAACAAGACACAAGGCAGCATGACTCTATACCAAAAATATCTGGTCTTCATATGACAGATCTATGTTAAGGCCCTCAGATATAGTATTGCTTCTGGTGACGGTAATGTTGATCACTTTTTCGCTATCGTTCAGAATGACTTTTGGCCTGGCGTGTCGGTCCCAACTAAATATATTGGACCCCATTGTAAACAACTAGTATCCCTGGCGGATAGCTTGTCCCGCACAAACCTTTATAAATCAATAACATGTTTTTGAATTGAAATGTTCATTACATTGGCATCATCAAAGAGTTGCCGTGCGCTTATTCACAAGCGTAGGGCTAAGAGTTGGAGATTCGATCTTAATGCGATAAGCAGTTATGATAAGTCGCAGACGCAACCTCGGTTGGACTCGAAATGAGCGCGTAATTTGCAACCGGAGAAATTCGTGTTCTTTTAGGCATCTTCTCTTAGGAACTTTCTTTTAATTGGCCCACCCTACCGCAATCGTTTCAAATTGTTCTCTCCCACTTGTAGAAGTTCGGGCCACCACATCGAATCAATTCACCTGACTGTCTGAATTCACGACCCATATATCGACTCTGTTTCAAGCAAGATGGCGGCGCCCAGCATAGACTGCTTCGTTTGCGGCTCCGGCTTTTTAGCCGATTCCGCCTAGAATTTGTGTTCTGGTTGTCACTTGGTGGCCATACACAAGGACTGTGAAGAACGAGGAACCTCTGAAGAGGCTATTCACGTGAAAAAGTGCGCGGATTGTTCGGCTCGGGGTCCAGGCACAGTGGTAACGCCAGAAGCACTGCTGCTGCAGCTGGCCAGACTACTCTTCGACACCAGGCTGAAGCTCTTCGACGCCATTGAGCAGGTGAACGTTCGGACTAACATCGGAACTACCAGCAATAAAGTCAAGAAGAACAAACGCGACACCACACTCACAAAACCCGGAAAATGCGCCAAACAAAGCGCAAACGATAGTTTCAGGGTGCTAGATTCGAACGTTTCGAAACTTCCCGCGAATTGCACTGCACCAAGGAAACTCCCCATGACATCGCTAGACGGCGCCAACGGTGGCGAGACTGAAGATATGGAGATTTGTCGTCTTCACGTCTCAGTAGATGGTGCGGCCGGCGCAGCTTCACTGACAGCTATATCAATAGCTTGTCCAGCTGGCCGAGCTGATGACGTCACACTGGAGATGCACACGGAGACGAACGACAGCAAAGCCAATTCGGCGGAGAGAAGCATCAACAACATCAAAAGCAGTAGCGGAGGTGGTGGTGGTGCAAAGCCGTCCAAGAAGAAGAAGGCGAAGGAGAGAGATCGAGCGGCACAACAGCTCCAGCTGAAAGCGGCGCGATTGGATGCGACTTGCGGAGAAGGATGAAAACAACGTACCGCAGAGGCAGAGTGAAGAGGACAAGGAGAAAGGGTTCATTCCCGTTATACATAAACGAAAAACGGCCAACCGTCTCCGGGCGGGATGTGCAGCAGAAGAGAATAGTGATTTGAAAGTATGTCAAGTATTTGCAAAAATCAACAAACCTATTATCAAAGCTCTTCGAGTAGAAGGACTAGTTGCAGATACGTCGGCAGCGGACCTGCAAGGCTAGCTGGCCAACAAAGATGTTAAAGTTGATGCAATATTTAAGTTGCATACAAAAGGTAAATGGGCTGTATTTTGCGTTGTACCTGAGAGTAAGGACTTCGTGCGATGCTCCAAGGAGGACTTCTGGATGAAGGGTGTGTATTTCCGTCGCTGGAACGACGCCGCTCCATTCGAGAAAGTGGTCATGCAAAGCTTTGTGGCTAAAAACGGTTCTCAGCCCTTCAAATGACTAGATAGTGATACAGAGGTGTGTTCGGAGGCAACCATACCTCGACGAATACTATTGTATAACTGTAAAGGTCTTAAAGGGGCAATGGATCTAATGCCAGATGATTTGTTTCGAGAAATAGACATCGCCCTCTTGGTAGAGACGTTCCAGCGGGAAGATCTGCATTTCGATGAGATGCAAGGGTTTCACCAGTTGGCCGCCATGCCTGTTGGGGGGTTGGGCAGACCAATAGGAGGACTTTCTGTCTATCTACGTAACTATTTGTGCCCTATGCGATGTATAAGAAAAGATGAATACTATATGACACTTTCATTCGGAAGTGTTAACACTGTCGTGTTTTATCTCCCTCCGACATTTAATTCTGCAGAAGTTACAGACGTCGTATTCGCGTCGTATTGACTTGACCTACGTCTGCCATCGCGGCAGGAGTACCATAAACTTATTGTTTCATAACCTTGATTGTACTGAGTTTCAAAGCCTTGAAGTTCTGGAGCTTGCTTCAAGAAAGCATCTACCTGTACGAGCTGTAGTACGCGTGCCTGCTCTAGGGCAGGAACAGCAGAAACGTTCACAGATGAAGCCGACCCGTCAACTCGATTTAGCCGCGCTTCCAGTCGGTATTGAGAGTGTATTGGCCGGAAGTGATGTAGATGTCTGCTGTCGGACTCTTGAAGGAGTAATGCAGAGAGCAGTTAAGCGGAAAAAGTTCAAGCCGCGGAGATCCCGGCCGTGGTTCACACGGACTTGTTACCTCCGACATAGAGAACTACTCGGCTTGCTGAGACTAGCAAAAGCCCGAGCAGATCCACAGCTCCAAGCGAGGCGAAGACAGGACTACGCGTCTCGTAGAAAGTCCTACATAGGGCTATGCCGTGACTATAAGGTCGAACATGCGAGGCGAGAGAAAGTTCGTCTACTTGAACGATCAGAAAGGGAGCCCCATGCCTACATAAACCGCTCTCGTAAGGGGATACGGCACTCACTGAGCGACGAGCAGGTAGAGCGTCACTTGACGAATCTGCTGCTCAAACCTCACGTAAAAAACTCGGCCGCAGAGGTTGAGTATCCACTCACACTTGAACAGCACACAATGAGTCTTCCCTTTGAGGAAGAAGAAGTATACCGAGTTATCCGATCCCTTCCTAGATGGAAAAGTAGTGGGCCAGATCGGGTCTACTACGAACATTGGGTGCAATCGGAGCCGCTCTTGAAGGGGATCCTCTGTGATTTCTTTAATAGAATTATGGAGGAAGGGCGAATGTCCAGAGTTTGGCACATTGCTAGACTTTCTCTGTTATTCAAGGGTAAACACGGCGACGATAGAAGTGACCCAAATCTGTACCGGGGAGTGGCGTCGGAGCGAACGCTCAAGAAAATATTCTGTAAACTGATTATTGAAAGGATTGCAAATGTAGCAAACCATGCTCTGCCTCCCGAGCAGTTCGGATTTAGAAAAGGCATGGGGACCCGCGACGCCATTCACGTTTTACAATCCGAAGTAGAACGGGCGGTGTCTCGTCCAGGAGGCCACCTGTATGCAGTCTTCATTGACTGCGTCAAGGCCTTTGACAAGGCTCCACGCGATCTTATGATCGATTGTTTTAGACAGATTGGCATAGGTGGAGCTCTTCTGTGAGTAATTTCTATTTTTTTTCGACGATGATACACTGTTGGTCGAGGGAAGGACCGGCGTGCTTGAGCTAACGCAGAATATTGGGACTCCTCAGGGGGGCCCACTAAGCTGCATCTCGTTCACGCTGCTTCTGGCCGACCTTGTTCAGCACGTGCGTTAAGAGTTTCAACATGCCGTGGTACTGATGTATGCTGATGACATCGTTGTTGCTCATCGTAACATTAGTGCCATCTCGCGCATTACCGCCATGGTAGAGGCGTATCTCATGAAAAAAGGGCTAGAAATAAAGTCACGAAAAACCAAGGCGATTAAGTTTCGTCGCGGTGGGCGTTTAGCTACAACTGACGTTATTCGTTGCTGCGGGAGGCCATTGGAGTTTGTAAACTCTTTCCCATACTTGGGTCTCCGAATTCACTACAGGGGGACATCGTGTACTACACACATCGAGAACAGTGTTTACTCGGCATTGGCAGCTCTCTACGGAGGGGTCGGAGATGTACGGCGACTGTCCGTCGGTACTGCAGTGCGCTTGTTTATGTTAAAGACTCTGCCAAAGTTGGCGTATAGTTTAGACAGAGTGTGGCAACACCTATCTCAAGCTAATTTTAATTTGCTCGAAAAGTGCTTCACACTATACATGAAGCGAGTACTCTGCCTTTCAATCAAGGCGAGAAGCCGCTTCGTGTATGTATTGTCGGACTGTGCGCCGATGGTGGAAATGCTTCGGCTGCGTATGCCATTGACGGAGCCACTTAATCATTTCTTGGGAGAGTGGCGACGCAAATTCACGGAAGCATCGACGGAAGTAAGAACGCTCGACGTCTTTAAGTCTCCTTGGTTGTGGGCCGGGGTGGCCTGCGATGACAGGCATGTATATACCAGGTACATCGTTCACGGGTTCCATCACCTCGTATGCTCCCGTAGGGAGTTTCATGAAGACTATATTACTCAGTGTATTTGTCGGTTCTGCTCGCAGCAATGCGCTCAGTACCACGCGGTTGATTGTCCGGCACTGCAACGAAGATCTTTACACTTCTTCTCTCGGTGGAATGGCAGGACAACAAGTATTTATGTTTAATAATAACATGAAATATTTTGTTCATACTCTATTTGAGTGAAATAAATATGATTGATTGACATATCGACTCTGTTTAACCTCTGCCGTAAATCACGATTTGCTTCGTTCACTTACACGCACTTCTTTCCTAGATGGCATTTTTTTTCATTTCGAGCAACTCTTTGTATGTCCTTGCAATAGAATCGATCTGAAGAGCCTGGTTACGTAGTTTCTTGTATTTAACATGCATTAAACGAGACATCAGTTGTGGAACTCGCTTACTCTCTGTGCAGTTGCTCAGTTCAATAAAGTTTTAAAACCAGCTCTTTTAGGCGAGCTAAAATGGATCGAGTTGAGGATTACCCACTACGATCATCACGTCGTTATGACATCGTTCACCAGCAGTGCTTTCTAATTGTATTGGGTTGATCCATAGGTCCGTTTGGAAAGTCGCATGCGCCGTACTGCGCAGCCCCGGGGGAGGATGAAAACTGTTAGGAGAGGGTTGTTAGTTTATATGGCGGTAAAAGCAGATCTGCGTTGTATAATACCGTGGAACTCGTTCGAATATCTAACTCACGCGTACTGTAACGCTCGAGCCAAAATAGCAGACTTAAATGTGCATTTTCATTATTGAATGCTATTTTATTTCCGGAACAAAAAAAAATGCAACCCAAGTCGTAACTAAGATATGCAAAGTGTATGGCGGAGAGGCAGTAACAGTTCAAAAGTAGTTTGTCCAATTTCGGAACGGCGACTTCGACGTTAACAACCGAGACCGGCCCGGGCGGCCTTTGACAGTGGTCACGGCCGCATTCACAGCAGTGGTCGAACGAAACCCACACCTCTCGTTGCGCGAGATCGTGGCCATTATCGACGTACCATACACATCCGTTCAGATGCATCTCAATACCGAGGGATTGGTCATCAAGTTGGATATATGGGGGCCGCACTCACTCAGCAGCCTTCGACTGGAGAACCGTGTGCTAGTTTGGGATCAGCTCCTAAAAAAAGAAGGACGATCGCCCCTTTCTCAGCACCATGGTAACTGAGGATGAGAAGAGATGATACTCTAGAAGAACGTTGTCCGCAGAAGGGCGTGGCTTAAGCCCCAAACAACTGCCACGCCCGGACCCCATAGAAGAAAAGTGATGTTAAGTGTTTGGTGGGATGCGAAGGGGGTGATCTTTTATAAGCTGTTGCAACCAAACGAAACGATCAATACGATAAAATACTGTCAACAACTGAATATTTTAAAGAGGGCAATTGACCAGAAGCGGCCGGAATTGGCGAACAGACGAGACGTGACTTTCTACCACGACAACGCAAGACCGCGTACATCTTTGCTCACCACCAAGAAATTAATGGAATTTGGATGGGATACTTTGGCACATCCTGGTATAGTCCTGACCTTGCTCCATCGGATCATCATCTGTTTTGGTCCTTTCAAAATCTTTATAATGTCAAAGAATTTGATTTTTAGATGGTGTTAAAACATATAAAGACCAGTACTTCGGAAGCCAGGACGCTACCTTCCTGATGGAATTAATGGAATTATGGGCTTGCCTGAACATTGGGCTAAGGTAGTTGAGCAAAGTGGGCAATACAGCATTCAATAAAAGCTTTACGTTGTAACGACATGTGTCTTCAAAAATAGGTGAAAAATCCGAAAAGACTTATGGACCATCCTAATATTAAGCACTATATTTTCGAGGGCTACACGACTCAACAGGACCCTTGCCGATCGCAGGCCCATCCTAACTTTTTGCCTTCATAATATGCATTCAATTGCGGTACATGTAGGAATTAAGTAAATACCTCTATACTGTGGCTGCGTTTTAGACCTACTGCCAAACACTAAAGAGGAGGCGCGGTATTGTTTTGTAGATAGGTACGTTTATATGCGTTAGTATTGGGCCAGTTAGCGCCCCTACTCGAACTCTACAGTAAAAGAAAAAGTTTTCTATTCGGCCATCCCCTACGGACCTCAATTGTCGTGGGCATAACTCCAACGCACCGAGGGCCGGACATGTTAAGATCATTTGGTTTTATGGAAGGTTTTGTTGGTTGTGCACATGCGTAGTTGGCAACTAGCTCTCAGCAGCTAGTGTGGGACCCACAAACTTACTAAACCTACATAAACGTGCTGATGTATAGGCGCCGCACAGGCTTACCGAACGCGACATTGTGAACCGCCTCAACATGTGCGCTTTTCTTCAAAAAAAAGAAAGGAAATCCAAGTTTTGAAAAACTTGATTATCGGTGACGAGTCGAGATGAGTGATCTGCAATAATGTAGATCGCACAAGCTACAGGATCAACACCGTTGTGAAAGCGGGCCTTCATGCTAGGAAGATTATGTGTGCCTGGCGGGATTGGAAACGCGTGTTGTACTAAGAGCTTCTGCGGAGCAACGAAACAATTAGCAGAGTAAAGTACTGCCGGCTGTTTGACCATTTGAAGCATTCCTCGAAATGCGTTCCGAACTGTACAATCGCTGAAGAGTCATAATCCGCCACCCGCCGCACGTGCGAAAGTGTTTTGCCTAGGGAGTACAATCTTATATGTGGTTTTTCGGTTATCTGTTTTCGTTCGTCAGTTCATGTGGAGCCCATTTTTCCGCATTCAGGGTTCGTTTCATGGCTTTTATGCGCACAGAAATGCTTGTGTGGCGGTGAGTTGATATGCGAGCTGATGTTACGTTTGGCTGGCATCCTCATTCAACAAGACTGTAAGCTCGTGATCTTGAAAAACTCTTAGGTGTCTCCCGCGTGCTTCGTTCTGGGTTCCAAAATCATCATTTCTAAACATTTCATCATCATATTTATATAAATCATATTGAGTATGCATATAATATAGACAATTATGCGGTCAGCTGCTCGCGGTATGTTATTCGAGAGAGGGAGTGCAGTGATCCCTTCGCAAGGGCCAGGCAGGCAGACGCATGAAAGTTTGTACACACCTGAGAGCACAGTCGACAGACCCACTCGGTTTACTCCTCGTGCAAGCTCCGTTCCGAGATAAAGCTCTCGAATAGTACGGTACGCGGTGTCTTCAACCTCAATCGAATTATCTCAGCAACCGGTGCACAGCCTGACATTAGGTACACAAAGCGGTTCCTTGCCCGCATTGGCAGGCAAAGTACTCGTTTCATGTACATTGTGAAACACATTTCAAGCAAACCAAAGTTTGCCCGAGTGAGGTGTTCCCATACTCTGTCAAGGCCATACATCGGCGCCGGAACATTCTTGAGGTGTAAAAGCGCCACTGTCTTCGGGACGGACAGTCGTCGGACATCGCCTACCTCTCCATAAAGAGAAAATAGGGCTGTGCGCGCTGTCTATACGGTTTAGGCAGTGAAGGTCATCCTAGTATAATGACGCCGAAGCCCCAGATACCGGAAAGAGTTGACAAATTCCAAGGATTCGCCGCCGCAACGTATAACGTCATTAGCAGCCAATCGACCTATTCCTCTGAATTTGATAGCCTTGGTCTTTATGGCGTTTATTTCCAGCCTTCTTGAGTCAAGGACCCAGGTCGTGATGAGCGGCCACTATGTCATCTGCGTACATCACAACTGTGGCCTTCTAGAACTCTTGTCGAATATAATCGACAAAATCGGCAAGCAGAAGAGTGAAGAAGACGCAGCTCAATGGATCGCCTTGCGGGGTTCCCACATTTTGCCTTACCTGCAACACTTCCTGCTCGCCTTGTACCAGTAAGGTGTCCTCATCAAAGAAGCTATCGAAATTACGCTCAGATTTTCAAACATTTGGAATCACTCAAAACATTGGGCACAGCTACAAGCGTGGTTTCTGTTAGCATCCTTCAGCATTTCATGCGCTTCCGTCGCAGTTTTTTTCAGAATGAAAACAAAAAATCATGGAGCTGCGCAAAACCTTTTTTGGGGGCACAAAGGTGGACATGATCTCCACTGATTTGAATTAAAACTTTTTTTGGGGGGCACAAACGTGGACATGATTTCCACAGATTTGAATTAGAACTTTTTTGGGGGACACAAAGGTGGACATGATCTCCCTTTGATTTGAACTATGCTGTTCGGCAATACTTATGTGTTTCTGGGTTGGAAACCGCTGACAGACTCCACAACAACAGAGCGATACCATTGGCGTCATCAGCGGCAGACGACATTGGCAGCAGCACCCTCTACAAACAAATTCTGGTTTCATATTGGTATATCTATCTTTCTGGGCAGACTCTCAGCTAAGATTTTACGTTCCACTCACCGCATAGTTTCACAGACGGATCCCTATAACTACAAATGTGCAACGGTGGGGCTCAGACTCGCGCACCTATGTGTCTCCTCCGGTTGCGAGGCGCAGACGAATGCACCACGCCACCGGGCTCTACATATTAGTATATCTAGTAGATATTGTTATTGTTCTAGTAAATATCTAGTGTATATGTTTGACCGAAGTGACACCGTATGCATAAAATAGAAGTGCGAATTCACTTTAAGCAGTCCACGAAACTTTCTGACGGATACCACAACATTGTAAGTCGGACGTCGTATCTACTCTATAAGTGACGCTTCGGTTGAACTCTAGCGTTATCATTTTGTTGAGGACTTCAGAAAGATGTGTGCCTTAACTCAAAAGATCGTATTTTAACAGCAGTTAGCCAACCGGGGGTCAAAGGTGGCAGATTTTGACCAATCTTTGTACTTGAACTCGAATCTTGCACTAAAGCAATTACATCCGAGAGGAGGCTAAGTTACGAACATCCGCAGCTTGCTACTAGATTTGCAGTGCACGGTTTTCATGAAAAACTTTGTTCACGCGGAGAATTTCACGAAGTACCATGGGAATACAAATGTAGGTTCTGCGAGCAGCAAAGCAACGTCCGGCCCCACAACAGTGTCTTAAAGCACCACCGTTGATTAGATTATAGTGACGACAATGCAACGTGCGTAATGTAAACAAAACCTTGGTCAATAAAAAAAAAAAAAAAAAAAAAAAAAATATATATATATATATATATATATATATATAATAACGTTATTGTAGCACTAATATCCGAGTTTCCAGCGTATGCCGTTTATCACACGGGTAAATAAAGCGATTATATTTAGTGGGGCATGATTAGGGCCAAAAGTATGCATTCTAGCATCGATGGTCAGATGCTAACATGAATACCCCAACCTGCGTGCCCAACATGCAATACGACCTCTTTACCTGATCTAGGCGAATATGCAAGAAAACTTATGTGCGCTTGGAGTAAACCACCAACGCCCATCACAATACCAAAAAGATTATAAAAACTATAACAGCAACAACAACAAAAACAGACAACAACGGTGCAACGCGGCCTCGGTCCGGGGAACCCTCCAGAGATGGGTGATCCCTACATTGGACCCTTCGTTAAGGTGCACACGTTCGCAGGGACCCACCGTTGGTGGTTGATTACAATAAATAAATAATATGCAGGCATATATACGGTATACTAAAAAACCACAACAGAACAACAAAAACAACAACAAAGGCAGAACGACAACAACAACAAACATACAACAACAGTGGCACGCGATACGTGGATAGCGGCTGTCGACGCAAGCCTTTCATCCAATCCATCCGAAATGATGCAACAACGAAGTCGTCATTACTCACTGACAACAAATATGACAACACCTGGCAAGACTTAGTATGAGTAACAGCAGCAGCAGCTGTAGTGGGAGGTAACAACCCACCCCACCCGTTGATGTCGTTCATTTCCGTGTTTTGCTGCCTGTGAGACCTTTGTTGTTGTTGTTCGCCGCGTAGCGTTATTGTTGCTGCCGTTGCTGTTTTTGTTGTTGTTGTTGTTGTTGCGGCGGCTGCCTTCGCCGCCGCCGCCGCCGACTCCGTTGGCCGTTGTCAAGGATAGACATTGTTGTCTTGGGTTCACTGGTTGAGGTCGCTGTGACAATGGGGTGGCCCAACGGGGGAACGTCGTCGGATGAGAGCGTAGCGTGCGGCTTCACGGGCGCCACGCAGGACAGCGTACAAACGACTACATTTGCCGCGCTAGAGGACGAAGAGGAAGAGGACGCCGGTGTATTGCCGCCAAGCGAGCCCGACTCGGAGGATCATGTCACCATGGTGCCGCAGTACCAGGGAGCGCCGATGGGCGCTGAGACCTTCCAAAACGCTATGGTGTACCGCCCCGCCAGGAAACTGAGTGACAACTACGGGGGATACGGCTACAAAACGGATTTCGACATTGACATCAACCTCATCGATGAGGTAAGTCAGTTCGCCACAATGTTTCGCCACCATCACCACCACGAGTTTACCGAGTCCACATTTATTCATCATACCCATCTGCCTACTATCTCCTCTCCGCCACTCGCTCTTCGTCCTACCCGGTCGACTGTCTCCCCACGCACATCCCGCAGTACCTCGCCGCGGAGGGAGGGAGGGCCAGCTATATTGGCACATCTGGAGTTTTCAACTATATGCAGAAATAAGTACCCTTAAAGAGTAAAAAAAAAAGAAAAATTGTGTATAGCTTGCGTTCTTCAAAGAAAGAAACGTGTATAGCTTGCGTTCTTTAAAGTCAGCATAGAAATAACTGCATGCGGTGAAACGGCGTTCGTCGACAGCCGAGGTACACATACACTGTAATTACAGCAATGGCTACCGTAGTTACCACTATAATAACACATGGCGTACACATGTGCAAAGGAGTATACGATATGTGAAGAAGAATTACGCCTTCCTTTGACAGGTTCCCACCGAGTGGTAGACTGGCTGAGGCAATATGTTGACGCTATTAGAAGTCCTACGCTATATATAGGCGTTACGTGATACTCACAGAGTTTCCAAATTGCCAGATGTTTAGCACGTTTTCTCTATGGTAATTCCGTATCGCAGTTCCGAGTTCCACCGAGTTTTGAACAGTTCTATATTGTTGGTTGATTCGAGAAAGCAAAGCGACTGAACTCCTCTACATGCTTTGTTCTACGGAGAATGTTGCTGTCATTGAAATACTGATTTGCACAAAAGACCCCGCTGTCACATGAGATCGACCGATTTGACTGGTTTAAATAGTAAAGAAATAGTAAAATCAGATTATGTGTGCCCTATCGATTTGCTAAAGAATGTTTCTGGAAAAGTCACTACTGCAACCTGACGTTGTCGGAGGTCACACACGACAGCGATGCAGTTATGCAGTAATGACACTAATAGTCCTATCTTCTCGGACAAACATGAGTTTTATATTGGGGCCTGGCTTTTAGGTGGCAGATTCCCCCATGTCAGGATTATATCGGAGTGTACACACCTCTCCTAAACCTTGAAAACAAACTCAAGCCGTTATACGTCGGCGATAGAGCCCCTACAACCTTCCAGGACGTGGTGGTACGAAACGAACATGAGAATTCCTCGTTCCTGGTCAGGATTGCAAGTGAGTAGTAGATTTCTGGCGGTGTTCCTGTTATAAATGAATCTGAAAAGCCTCCGAGCAAGTGGTGGTGGTTTAATCCCATTTTACTTCAGATCTAGGATTATAGGAGTCTGTTGCCAAACATGGTTTCACACCACACCGTTGAACCTGTCCCAAATGAAGTCCAGGGCGATGACGGTAGAAGCCTTTAGACGCTATTGTGATATAGTACAGGCCAGTCTTGGCTATTACGAGCGTCAATAAAGTGTTTTTTGAGCATAGAAAATATGTTTTGCAAAAGCCAAAACAATTATGTTTATTTCACTCAAATTGAGTATAATATAAATTTCAAAATGTTTCTTCATAAAGCTCTATCTTCTTTACGCTTCCGACGAGAGAAGTAATGCAACAATTTTCGGTCCAGCGCTGTGCGTTCCACTGCATGATAGTTGGCACACCTCTGCAGGCAGAACCGGTAGCTGCACAACTGGTACTCCTCGTGAAAAATTGCGTTTGAACATAACCATGCACTATGTACCTGGTGTATACGTGAGAAATAGAAAATATTTATATAATAGAAGACAACTTTATTCGCACAAAGGGGGAGGTAAATGAGATTCACAGTACCCCCATGAAGTCAACAATATAGGTGGGCTGAGTGTGGGTTGTCGGCACAGGATCCGTGGATATCATCAGGTGCACGTGCGAACGGGGACAGAGCGCTGCTCAGGCAAATCCACTCTAACGAGTGTCAGCCAGGGATCTTATTCGAATAAAAAGCCAAAAGAAAAGACTAAAAATGTGTTACGCCTAAGCACGCATTTGTCACCTGATTAAGGCCGGCTGCAACTTGAACCCCTGGGTTTTTGACAATGGCTACTCTGGAAATAGGAAAACTAGATTTCATTTTATATCTGTAGTTTGAATAACCGTATTTCCAGTTGACACTTAGTTGACAATTGCATGCGTGCTGAGCACTTACATGATTCATGCATGTAACGCTTTCATGGGCTTTAAGGGAGGAGTTGTCCCCGAACTGCTGAAAAAGCGGACCCGCCCAGAGAAAAAGGTAATGCTGCGCATCCGGTTAGATTTCGACGAAATGGTGCTGTATTCGATTCACTGTAGTGCTTTAGATTTTTTGTGGCAGCCCCAATTAAGACCAGTATAAGCCTAAACAAGGCCAACACGAGCACTATAGCTGAAAATCCACGGTCGAAATGATGGCACATAGCAGTCTGCTACCAGCCAACGCTCTGAACAAATGGGTTAGATTATGCCTAGTACTCCCGCGGACGAACGGAAATCAATATCAGATTTGCCAAGATGATCAGGTCAAGCTGCCTCGTGCACCCTAGTCCCGTCTCTAGCTAGTCTAGACGACCAACCACGCGTCGTAGCTTCATAGCTTTTATATATCTATTATTTTATATGTCCAAATGTGTGTATGTATACATAAGCATATATTTTAACTGTACTTTTTCTACACAACATGTGTGATAATAAATCTAATATTATCACATTTTTGAGCTAGTCAAGAAAAGTTTACGAACAAAACTTTTGTTCGGACAACGAAGCGTAGTGCAGGCTTTCTTCAAACAACAAGTGTTTGAACAATAATGGATAACTTTAAAATAGCTCCTAAGTAAATTACCATTAATATGATGAGTGCGAGTGTCTGGTGTGCGCCAGCGTTGTTAAGGTTGGCATTACACATATTTTTTGTATGTTTAACTTGTTTCCTTCTGGTTGTTGCTGTTGCTGCCGCTGCTGCCGACGCCACTGTTTCCCTTGGTCTTTCCCCTCATGTGACAAGTCTGTGATACAGTCGTTTCAGCTTATCGACACCAACAATAGTGGCCGCCTGAGTCGCAGCGAGATGTTCGCCGCCTTTTGCAACCCAAACGGCAGTGATTTTACCAGGGAGACAGTCGTCCTTCTCTGTGGCATGTTTGACTCGGACTCAAGCGGCGGCCTTGATCTGCTCGATTTTGCCCACCTCTTCTATTTCATGGAAGAGTGGTTGAACCTCTGGAAAATGTACGACGGAGACGTAAGCAACCTAAGTCTAATTTTTTACTCATTTCGTTTAATGCCATTATTGCTATTTTTCTCACACACACGTGTGACGTTACTGCGCGCTACTAATTATTGAGTCTCTCGGTGCATTGGTGATGTCATCGTACCGATTATTGCCTATCGATTTTACAAACGTTTTCTTAAGACTAAGGTCTTCTTCAGGGCAAAGGGAAAGCGCAAGCAAAGATATCGTGTATTGAGCCGTTTAAAAATGCGGTAGCTGCAGGTAACGAATAATAAAGCAAGCCGGTCAAACTGCTCGCACCAAACTGACTGAGAAAGTGTGAGCAAATGGGATAGGCGGTAAAGCATATTTAACGCAAATCTAAGTAAAGTACGATAGACGTTGAAAAACACGAAGCGCTGAAAATTTAACGGGTAACCAAATATGTGAAGAATAAAGGTCACGAAACACCCGAAGAAGGAGATGGAGGGGGGATATGAAAATAAAGGCATGCTTGCAATCGTACAGAAAACATAACAAAGTGAAAGAAAGAGAAAATCAAAAAGACAGCCGAAAATATATGTATTAGAACTCGCAAGACTCAGGACTGTTTGCTGACTGCAGGGCCGGTAGGATGAACACCAGATTGCTGGTGGCCAGACACTTGGAAATTGAAAGCGTCGAACGAAAAGAACCATGGGGATACATCGCGCTAAACTAAACCATTTTGTAATTAGGTAGTAATATAACCATTGTGATAAACAAATTAACAATATTGTTATATATTATAGTATAGACGAGGATGCTTGTAAAAAATGCATTTGATGACACCATAGTAAAATATACTAGTTTGCGAACCCAGCAGTAGGGTGTGTGGCATACTGTGAGCGCATCTTATTCAAACGATATTTAAGAAGGAATGGTAAATAGCTTGCTATATATATATATATATATATATATATATATATATATATATATATATATTGGTGAGATATAGAAGTGTAGACGTACTTATGTTAATACTAATCAGTAGGGTCGGCGGCGTGTTGCCAACTCTCTAATTGCAGCAAAAAGGCTATATGAACAGTAATGAATTGGTGCATGCGCTCAAGGACCTAGGCTATACAAGGATTGACAACCACATTATGACGCAGCTCTGCATCAAGCTTAGCAAGGCTGGCAAAAAGCTCTACATGGATGCGTTCATACGAATCTGCTCCGTCTGTAAACGGATCACCGACAACTTTCGGAAAAAAGACAAGAAGCGAAGAGGAAAAATCCGCATGAGTTACAACGATTTTCTCAAAATAGCCCTCCACTCTTGTTTCTAGCCGCGTGCCACACGCGGAAAGAGCGAGTCAGAGTGAGGGAGATTCAGCAGTTGGTTAAGGGCGTATTCATTTTCAGGGGTGGCGTCGATGACATAGCCGCAACTATGCGGGAGTAACGTATTAAAATAACTTCGAAAATTCGGTGTAGTTTTTACGCTCCTGAAGTTATAAGTAGTACTCGCGGACTATGGGGGGGGGGAGGGGGAGATAACCAGGAAGGATGAATTCCGCTAAACCGCTTTAGATGCTACGTCATTGTTAGTCATTGCCTGACTACGTCGATTCTCCAGGACGGTCAGAGGCTTGTATCGATCGCCTACCCGATAATAGGCCCCTCAGTGGCTCATTAGATAGAAGCGCTGTGGCAGTGATGTCTGCCAGACTTATCGAACAACGACTGTTTGTTTAGCTTAGTGTTGTTGCCAGTAGTAGTAGTACTAAATATTTACTAATTTTTTTTTAAATGTACGTGCAGCCGTTTATTTTTTTCGCCGTAGTAGGGAATTGTAGAGTCTGTTAAAGCAAATATTTTTCCAATGAATTATGGTCTTTTAGAAGTCTTGTTTCGGAATGAGAGTTAAATTACTACAATTTGTGGCAATAGTGTTTTTGCCCGACATAGGAGCATAACATGTGCTGTTGCGAGACATCCAGTCCTCCTAGACAGAAACTAAGCATACCGTGTTCGTGTTCCTGAAAAAATTCTGCTTCCTTCGAAAAATATAAGGCTAGTCAGAAGATACGACTCGGTCGTTTAGAAGAGAATTTGCGAAAAATTAAGTTCATTATTAACTTTCACGCCAAATACCTCAAAATCATTACCCTACGACCACTAACGGCGCTCAAAACTGACACGTGCAGGCAAATGCATTTCATGGTGATCATTTTGGCACCAAACTTATGGCTAAGCGAGCTGTGGTTGCGGAGTAATTACGATTTTTCGACCAGATGTCGAGATTGAGTGCATGCAGAATGACCTAGAGTGCTAGTAGATCATTTATGCATGCACTCAATCTTAATTACACCGCAATCACGGTTCGGATTGCTACGTATTTGGTACCAAAATTATCGGTATGAATTGCGAATTTGTCTGAATGTGTTAGTTTTGAGCGCTGTGATTGGTCGTAGGGTTATGATTTTAAGATATTGAACGCGAAGGCTAACAAAAGTACTTAATTTTTTGCTGAATATTTTCTAAACGATTGTGTCGCATCTTCTAGGCAATATTATATGTTCTTCAGAAAAAGTAGAATTTCCTCGCGAATACGGTGTGCTTAGTTTCTGTATAGGAGGACCGGTTGTCTCGTAATTGTACATTTCATGCTCTTATGTCGGGCAAAAACACCAGTGACTCAAATTGTAGTAATATCACTCTCACTCCAAAACAAGACTTTTCAGAAACCATGTTCCATTGGAAAAAATATTTCCTTTAACGAGCTCTACAATTCCATATACCGCTCTCCAATTTTTTCTGAAACAAAGTCATTTTTGCATGCACTCAATCTTGACATCTGGCCGAAAAAATCGTAATTACGCCGCAACCACAGCTCGCGTTGCCATAAGTTTGGTGCCAAAATGATCATCATGAAATGCGCATTTGCCTGAACGTGTCAATTTTGAGCCCCGTTAGTGGTCGTAGGGTAATGATTTTAAGGTATTTGGCGTGAACGTATCTTCTGACTAGCCTTATGTATTTTTCGAAAGAAGCAGAATTTCTCAGAAACACGACTGTGTGCTCAGTTTCTGTCTAGGAAGACTGGTTGTCTCGCAACAGCACATGTTATGCTCCTATGTCGGGCAAAAACACTATTGACAAATTGTAGTAATTTAACTCTTATTCCGAAACAAGACTTCTCAGAGACCATGATCCATTGGAAAAAATATTTGCTTTAACAGGTTCTACAATTCCTTACTACGGCGAAAAAAGATTTCCAAACACCCTGTATATATATATATATATATATATATATATATATATATATATATATATATATATATATATATATATATATATATATATATATATATATATATATATAATGAAAGTCAGTTTTTAATAAGAACGTAAGTGGAGCGACAATTGTTTCGTGGGAACGTGTATATATATATATATATATAAATGGTCGAAGCCGTACTTTGTCTTAAAAAGTTCTTTAGGCGCTTTCTAAAACAATCACGGCTGTGTCGAACACAACGATTTACTTTTCCCATTTGATAATTACATTTTATTGACAGAGGAAGAGGTTATCGTTTCGGGTTTTCGAGCAGCAAGAGCTTGGCTGAAACTATTCGTGTGTTTGCTGACCACATTTTGCATTGTTAGATCGATTAGTGTGAAAGAACAATAAGAACAAGATGGATCTAATACATGTTCTACCGTGTTCTTTTTATCTTAGCTGAAGGTCTATTTAATAGCAAAACGATAGCAAGCATGTCATATTAGGTACGAAATGCTTATAAAATGTCAGTTCTCTTCTAGTTTTGCTCTCACGCCTCAATGTTTTTCGAGGTGTGTCAAAGTCGCAGGGTTTAAGATCGCCGTTTTCTACGATTTTCATGAACTTCAGCGCATACTACAACAATAACGTCAATAGGACTATATGCATCTCGTATTGTTAACAATTTTTCATGTCCTCGATTCTTTCTTTGTATCTGCTTTGCTTAGTACAATTAGAGCTCACTAGGTAAACCTATCAATGCAGGCTCTTCAGTGTTAAGCTTCTGTGCCAAAAACAATACTAAAATGAAATAAATCAATAGCTTATATGCTAAAACATTTAAAACGTAAATGTTCTCGAGGCACATTGCGAGCCATGTCAGAGCCGTATCTAAGAGATTTTTTAAAGATACGGAGCACCTCGTCACAGCCAGTCTCACTATGACACTTTAGGCTGAATCGGGCTTTCTTGCTTTGCGGTAATTATATACTTTATTCTTTTCATTTGCGGTATTATATACCTTAGTAAAACAATAAGTGAGCACAATATAAAATATAGTAAACATAAATGTTTTTTTTGGATAGCCGAGCCTTTTTGGAACAACAATTTGGAGTACGAAGATTAAATAGATGACGTCAATGTATTGTATTGTTTCATGCATTAAATTCGATGTCGATTGTTTTGTCACCAACAAAGGACAGGCGCATGCGCTTTTCGATTTTTTTTTATGTATTTTGTGGGCATTTTGACTCTTCACGCGCGGGTTACTTCTCTATTACATATTTGATGCCAGAATGCTTTCCTTGGAGAAGAATGGAATACTGCGACTTATAGAAAATGCCAAACGGGCTAAAGAACATAAAACACTAGAACTGGCGTCTGGAAAGGCACCTGGGATAGCCAAGCTATTCATTGACCTTTGGCCAGAAGCAATTCAGACTCTGATGAACGAACTGTTTAGAGTGCGGTGGTCTTCGGGGCTATGGGAGAAGGCAAGTCTAGGTAACATTCATAAATCCGGAAATAAGACAGGTCTCTCGGCCACAGGCCCACATGCCTCTTTAACATCTTGCAAATCTCCTTGAAATCATTCTGGTCAACAGATTGAACAAGGATATATAAATCAGCGAAGCTCTGCCGAACGTCCAATATGGTTGAAAGCAGATGTACTTCCAGCGCTCGTAACAGGGACCTTCAACCCGATTAACTGAAAAGTAGTCGTAGAAGCGCTAGAGAAGAAAAGAACATCTACGTACCTCTGCTGATTTATCTTATTCTAACTAAGCGAGATCTAGTGAAAGCCAAAAGGGTTACTGCCGAGTCTACAGGGTTTGATTCTGGGATTCTTTTTCTGAAAATCGGCGTATGACAGGGTGCAAGACATCAACAATTACCTAGAAGCGGCCGAGATCATTGGCCTACGCGGATGACTTGGCCCTGATGGTCACGGCACCGGCAAAAGCGTTCCTACAAGACACGACCATAATCATCTGAAACTTGCACCCGTTAAGGCCAAGGCACTGTATCTAATGGAGAAAGGGAAAGGGAGATAATCTTGTGATGGTGGGGGCCTACCGATAGAAATTAGGAAAGAGGGAAAAACCTTGAGATGACCCACGAGGTAAACTGGAGCGGCATATTTGCTTTTTTTATACGGGAGATTTGGAAAATGCATAATGCACGGTCGGAGTTGGCAATCAGCAACACCCAGTGTGGGACTCTCACCCACTAAAAACTTTAGTCCTCCCCACCTCCGACGGCTCGGAATTGTGTTGGACAATACTTCGAGACCGTGACATCTGGGGAGGCAAGTCTTCTAGGCAAACCTCCTCCCTCAAGATGTTTCAGCGCAGGCTTTCTGGGCGAGCCTTCTCCCCTGATGATGGTGTCGAGGTAGTACAATCCGTGCGTCGATGAAACAGGATTGCGTAGCATGTACGCGACGATTGCTGTTGTCGCCTGGTTGACTCGGGCAAAACCTGTAGACGCAGGTGCCGTAGCGAGTGCCGTGCAGGCAGAAACCCTGGGTTTGACGTCGTCGGCAGTACCAGAGGTGCAAAGCACGCTTATATGGGTGGTAGATTTGCCAATGCGGAGCATGTAAGTTTGGAACTGTCCGTGCCCCGGTGTCCAAGATCACACTCAAATAACGAGTTTCTTTTGTCACGCGAATCGGATGTCCAGCCAGCTCTAGAGCAATGGGTCGGGTCTTTTTTTGTCCTGTGAGGAACAAGGGCTGGGAGGAGGCCTTGTTCCTCACAGGCCGAAAGAGGCCAAGGAGGCCAAAAAGGTAATTCTGCACCATCCACCTGAGGGCGAGGGCTAGGGCTGTGATGCCGCTTCCAGTGTCGTATTACGGTGAGCTGTCACGAGTAAAAATAGGTCATCAGCATTGGCAAGAGTCTCGACTCCGTCGGGGGAGCGGCATATGTAAAATATGTATGCGGCAGAAGTTTAGCGGATCTTAATCCAGTGGACATGGCAAGGATTATGCCAAGAACTGGGGAAGTTTTGGAGTGGATGAGAGCTTTGCTTGCTGAATCGTTGACTCTCTACGCACCGTCTGTTTGGGTAGACATGGTACTGCGGACAGGAAAAAACAGGGCAGCACAAAAGGCCGACCCAGCGGACAGCAGCAACCATGGTTAGCCGGGAGTGCCGGACGATCTTTACCGAAGCCTTTTTGGTCCTGTCTCAATTGCTGCTATAACACTTAGCGGGAGCATGAAGCGAGATATTTCTAGAAGACAATGTGGATTACACCAGGGCCTGAAGTGCCGTTATCTCGGCCTGGTGGGAGGAACGGGCGCAGGTTCTGCCCAGTCACGGTCAGTTTCAGAGCTACATGCTTAAGGAGAGGAAGGCCGCCAGTGACACATGTGTGCTGCGCAATCCCTGGGAGGCGAATAGCATTGAGCACACTGTTCTGCGCTGCGAGTCTCCTTGGGTAGCAAGGTGCACGGGTTTTATGACCTCTCCATAAGGACCGTTAGGATCAAAATATAACGCGAGAACTAAATAATACACGCAGCCTCGGAAGAATGGTCGAGACAAAGAGCCGGATGGAGGTGAGAGTGAGAGGGGAAGTGCAGCCAGGTCTTGACGCACCTTCTTAGAACGGTGTACACTTTGGAAACAGTCCTTTATCTGGCCATAAGCAAATACGCAGAAGCATAGGCAAAAACGGAGCTGATTCAAGGAGAATGTCAGGGACGCCTCTCCCGTGGCTTCGAAGGAATGCCAAGTGTTGCCGAGCCTAAGCAGAGAGAGCAAATCTAGGTTTAGTGGGTTTGTGAGTCTAAAACTGGTCACGCAGGCTGTTAGTGACGTATGCCCATCAGGTATTCCGGAAAATGTTCAAAGCATAAAGAACCAAAAACATAACCCTTATCCGTATGAAATGGTGTAGGGCGCAACCGTAACTGTCTCGTTAGTTCTATCTATAATTAGTGTAGAGACGGTTTATGCAGATCATGTGGCTAAGAAATGATGCTGGCTGGCTAAGAGAGAATGCTGGCTAGGGAAAACAAGTGTAGGAAAGTGCCAGAATATTAGGAAAAAGCCAGCATACGATATCCTCATGACTTGCATATTTTAGCGAGTCCTGGGTTCTACAGGCTTATTCAGCACGTCGAGCGCACATTCTGGGTGGTCTAAGATACACTGCATTTTGCGTCAGATTTTCGCTGAATATTCAGAGAGAAAATGCGGCATCTATGTACGTTCTTTATCCGGCTAATCTACTTCAGACTTGCACAACTAATGATTGATTTGGCTAACTACGAGTTGATTGACCTGTGAACGCGTTTGGTTGAAGACAATTACTTTCCAGTGGTGAATCAAATAAATAGTATATATCAATATATATCAAATTTAAACTTACTGGTTCGATATATTGCAGCTTAGCTCGGCATTACACTAAATGGCTTTGTTTCAGGTAGCTCTTGTCATTCATGTGAGACGATGCATATATGCGTACATTCAATTAAATAGGACCGTTTAAATTATCGTGTTCAAGACGGCGTTTTATGTGCGCTCTGATCGTAAAATCGATTCCAGCAACGGAACTAGAACCAAGTTCAAGTTACGGAACAGTTTGTGCGTTCACCCTCTGCTGCTTGGACACCCATTATTTATAAATATTCCTCACAGTGGACTGCTTAACTATAAACAGTGAGTCTGTTTATGCATCGATGCCAAACGCCCAAAATGATCCGTTTTCTGAGCGCATGTGCACCAGCTGCACTGCTCGTGCTAAGTGGAAACACGGATTAAACGATTGAACCTTGCCGCAAAGGTTTGTGCTGAAAAGAAGTCTCCATAAATGTGAAACGTTTTAATATATTTGTGTGGCCGGAAGCATCGGTTTTCGCCCCTACTTCGAGAAACTGAAACCGTGCGTTGCAACAAAATAAGGGGTGGTGCAGGTAAGCAAACCAGGAAATGACTATGAAAATAAAGTGAAAACAAAACAAATAACATGTCGCTTGACAAAACAATAAAACAACAAAGCCGCTACCCACGCCGTCTGATTGTAGTTTATAGATCGTAGAAAATTTAAACAGCCTGCACAGAACAACAGGCAAAGACGATGTTGATAAATACGATATCATTTTCCAAACCGAGAGTTTTGTAACAAGCTCTACCAACATACACTTTCCATGTTACAAGTTAGTCCATGATCTGGGAGTCATTTTAGAAGATAGGGGTAGACCAAGAGAGATACGAATGGCGGAGTCCGCTAAACGACCTTGTTGTACTCTCTGGCGAATTGAACCATACGAACTGTTGGAAGATCATGTTGTCTATGTTTGCAGTCTACCCCAAAAACTGTGTGTGTCAAATAGTCGGAGATTTTGGCACCTGTATACAATTTTGTAGAAGCATGGATTTTAACACAGATTGCCCGCGCATTTAGTGACTTCCCGCGTCTTTGCTAGTAGGGTGGCGGCATCTTCTATTTGGCGGCATGTATTTAGCTTGCTTCAGCACTGCCGCCAACCGACGCTGTCTATGCCCGCGCTGCTTAACGAACACTGCTATCCTACATTCTCCCGTCCTTCACAGGCTTGTTTTAAATTATATCTTGTCTTTACTCACGAACTCCTGTAAATGGCTTGGTGCGCGTCTAACTCACCAAGGACGTCCTTCACAGCGGTGCGCTGTCGTCTTTATGCTCTTCACGTGGCGCACCCGGCGGCGGCTGGCCTCCGTGTACTGACCCAGTCGCCGGGCACGACCGCACGAACCTGGTTCCGACTGCCGTTATTCTTCCGTCTGCGTACTCCTTCGGTTCGTCCGCTCGCGCTCGCTCATCCTCATGTGCATCCTCCGCCGCCTCTCAAAAGGCGACATTGTTTAGTCTTATCCGTGCTATACTTGACCACAACGTAATCACAATAAAGCGCGTCGATCACGTCATAGAACCTCTCTCAGAATAGAAAAGCCCCGGGGTGACCCAGTTAGTCCATTTATTTTAAAACTTTGTATAGCTGACCTGTCAAGCTTGCTGCGGCGCATAACAGCCACTCATGTCTTTACGCCGACGACCTCGTTATATTAGCAGAATTCCGAGAACACTTACATTTTTTCACAATGAAGCCAAACTTGTTAACCATTCTCTTACCAGGCTGCAACTATAATAGCAAGGCGTCCCTTTAGCAGAGTTACGGCAAAGCTTTAAAAGTTTACAACTATGTGGAATGTCTTCCTCACTGAGAAATGGGCTGGAAAGGGTTATGCAAGTAAATCGCGTGTCCATATGCTCATATGCTATCAGATATCATATGCTCGATTATATAGAATTTAACGGATCGTCCCTATAGGCCAAATTACGTACTTATACTCAACACAATGGCTGGACGATGACCTAATATATGTACGTACCACGTCAATGGTGAAAAAAAAACTCAATACTAAATAACGTATAGAATTTTAGGTAACGCATCTTGCTTATTTTTCCTCAAGTCACGCCTGTCGTAGTAATGTGAAGACGCACCAAATCCCGTGCATTAAGCGTTCCTTACAATCATCCTTCAATTCCGTCCATAAACCATTCCTGTGGGTTTTCAAAACACAAAATTAAGCTCATCCATGTGTCGTCGGAGCTCCTGCACGTACCACGTCATTGGTGAATAAAACTCGATACATATTGATATATAGAATACAGTAAAACGCACATTACTTATTTTTTCTTTAGTCTGTATATAAAATAGTTCAGCTGTTATTGTTATTGCCATATACGCTATTGACTACTGAGCTCAAACTGCCTCCTTCAACGATTAGAATTCATTTCGTTCAGATTTCGACCAGATTGTGTTCTTAAGTATCTTAAAAAGAGGACCCCAGATGCTTTAACTGCTGCCTGTGCTTAAAGGGAAGTCAACCTACAAGCAGTAACCTTACGTTTGCTAGGATGAAAACAGAGAACGCTAGTCCTATGTGTATCATCTAAATTCTACCATTTAGGCACGAATCCCCTGAGTTCCTTCTTCCACAGACCTAAATGGTGTAGCAAGTGAGCACGCAGCACTACGCTTGGTGGGATAGGTAACGTGTTCGGGTGTGTTTTGCTTGACCGCTTTGATCATGTGGCACTAAAGCAAATCGTGATAGCGTGTCTCGGGACTCAAATGTTGCGAAATCGAGGGCATCGGGGCCATCACATACGTACCGTATCTTGCTTCTGCAGAAAGTGCAGTTTTAAGCACAAAGGTCAACGACACGCGCTTTAACGTCGTCACGTCATTGGTTAAACACGCTCGCCGAAAGCGGACGCAAGGTCGACGAGCAGCTCGGAGCCCTTACCGAAGTCGGCACGTCACCGTCAGATGTACTTAGCGGCTTAACTCACCCTGAGGGAGGATGCGACGAAGGCGCAAAGACACATATCTTCCAAGGAGCGCTTCCCGCGCATGAGCATTTGTAGTCTGGGTACCAAGCTTAACGGAGTTGCGCTTAACAAGGGCCTTTTATCGCATTTGCAGTTTGCGTTAATACGGCTTTGATTCCCTGTTTTAGGAGGCTGCTTTCGGTGGTTAGCGAAAGAGGGCTTTCGGGAAAAAAAATTCGTGACTGCAAACTTGAAACTGCCTATGATAGAATTGCCACAAGCCTGTAGAATGTTTTCTCGTCTTCATTTATATATGGCAGTAAGTTACGCAACGGGCCTGGCCATGGCAAACGCTGGCAACGCTATTTGATTTGGGTTATCATGAAAACATCCGTGTTTATTACTGGTGCTTCCAGATGCACGCGGCGCAGCTTCAGATCAATTGGTACAACTGCGTATATAATAAACTGCGCAATTCCTCTGGAATCGCTCGACAGAAACCGCCTGTACGATTCTGATGGAGGACGTTAAGAGGGCGTTAGCCATAGCGATGAACCCACTGTATGCAGTCTTCGTCGATTTCAAAGCAGCATTTGACTCGGCGCCTAGAGACATGGTCTTACGCACGTTGGCAGAGGTCGGAGTGCCAGTTAAAGTGCTCAACCTTCTCGCGGCCATCCTACAGGAGAACAGAATAACCATCGAGGATGGTATCGCCGAACTCGAACCTTTTGCCCAGACAACAGGCCTAGCTCAGGGTGACTACCTGAGCCCTCTCCTGTTCTCTATCCTACTGAAGGACCAGCCCGCCCAAATAAGAGGTCCGAGAAATCTAATCAAAGTTATCTTGTACGCGGACGACTTGGTCATATATGGTCCAAGCAGGTTTCAGGTACAGCAAGCCTTAGCCCGTCTTTACGTCGCTGTAAATGCTTTGGGTCTAACGGTAAACCAGAAAAAGACAGAAGCAATGAAATTCAGGAGAGGCGGCAGGATCACTGGCACTGACACCTTGCGATACGCCAGTGTACCGCTCGCGTACGTAAATAGGTTTCCATACCTGGGGCTACCGTTTTCTTGTAACGGACGCAGCTTCACTGCACACATCACCGAGAGGTGCAGGAAGGCAGTGACCGCCGTATGGGCAATAAAATCGCCGCAGCTGTTGGCACTCGGAACCGCCTTGAGACTGTTTGATCTCAAAATAGCCCCAATCGCGTCGTATGGGATACGTGTCATTTGAGAGGACCTCACGGCGCAGAACCTCGATTAGCTTAACCGTGTTAAGGCCTTCTTTCTCAAGAGGGCTCTGGGATTACACATCTCGACCCGGAACCGCCTAGTATATCTTCTAGCAGACACACCGCTGTTCACCGAAGATTTGCGGCACCGCTTCGATCTGTCGACGACAACGGCTTTCAAGAACAACCTCGAATGCGTTGATAAAGTTCGCGGATATCGATGATAAATTCTTCGAAACTGGAGCTATGACACGTAACGAATGAAGAGGGGCATATCGTTACAACCGTCATGTCGTGACCCGCTATGCCGTACACGGCTTTCATCATAAACTGTGTAGCGTGCTGGACTTCCACGAACCAGATGACCATTGCAGGTGCTCTAGATGCTAAGCACACTGTGGAAGATACCACGCCGCTTCCTGTGCTCTGGTCCCTTCCCTAGGTAGCCTGACTGACCCCATCTTAAAATATTCGCGATAAGCACTTTCTAGTCTATTTCCATATAGGAAAAAATTGGGTTGTAGCCATATAGTCCGTGTAGTATATACTTATATACCGGATGTCTTGTGGGCTCAACCCCAATGTGACACGACCATGCCCAATGGTGCAATTTTAACCGCTATTGTATACAGTAAAGATATATGTATATATATATTGAGTTTATACTACCTGGCAAAGGTGAATAAATGTTTGAATTGGCAATCGTATCGATTACGTGCCAATATGCTACGGCGCCTCCTGCAATTTCTCTGGAATCGCTGCTAAACTGTATTGTGGGGACTGAGCTAGCTTGTAAGCGACGAGTAAAATTTCTCCATTTACACAGTTGTCACACAGGGACGGCAATTCCTCCAGCGCGATGTCGCGGCGATCCAGGCCTGGCTTTGGATGCGCACTTAATGTAGTCAATAACTCGTTTTATTATCGAATCTGTTGAAACGACAAACTAGACATCTTGAAGTAAAGCTGTCACCAAACGATTTGCTTGTTGGGCAATAAACGCATTCAACTAATCTTTAACACTTATTATTGAGCTAACGAACAAATGCGTATTTAGGAAAACCTGTTTAGATCCCCACTTATATATGAACAGAATCCAATAATTATAATATTAATAATAATACGTTTTGGACCGAGGTGCTAAAAATGATTTGATATTTACTGAACAATAAATTCAATGGGTGTGAGTGTCAACAAGGCTCCTCTAGATTTTAGTGATCGCAACTAGGTGTGTGACATGGAGTAAAGTCGTAAAAGCGTCCTCAAAAGTTGAACAGGCGGATCACGATGAAGATGATGTAAAAGGGAAAAGGAGGTTGCCCGCATTACCGGTGTGTCACGTTTAGAACGTGCGTAATCTCCGACTGTCTACTTGGTAACGAACGAATTGCACCTGGTGTCTCCTGGCATACGCCTCGCCAAGGCTCACCCGCCCATTACCTATTCCATGCGTCAACACCTCTGTTCGACTGCAAAGCCAGCAGACGAAGAGGTGAGGAGAATCATAGTCGCACTGCTAAGTGTCGCCGGTTGGTAGCGTCAGCAAGGAAAACGGCCGCAGCAAGAGAACGCCAGCGCCGAGAAGCCAGGTTTCCGGACAGAACGGAGAAGGCGATGGCGAATGGCCCGATTGGTGACGTGGAGCCATCTAAGACAATACGCGGTATGGGAACTCGCGGAACTGGCGATGACGAGGGATTTTGCCAAGTTCCAACTAGGCGAGAGAAGACAGTGAAAACAGCCGCAAAAAAGTAGCCAAGGAGACTGCGTCTGCAGTTGCTCAGTGTCCACGAGGGGCTGTCTCTACAGAGACCCAGCTGGAAAAATCGTTCCACTGCACAGATAGTCAAGAAGCATTAAAATCTCGTAGCTTTTTGAAGATAGTCGTAGAGCTCTTAGGAGGCGCTCGAATTACGAGGCAAGGGAAATTGGCGATTTGCCGAAAAGACGTAGACCAGATGCTAACGGCGAAAAGGCAGGACAAAGTGGGTGATGCGCGTATATGGCAAAACCCAGATAAAGTGCGTTGCAAAAAATTAACAACACATGTTTTTTAGTGATAATTTCGGTTTGATTTGTTTGAACGTTTTGAAATTTTAAGGGCATGATGTACACGACGAAACACGAGTATGGTGTTAATTTCATTGCAATCACACAATCGCTTCATACAAAAAATAAAAACGTGTGAAAAAACAGTGTTGCAAAATATTAGCAACAATAACGCCTTACGGCGTATTCGATTCTTAGCAGGGCTGTATGACTTATTTGATACTAAATATTCTATTTTAGAAACGGGTTTTTCGTCCCTTCTTCTGAATCAAATCGTAAACTCGGTCTTTCATGGAGTTAATGAGCTGTTGTAAGTGCGAAAGTGGAATATTAGTCCATGCTTGCTGGACAGCTTCTTTGAGGTTCGACAAATTATCATATTGTCGACCATTTGCGTAAATCTGCTTTACCAAATGTCCTCAAAGATTTTCGATGGGATTCAGGTCTGGACTCAATGCCGGCCAGTCAAAAAGTGGCACTCCTTGTTCTTGAAAAAAGGCTTTAGTGCTAGCCGAGGTATGAAACGTGGCGTTGTCTTGTTGAAAAACTGCGTCAGGTCCCCCAATTCTTCTGAAATGGGCTTCTAACTGGGAACCGACGATACGCTGGTACTTGTCGGAATTGTTTAGGCCCACAATCACGACTAGATCAGACTTCCCATTATACCCAAACGCGCCCCAATATTTCACATAGCCACCACCGGCCACACGTTTCGAGAACCATTTAGGTTCCTTCCGTATGTCGTGCCAATAGCACTGACAGCCGTCAGGGCCATCGAGAATGAATTTCTTTTCATCTGAGAAGACGATGTTTTTCCACTCGTTATTCCAAGTTTGGTATCTATACGAAAATTCACGCCGTGCGACAATGTGCTTCGGTTGCAGTCGCGGCATAAGCTTCCTTTTCGCGTATCGCACGTTTTTGTCAGAACTTAACACTCGGTACACTGTGGATCGGTGCACTGGCACTCCCAAAGTAGTCCTGATCCTGGAAGAAGACATTTGGTCATGAGTAGCCAACTGTATGATCCTACGCCGATCTCGAATAGTCAAAACTGGCTTACGCCCACTGTTAGATTTGCACGTTTGGTTCACTCCAGGGTGTAAGAACCTGCTGATGGTGCTCTTATGCCGTCCTAATCTGGTTGCTATAGCAGTTACTGTATGACCGAGCTCAGCATATGCCTCAATTCTTGTCTTTTCGTTATCCGAGAGATCCTTTGTACGACCCATGGTTTAAACATACGCTTCGCTGTTAGTTCGGCACAACGACTGAGCTGTATAATATTTTGCAGCTATAGAATGATTGATTTCTGACATTTGATCCCCGGGATCGAATATCAGCTGTAGCATCGACTATCCTTTACAAATAAGAGCTGTGTTGTTAGCATGTTATTGTTGCTCATATTTTGCAACACTGTTTTTTCACACTTTTTTATTTTTTGTATGAAGCGATTGTGTGATACTCGTGTTGCGTCATGTACATCATGCCCTTAAAATTTCAAACAAATCAAACCGAAATTATCACCAAAAAACATGTGTTGCTAATTTTTTGCAACGCACTTTATATCTTCATTCCAAGATCGACTCCATGTACTTAACGCTCAGTGTACCGCTGATGATTTTAGACTTCCTTAAAGGTCAAGGCGTCGACGCAGTTACACGAGAAAAGCATGCCATCGCGGCACGGGATGACAACGGAAACGCAAACAAAGGCGTGTAAAAATCTGTGCGTCCTCCTGTCTCAGGTGATTTTCCGTCGCCGATAAGGGAGCTGCACAGTGTCAGCTATGAAGTCTGTCGAAGGACAACATTCTTACGCCAATGTCGCTCAACCAGCCGCATAAAAACCTAAGCAAATATTGCACAAATGTGGCGTGACAGTGCTCTAAAACCTACCGCAGAATAAGAGCAGAACATCAAGTAACTCTTTGCATACTGTCGCCGCTAATCTAAGAATAAGTAAGAAAGTGAAACCCATGCTCCAAACATTGCTGAACTAGAACTCAGTTAATAAAAGCGTTATATTTAATCCCAAGTCTAAGATTGGCATCGCCTTTATGAAGACTGTTGTGCAAGGAACTAAAAATCCAGAGCTCTGATTGCAGTTCTGCCTGCAGCATAATCACAACCAGCAATCAAACAATGCTAGTGAATTCACCAATGACAACCCAACAAGGGCTGCTTCTCTCTTTTAGACCCTTTCGAGGTGTCGTCGACTCTACGTGATTGTACGTCAAGCGGAGATTAAACTAGCAGAAAGTGATATTTCTTCTGTCGCCCGAGTTCTGCTATCTAGAGACGTAATCGCGTCACACGATGCGCACACGGAGTCCAAACTGCGGAGCAAACATCCGTCTTCCCTACCCGGTTTCCAAGAGCTTTTTAGTTTTAGAGTTTTCTTTTGTTTTTTTTTAAGCTGTTTCAACAACTGGATGCCTTAAACCTGGATAAGATTGAAGTATAGTAGGTCCATAAGGCCGTTCAATCTTTTCCATTTACAAGTAGAGCCGGTTTGGATGGTCTGCGGCCTCGTCACCTACGGGGCATGCTCGATCAGACAATTCCCTCTTCAGAGTGTCTACTGAACAAAGCGGTAGGTATCCTTATGTCCACAGTACCCAACCACTATTTTACCGTCTCTTTCTTCATGCCGTAAGCGTATCCGCTCCCCGATAGAGAACAACTTAATTAGACCCTCAGCGTGCGATGAATGACCTCTACGATTTCCATGGCCGTGGATAAAAAATATCATTGCAGCAACAATCACTTTTCATTAAGTTGGGGTGGCTATAGTTAGGAGAAGCAGAAGCCACCGTACATGCAAGCAGATGACCCGACAAAGGTGCTAGTTACACTAGACGTCCGACGAAAAAAAAAATACTAGACGAAAATACGTTGAATACAATAAGAAGGTACGATATTTTCGACAAAGTACAAAAAGGCACCAATCTTATCAATAGTGTGGCAGGGCTACAGATAGCTCTCGATCCTCGCCTGGACCACACATGTAACCGTAGCGTCCACAACTGGTATCCAGCAGGGAGATCCACTAACGCCAGCGTTGTTTTGTTTTGGCATATTATTGTGATGTCAACTCTAGAGAAGTTTAACGTCTGATACCTGGGCAATAGAATCCTGGGTGGTCCCGAAGACGTCACGGCGGAGAATCTAAAGGCGTGCTTCATACACTTCGCCATCCAAACGATCATACAAACTCTTTCCGGAATAATTCACACGGCACGTAATAACCTAGATGTTCTGCGTGCTCTCATCGTATGTGAAGAAACCGTACGGATTCTTTGCACAAATTATAGAAGCATTTGCAAGAATTTGCCCACGTTTGACAACTACGCATGCGGCCCTCTGTCTATGGAAGGCACTCTTGGCTCACAGAGATCTAACTACATGTTGCGAACATTCACGACTTTCAAATATAATTAAAGCCTTGCTGCTCACGACAAGGCTACTGGGATGGTTTTAGGTGAGATGCTCAACTTCAACAAATAAGCTTCAAGGGTCTTGATGTGAGAATGGCTACGAGCCTTGCCGCGGCCTGCTATGCTGCATTATTCAATCAATTTGGCTCTTTGACGAATCAAGTGTTAATGAAAATGTTAAAATAGACTTAAGATAAACAACCATGTTTCAGATGCGACGATTAGAAAACAACTTGACCTCGACCCTCTGAAGGAGCACGTAAAGCGACATTTTATCGACGCTTGATAAAAAGACAAGAGAAAGCCATCCCAACGATCGCGCAGGCACTTTTTGGAATACGAGTGAGGAATCGACAAGGAATATTATGGACGATATTACATCAATAAGCTAACGTGCTGTGTTTTTAGCGACTTAACATTTTATTTAGCTGGAGAGGCTTTTAGCCGTGGCTGTCCGTCAGCTGTTCGCCATGCTGGATCCAAGCTCCACGACGAAAAAGGCACTGAAAAGATGAGTGGGAATACTATCCGCACTCGAGCTCAGAGGTCTGAATTGAAGCAATGCGAGTTACAATCTGATGGGGTTGCTGTGCCCATATGGTCTCACGGCAAAAGTCTGTCTGGAATTTAACTGTCTTATGTACAGCGGCGGTTTCATGCTTTCGTTGCAGCTTTGTCGAGCGTGGATGGGTCGCAAAACACGCAGATTCGAAAAAGCGACGAAAGTATCTCGAGCTGCCAAGGAGCTACCACTTCGTGGCTATTGCTTTGGGGACACCTGACTCTATAAGTGTCGGCACAGTGGAGTTTTAAAACGTACGGAGGATATTAGGGACAACCGATGCAAAGCGATGCTTCTGAGACAGACGATGTCATTGGCTGTTTGTGGAGGAAACGCGGTTTCATGTGTAGACTCCATGAGCTCACCCAATATTAACTAATAAAAGTAAAAACGTTCATGCATCGCAGCTGTAAGAATGATACACATATTAATAAAACTACATTTAATTGGCATTAATAGGTTTCACAAAGAACTGTTTATTAGCATCAACTCTCAATATGTCTTGTGTCGGAATTGAATTCGCCATTGAAAAAAAGCCGTTACAGGTACTAAGAATAAAGCGTAAGCGGGTCGTTATTGTCACAGATACCATGCCATAACACAATCTACACCTACCTACACCTGTATAGGTCCGTACAGAAAAAAACGCCGCTGAATTCAATACAAAACTTTATTAAGCGATCGCGTATATTTAGCTACTTACAATTGTTTAACTTAGAACGGACTCACAATGAGACACGAATACAACGTCGTTGGAGACGCTGTGAGAAGTCTGTCGATAAGGGACGCGCCGTAATCAGTCTTCAAAGGACCCGCGTCTGAAGCAACGGACTGAAGGTTGAGCGAGGCCCGCATTGACAGATGCTGAACTACAGGCTATGATGCTCTTACCTGGCAGCAATGCAGTTTGCTGTCGTCTTATGTCTGTATGTATGACGTTTGGCAATGAGCGGAAGCTGCTGTTCGCCAAGTTGTTACAATACCGGCAGGACGTGTACACATTTTTGTTCGTATATGTATTCATAAATGTACACACATATGTATATATATATATGCAACTTCATACAAGGCCGGCTGTATACTAACCTATGAATCAGCCGTGTCGCGCCCAGCTCTCTTTTTTCTAACTAAATTAAAGTATACGAGTTATTTCCCTTACTTCTATCACGATCGATATACTGGCTACCTTGGGGTCGCTCGGTACGCTCACCACTGTATGCACTAATGATTAGCAGACCACCGACCCCGGCGGTTTCAGTACGTTTCGTCTGTACATATGTAATTCATGATACGTATATATATGTTTATATATATATATATATATATATATGTCTTCTCCGGACGGCAAATTTATTTAAATTCAGTAATTTCATCATTTCAGTGATCTTAGAATTTTCATAATTACACATTTTTAACAATTGTAATAATTGAGGGAAACATATATATATATATATATATATATATATATATATATATGCGGACAGTTTATGAAAAACAGGCGTGCGTCCTCTCTGCATCGAGATTCTATTCTGAGATGCCTGACTAAGATTGCCCACGAGCTCCCCATCCGATAACGGACGCAGGTCCGTTATCGCAAGGACGAGTCAGGACGCATCCAAGCATCAGACAGATAGACTCACACACTAACCATCTCGCCCCTCGGTGCGTGCTAGACGAATCAGACGGACGTGGCTTTTATGCAACGCTTTGTATGTAAACGCCTTCCCAATGGACGCGAGTGATTCGTTGTTTCTACTGTGCCCGCATGACTACACCGACAACGATTCAGCATTCTGCTGCTCTGACGGCGTCGATAACCGTCATAGTACACGAATGCTATGGTAAGCGTATGCACCCACGAGGGCGTTGTCTCGTTGCTCCCATGAGCATTGAACAGTGCGGGGGTTCCAGGCCTGAGCTTGAGAACTCTCTTATTCTTCTCTATTTCTCTCTTTTCTTTTGGAGAACTCTCTTATTCTTCTCTATTATCTCTATCCTTCTCTTTCATCCTATTTATTTCGGCTCTTCACTCTCATTCGCTCTCTCTCTCTCTCTCTACGTCGCATTCTCCAGAGAGCACCATGCACCTTATAATAAATATAAATTGGGCCCTATGGTTATACTATGTAGGCTAATTAATTGCTGTACAGACGTCCGACGGGATTTTCCCACGTGCATTTCGCGGCGTTCAGCAGTTTTCCTCTGTCTTTCTTTTCTCGAACCCCATACGCAAAAGCGACAGCTATGTTGTTTCCTATTCTAACTAAGGCTAACTGGAGAAGTAAAAGAAACAGAAAAAGAAGAGCAGAAGATAAACTAGTTATTTCGTCGAAACAGCATATCCAGTTGTCGTCTGTCGTCGTCGAGCGCGTACTTGAATCAGGTTCTACTATTTACAGGCAATATTTACGTAGACTTAATCATCTACCTACTACTACTACACAGCACGCTGCTAGTGTGGCACGGAGTTTACGCGGGTTGTTATGTGGAATATTATCATTGTTATCCAATGGTCTCTGCTGCATGTCCGACGGAGATTCTGGAGCACCTTCCAACTCGTGTGATTGTTTTTTTGTCTGTAGGCTTCACTTAATTGTGTTGCGTATTAACTATTGATATATACACACATATAATATATATATATATATATATAATATATATATATATATATATATATATATATATATATATATATATATATATATATATATATATGTATATGTATATATATATATATATGTATATATTATATATATATATATATATATATATATATATATATATATAATATATATATATATATATATATGTATATATATATGTCTAAAAATTTAGCTATGGTATATGCTCAAGCAGCCTGCCCCGTGACCGTTTTCACACTGCATGAAAAACACATTGAGCTTTCTTAAGTTTAACCCAAGTAGAGTAAGAGCAGGCAAGAGTAAGTCTCTCCTCGTCTCGTTCGCCGGCCGTCACCGGTACAACAAACCGTCTGCTAGATTGGACCGAAGCAATTCCATTTTTCTTTCGTCTGTTATTACTCTCATTTCTATCATAGGGGGGAGAGGGGAGGCGACAGGGGTCATATGTTACGGCACGTGATCGATTGATTGAACGTTGGAACGTTGAACGCTGTTCGCTAGCCAGCTAGATAGCGGCAATTATCATATCACTTGGCATCGTTATCCGGCCGAGGAAGCCAGAATTCAGACAACGACAATGGCGGCTCAAATGGAAAACAGAGAAACGACCAAGGTTGAGCCTTTTGAGCACGTAACGATTGAATCTCTGACTGACTAACTACTGCTACCACTACTACTACTACTACTGCAAAGCAAAGAAGGAACACAACGAAACACAACGTAGCCGTCACGGTAGTGAATTGTCGTTGAGCCAATGCAAACAAAAGCCTTTCGTACGGGCGATTTCCACTAACGTTATTCTATCCTTGCTTTCTAGCTAGGTTCTCCGTTCTCCGGACCACGGAATAAGTGTGTCGCGATCTCGGCCGGTTGGTCGCAGCTTGTAACTATGCGAGACGTAAGTGAGGGCATACGACAAACACACGTGCGTTCGTCCGTCTGTTGCCGAAACTCTAACCGAGTGAAACAGACTACTTCTACTACTACAACGACCACCACTGATGATTTTTACGATTTTTACCATTTACACGATGGATCACGTTACCGCTTTAAGAACGACCCCAATCGGCTAGAATTCTGAGTATCACTCGCCCACTTCAGCTGCAGGAGGGGCTCGAATTTGCGCATTTTTCTTTGTTGTTGTTGTTGTTGTTGTTGTTGTTGTTGTTATTGTTGTTGTTATTATTGTTGTTGTTGTTGTTGTTGTTGTTGTTGTTGTTGCTGCCCTCACTGAACACGCTAGCTGTCCTTGAAGTTTGCGACCCACTCATCCTCTACCTCATCTCGGCATTGAAACAACGTGGCTACTTGGTTGGGTAGTTAGTTGGTCGTCGTTTGCCGACGGTCGGCAAACTTCGGAACAGCGGAAAGTGTCCGTCCATCGTTTGCGTGTCACGTTGAAGTACTGTGGTCCTCGTTGCGATTACGATCATCATCATCATTATCCTCACCACCATCATCACCGTCATCACCATCGCCACCATCGTCATCATATTCGCGGCCATCGTCGACTTCACCAGAACCCGCCACCCATCGTTGCGTACGAACGCCGCTGTCACACTCCTTCACGCTTCATGAGCACGACTTCGTGAGCGAGTGGAGATGATTGCTGATGACGCTCGAGGGTGGCGCCTCCTGCGGCCGTACTAAACTGAGCTGCTGCTGCCGCTGCCGCAGACCCCGGCCCACCAGTATTGCCGCCGCCACCACCGCCACTGCCTGGGGTTCCTGGGGGTGCCGTGGACAACGACGGGCCTGGTGAGTAGCCGAGAGTTGAGTGAGCGTTTCCTGCCTGGTGTTGTTGTTGTTGCTGCTGCTGCTGCTGTGGATCGAGGGGGTGGCCGCCGCCGCCTCCTCCAGCGCCCCCAGCGTCACCGCCAGCGGCCGCAGCGGCCGCCGCCGCTGCCGCAGCCGCTGCTGCTGCGGCTGCAGCTGGTGAGAACGCGGGCGTGATGCTGAGGCCGTGTAAATGTCCGCTCAGCAATGGACCGACTCCGGACGAGCTGAGCGCTGAGGCGGCAGAAACGCGCTGCGCGGAAAGCGCTCCGTGAGGGTCGTCTGCCAGCGAGCCGACACCGCCGCCGGATAGAGGTGACCCGTCCAGATTCGAGTCCTGCCGTATCAAGCCGGCCGACGGATACGAACCCGAGGTGGAACTCGACGAGTGCGCTAAAGAGGGACAGAATAGAGACAGACAGAGAGATAGAGAGAGAGAGAGAGAGAACAGCAAACCAACATCAAAATTCAACAGCACCAGACAAGAAACAGACAACAAACAATTGTTGTTAGACGGCGGTCGGTAAGAACCTCGCGGAAATCTTGCTTTTAATCTGAAAACACGCCTTGCTCAGTAGGTGAGTAGTGCCAGCTCGCAGTAGACGTACTGCGAGCACAGAAACGAAAATTCCACATCGTCGTATGTTATCAGATCGAGCATCTAAACGACTTCTCTTGATTCCGTTGACATTGTCAACTCGGAGAGGTAGAGAAAAAGCAGCAGCAGCAGCAGCAAGAGCAGCACTAGTAGATAACCTCGAACTAATCACGTATCATACGCGGCATGCACTATCGTAAAAATCTACGCAATGTAAAATATACATATATATGTGTATGTATATGTATATATATATACATTTATGCCAGACTAGTTCTGTTTCTGGAGGTTCTGTGTCAATGATCAATCGCTTGGCGCCGATCTTTTAGTTTGGTCCGATCTAGTATAGACTGAGTTAAGGCGTCTGCAACGAAGGACCACACATTCCTGCGTCGCTTGAACGTGTTGTCTCTCCCATCACCATCAATACCACTACTATCACAATTCTTGCACCAGAGCTACTGTGATGTCCAAAGTGCTGTGTCAGCACGGCCACGTTTAAACGAGTTCGTTCTAACGATGAATCGTGATCATGGAGCACGCTAACGCTATGGGTGGCTAGTATGGTGATTATCGACACGACAACGACCCCAACGCGACTATAACCGAACATCGTAAAAACTACTATGCATTCGAGAGAGAATTATAGTGAATGAATAACTGTTAGCTTAACTCTATGATCATTGCCTTGTTCTATAGACCATATTTAGTCTAAATCATCCAATACCTGTACGAATCATCGGCGACGGGAAATCGCACGGGAAATCACAAAAGAGGTCAGTCTTCCTTTTTTTACGTAAACGTTTTGTTAGCTAGACAACCCCTCCGTCCTAATAGGACGACCACAACCATGGGAAAACGTACGACTCGCCACGGTATTTTCTGAAAAAGAAACCCTCATAGGATGACCAAGTATGACCTACTTTATCTCGAGCACTGCCTCCGCCGCCCATACAACTAAATCGAAGGTAAAATGGGTGTAGTCGTCGTAGTAGTAATAGTAGTGTCAAAGTAGCAGTCGAAGTAGTAGTAGTAGTAATATTAGTCGAGCGCGGTAACGTGGTGCATTCCTCTGCGCCTCGCAACCGGAGGAGACACATAGGTGCGTGGGTTCAAGCCCCAGCGTTGCACCGATTTGTATTTATGGGGCTTGTCCGTCTATGAAGTAATGCGAAAAAAAGCAGCCCCGTGGACGTTAAACCTGGGCTGAGGAAACTTTACTTTTTAGTAGTAATATAAAAAAAACAGTGACAGCAAAGCAAACAAAACTGGAACTGGATGGAAATGGCTGTACCAACTTAATTCAAGCTCAGTAAAGAAACAAACAAAATTCTAATATAAAACGTCGTGGTCGTAGCGGTAGTAGAGCTAAGTAGTATGCGGAGTGAAGAGAGAGAACCAGTTCGACATCTGTACATATCACACGAAAATCAGGCGACAAAAAGCAACGTATGAACGTGGGCACGATCGCGTACGATCGCATGAACAACTTCCGAAGTCCGATGAGTACAACATACGTACCTCCAGGACTGGATCGCGTCGACAGCCGAAGATCGGCACTGAGGCCGTGCTGGCTTGACAGTCCCGGGTAGCCGCCCACGCCGATGTCGGCCGCGAAGAACTGATGACCGGCAGCGGCGGCAGCAGCGGCGGCCGCTGCCGAGTGCCTCATCGACGACATGAGGCTGCCGTAGCCGCCCGCGGCGACTGTGGCCGCGGTCGCTGCCACCGAGGCCGCACTCGACGCCACTGAGCTCGAAGACTTCTTCGAGCTTTTCTTCGGGGCGGCGCCGTCGACGGTCTTAGGTTTGCGCTTTCGCGTCTGAATGCCGTCCTTCTTCATGGCGGCTGGCCGGTTTACCTGCGACGCGCACGCATTAATGCATTTCACACGCAACACATAGAGAGAGAGAGAGAGAGCGAGAAAGAGACACATCCATAAGCACGCGGCCACAACCACATCAAAGTTCAAATCTTTCGAGTTTTATTTATTCGAAAAAGTATTAAAAACATCAGTATTCCTAAGGGATCTTGGGGAACCATTCGGCGGAGGGAAGGGACCCTGACGACTGACGCCGCGTTTCCCCGCTGTAGGTCGATCGATACGCGCTACAGTAGGTACTCTCCAGAAGACTCTCAAAGTTCAAATGTTTTGGCCAAAAATCTTGATTTTGGTTTCGACGTCGTAGAAACCTGCCAGTGGTCTGCTGCTGAACGATCGGCATCGATCGGCACACTTACTAATCGAGAGGCCACTGATGGTTGCGATGGAAGGCAAACAAAATCTCGTCGTTGGATACTGATAAAGCGCCGTCGATCAGCAACAAAGCCCCAGTCCTGTAGCCAACAGTTTACAGGAAACACGTGATGCTTTTTGTTGTACTCGTTGTAAGGCAAGTTGGTTGTTGAATATATATCGTAAGCATACTAAAACGCACGCGAATATATATATATATATATATATATATATATATATATAATATGTAATATATATAAGTATATATATGTATAATATATATGTAATATATATATATATATATATATATATATATATACATATATATTTTACTAGGGGTTAGATTACTAGTCTCAACAACTACACAACACGTTTGATGGGGCAAAATTGAAAAAAGCACACGAAACGCCCTTTGTACATTACTGGATTAAGGGTATGCCCTACCTATCTGGTAAGGAGTATTTAAACCTACTAAAGCTCAGGATCAACGCACTACCAACGCATGCCAGATTGGCCAGGGGACGCCCGGGCTACAACAAACGTTGTAGGCACGGGTGTCATGCGCCTGAGACGTTCGCAGATTCGGATCCATCACTATCTCTATGAGTGGTGTATGGGGCTCTGAATCTGCGAGTACGTTGCAAGGAACCTTGAGGATATACCACTCGTCCATAAGAGCGGCGGCTACCATCAAGCAAGGACACGCACAGCTGATTCTTAACCTCACGTGACATCTTTTCACCACCATTTTTATTAAGGCGAGCACTGCCGGGTGTGCAAACGTATTGTGTAAATGATTAATAAATCATCACAACATTTTCTATATATATCACAAGGATACTAAAACGCACGCAAGCGCTAACGATTAGACTGTAGACGCAATACACTTTTAAAAGAGTTTATATAGGGCAGTGCCTTTGGACCCCACTGACCATATGAGTTTATAGGAATATTGCCTGCCCCCGAGGGCAACTCTCAGAATCGACAGAACGAAAACGAAGTGTGATATAACGAGACTGGCAGCCAGCGATTGTTAGTAGATAGATCCGCAAAGCTAATTTATCCTGCTTAAGGGAGGTGGAGAATCAGACGCATAGTTTATCAAAAACGCGCCCCCTGACGGATCGCTATACTAGCAACGCGGCAAAGCATATCCGTGTGCAAAAAGCAGGCCAACCAAAGCCGTCTTCGAGCTGAAGATAAACAATACAGTTCTGCCTAGATGGGCTGCCTCGCATTTGAAGAATGTACAACAGAAACTGCTCAAGACGGTGTATACGCATTGGTGGTTGTCGTGCGCTTTTTATTTCGAACGCTGTCAACATTTTCGATTTAAAGAGTGTATATGTCTTTGGGACAGACATGTATCCTTATTTCGGCGTGAGCCTAAATAGAAGCAGCGTAAGAGGTTTGTGGTATGCGACCAGCAAGATAGCCTACAATAAGCCCGTGGCTGCGGACTGTCGGAAGGTTCTGCTAGATAAAACTTATTATCTAGTAGAACTTTCCGACAGTCCGCAACAAGAGGATGCTACTCATTAATCGTTAACATTTGACTACGGAAAACCACCTATTAAACCCGAAGAATGAAAGGAAACGTCCGCGCCAAATAACAGTACACAAAATCTCGTATGCCAAAGACGGATCCAAAAACACCGAGACGCACAAACTAAAGTACCAGCTTTGTAGTACGATGTTAAATGGTAGAAAGCGATCGTAATGTCGATATTTATCGTCAAATGCTAATTATTTATGGTCAGTACTGACTGATTTAGGACGAACAGTTCTGAACAAACGGTGTAAGAGTTTTTGTAAACTTGGGCGGAACTACAGGGATCTGCCCAGCAGATCGGCACTGAGCCCATTGCTGCTACTACTACTGGTGAAAAGATGAGAGATCATTTAAGGGTTACAACTCGTGAAATCTGTGCACCAATGAGTCTGAGTAAAGTAACGGTGTTATCAACTATCCACACAATTGGTGGTTTATACTATGGAGTTTATAATATAGACATTATATGTTCTTACCTTTTCGTACTCGCTTCACTTGTGTAATCGTTATACATACCCCGTGTAGTTTGTAGTAGAGGCCACATGCGTTACACACGGGTTCGCCTTGGTTATTTCTGCGCCATAGGGTTGTGTTGTTTGTATCACAGTTCGAGCATACGAGACCAGGTCGCTTGTTTAGACTTGGCTGAAACACACAGTAAATTAAAAACATAGGTCGCTGTTAATACGCATACATACGCGCTAAGTTATCGCCCAGGTTAAAGAGCATACTGTAAGTAAACTTCTTGTGATATTGTCCCTACTTAGTTTTTTTATAGAGTATCTACAGGATACTGTGTACACTAGTCTGTAGATACTCTGTCAAGCGTGCCAAATTTCATGGAGAACACGTACCATGTATGTGTTGCTATGTATTCAAGGATTTTACATGTATACAGTTCAGGCGCTATATATTGTATATATATATATATATATATGGCCGATAGCAGGCTAACAGTTCAGCAGAGAAACCCAGCGAACGAAGGCACATAACGATACAAATAAGAGGGCAGTCGCGTTGCTTTCAAACGTTGCCGCCAAATTTCGAACGCGTTAACCACCTGTGCGGCGTAACCACCAGGTCGCCACGTTCTACTGGAGCGCCTGTTACCTCCCTGCGGTTATCTAGCTCAGTCAGCCAGTCAATCTGTCTCCCTGTTTGTATGCGTGTGTTTGTCGTTAGTGGCTCTCACGTTTTTGGTTCACCTCTTCCCCAACTCCTTTTTTTTGGGGGTTCCTCTATGCATGTCGATGTTTCTGCTAGTGTTCTCTATCTTCTAACCTAACACTTACTGACTGGCTAACAGCACGGTCTCAGTATGCAGGTATCTGCACCGAACACCTCACTAATAGGCGAAGCAACGTCGTGACAGTCGCAGCAGAAGCAGAGAGCCGCCAATAAAGTTGTTGTGAAAGCGAACCGCACCTCACACCTCAGAGCACTCAGCAGAACGAAGACCTGTCTGCCTATGGCCGAAGTCGAGGCCGAACTGCTCGGCCACATTTGCTGCATCTTCAGCCTGTCCATTTAGAGCCGTACTTTTTTATTAATTCTTTCGCCTTTCGTTCTTATCTTTCTTGTCGTTGTTCCTTTGCTCTCTAGTTGTCTGTCGTTTTTCTGTAGTCTTTCAAGCCCCCCCCCCCTCCCCCTCAAGCCGTATCCACACCTCACATATGTATATACTCCTTTAATTTATTTATCAATTTATATTACAATCGTGTGTAAGTGAACGTGTTAGCTTTCAGTCTATAACACACCTCACAAGAGAGACGTCAGCAATACAACAACTGTTGTTGCCATTGTCCATTGCCGAACTTTTCTGACCATACGCGAGTCCAACATACGCGTTTGGTGGTAACGCAAATTCGTACACAGTCGTAAACTTTAGGCTACGTGGGTTGCTTACGCCAGTGCTTATGCAGCATGGTTTAGCCGGAGCGGTGGAGACGACGTCTGCAGTTGTACCACTCGTTTGCAATAGAAGCAACAATAGAAACAACAAATACAGCAGCAGCAGCAGCAACAACAACGGAAACAACAACAGCAGCAACAACAACAACAACAAGAAAAACAGCAGCAACAGCAAAAACAGCAACAATAACAACAACAACAGCAAAAACAACAACACCGGGAGTAGATGTAGTAGTAGTAATAGCATCGACCGAACAAACTTAGTGATAACGCAGTGGACGCCGTCTACAACCACCACCACCACCTTGCGTTAAAAGCGACGCGGCCATACATTACTAGCAGGGACTGCCCCAGCTGGCACTCCTGCTGTCGCGACGTCACCCTAAAGTGAATAGCAGATAACAAACCTTTTATATATGTATATATATATACATATATATGTATATATATATATATATATATATATATATATATATATATATATATATATATATATATATATATATTCATTCGATCATAACCATTCGTGTACAAGATAATATTTGCAAGTATAGTTTAATAGATTACGTTCTAGACCAACACGATATCTACACGCATACACTAGCTGCGGATTTCATCCCTGTGTCACAAACATGAGTTAGTAACGACAAAACAAGCTAAACGTTAAATAACAAGAAAGATTTCACAGCAATGCATATAACGGAATGTTGAGGCAGTCTTTACCAGATTACGTGAGTACACAATACGTGATTGCGTTGCGGTCCTCTTTGTTATAGCGATGTCGAAATTTGGTCTCACAACACTTCCAAATTTAGGATTCGAATTAACATACTGCCTTAGCTGGTCAGCAACGGCGGCACATGGTCTTTCATTGGTTGCCAAGCGAATGCAGACAAAGTGAACCTTAGCCCACCGTGTGCCGCTCGACCAAAACCACCAGTTTTGGTCAAGCAAAGAAGAATTAAAACGCAGGTTTTAGGGAGGTAAATTTTAATTCTAGGCCATCCATCGTCCCCTACGGTCTTTAATTCACTCTGCGGCATAGATTCAATGCAGCACCGAGGGCCGCACATGTTGGGATATGTAAGGCTTCCCCACCTAAGTCCTTGTGACAGCAATACGAAGTGTACACACTTACACGTTGAGGCGCGGATAGGTGCGTGATTGCTTTTTGCTCGACACGCAAAAAAAGAATTGATTTATCTAGGTTGAATAGCCACTAAGTTACTGACTACTCCGCACCCATGCAATTGTCAGATCATTACCGCATCAAGCACCAGTATTATGTAAAGGAAAAATTCACGTAACGGGCTGCGGATAGGGAAGATGCACATCCTCGAGGTCGACTAAAGTACTCATCAAGCTCATACAGGTATGCCTTGCAATGCGTGTTGCTCTCCAAGCAGCCGCTTATGTACCCTTGAAGTTCTATTGTATCCATCCATAAGAAAAATCTATGAGTCGAATGTGTTTACTTAGTCGAATGTGTTTTCTCACTAATATTGACTGTTTTTGGCCCTCGGCTAAACCGACACTAATTATTTGCTTACTCAAAACTAGTTATTAAAGAAGTGAAACTTGGAATAGTTCTAACTGTTACAAGTGGTGCAAATTGTTCTGCCTATAATCTTTCTTAAAAACAAAGATCTGAAAAAGATATATTGTACATTGGAGAGCTTGTAGTCAGTACTGCTTATTACGAGTTATTGCACGAATTGAATGACTTGATTAGGGCATGCCCCCAGCAAACGTCCCATCGATAAACACGATCAAAGTCAGGTCAAGGTCACTGAAATTTGCATCTCGTGCGTCTATGCAGCAGAATGACGAGTGATCAAATGAACGACAACTAAGCATAGGTAAGACATCCCGACGTCTACCTCTAGAGGGATTTCCGGAACGGAATATCGTGTGCGAGCCTACCGGAGGGAGATACATGTACCTGAAGAGGTATATCGATCGTATACGGCTACTCTCGGTGTTTTTCTAAATCTACCAAGCCAAACGCAACCGCGGAATACCGAAGACTCTGTTGACGTCTCTTGACTGGATGTTGCTGTTTTTGGTGATGGTACATATGTCATTTTCCCGCTCAGAAACAGTCCCAAAAATATTTTTTTATGCGGAGTTTGCTGCTTGCCAACTGTTGTGTCTGCGTTGTGTGCATATTTGATCATGCTTTGTAGTTTAGATTGGTCACTACACTCACAGTCACAGCGAATGACTAGTATTATGACAAGTGTTTTTACGGAATCTTCGTACCAATGTGGAAGCCTTTCTACTTCTGAAGGGATCAAATCACTAGATCACGCCGATGAACTGAGTACGCAGATCTCCAAATGATTTAAAAGCCTGCCTAAAAAATTTGCTTTTCTACTTTTTACTGTACTATATAGTTCCAGACTGTGCATAGAATGGCCCACAACTCAATATTTAGTGCCTGATATATGCATGTTTGTTTATATACAGCAATATGTATGACGTAAATTCAAATTAATGGGTAAGAAACGACTCGGTTAGTATAACTGAAGAATTCATTGCTAAGGTAAAGTAATCACCCGAGGCCTGAGCACAGCTATCTCGTTGTTCTCTCACGAGGCGAAAAATTCCCTGTTCCCAGAATCCCCTGCGGCTGTCACATGAGCTAGTCCGCTACCGTGCCAGTCCTTCGGTTCGTCGTTCGAGTTTGTTAACACAACCTGGAATTAAAACATTTTTTAAGGAGGTTGTTTTTAATTCTAGACCATCCTCCGTCCCCTACGGGCTTGAAACTCACCGTTAGGTATATCTTCAATGCACCGAGGGCCGGACATGTTGGGATATCTAGGGTTTCCCCAACAGTCCTTGTGGCAGCATGGCCGCGGACTCTCAGCGCTGCATGGTTTATTATCTATTATCAATGAGCATCGCTCATAGTGGTGTTATATCTTCATGAAATTTATAAACTTCTACGACCCAACGGTACCAATGTATACTAGATTATAACATACAGTGTCAGAAGGAAACCATCTAGATAGAACAAAAACAGAACACGAGCAAATTAAGAACAATTATCCACTCAAAATTAAACACTGTAACAACGACATGTGCATCCCGTGCCATGTGCCTAATGAGCCAGCTGAGCCAGTCAACTTCACCATTCATGTTTGTGCGGGTGATGAGAGGGTTGTTTTTAATCGGACGGAGGGAGCGGAAAAGCTTAAAGTGAAATTCAATCATGGGAAGCGTAAAGTAAAAGTCAGAACGCATACCAGAAATTGTTAAGGCACTTATCCGGTATAAATAACATCAGCTGAAGATACGGTAAATGTGCAATATATGTGATGCCATAGTAATTACAGTTCGTTTGTGTTCGCTAGGAATTGCAGAAGAACAAGCTACTAGTTTCAACTGTGATACAGCGTCAAATGTCGATTGCTAGGGACATATCACCTTTCTTATTCAGGCGTTGCTTAGTAGTGAAGACCTCAAACATGTATATGTGTATAGAAACTTTTGTGTAAATATATTATCCTAGCTATGCCGACTCTAACAGCATGTCATTCGATGGCATTACTTGACGATAACGCAAAACTGCTAGGTTTTACGAGATCTGTTTACGATCGGGATCGATTCAGCCATAGCAGTTGGTCGAAGGCTACGCCAACCAACGTTGAAAACGTTTGCTTACTGACGGAAAAATCTCCCTAGTTAATCTGTCAATCAATCCATCATAGTTCGTCTGATCACCGTTTGTTGTTTATTTACTACTGTGCGTCCCACCTGCCGAGCATAGTCTGTAAATTATAGCCTGATGACATGAAATGTCCAAAGTTCGGTCTGTTGCTGCAGTTGCTGCGGCTTCTGTTATTGCCTGCTTTTATTTTTCGTCGTCTTTGGTGTTTCTCCTTCATTTTCCCCTTTTTCCTGGGCTTCTCCTGCGGCAGCCGTTTGCTTGCTGGTGAGAACCCCCCTTTCCCTTTCTCTCTCGCTCGCTTTCTCCTCATTCTAGCTTATTATTTATATCGATGTGTCTGGTTGGCAAGCCGTCTCTCTGTCTGTCAATCTCTTTGTAGTAGTAGCAGTAGTAGTAGTAGTAGCAGTAGTAGTAGTAAGTAGTAGAAGCAGTCGTAGCAGCATGGCGTCTGCTAAAGTGTCCCTGCCAGCACCGCAGCACCCGCACGATGCCTGTGTTGTGGGTCGGTCGTCTGCCGCTCGAGAGACTGGACTAATGTTATTTAGGCTCCGCCCAGCGCGATGGCGGCCGTAAGCTCCGCCCTCTCGCCAGCTACTGGCCGAGGGTTGGCGGCCGCTGCTGTTGCTGCTGCTGCTGACAGTAGCCAACGGCGCTTGCCGCTGCTTCCCGGCGATGATGATGATGGTGGCGATGATGATGATGATGGTGGTGGCGGCGATCACGGGCATGTTAGTGAGAGCGATGCTGACCCGTCCGACCGCCCCTTCGCTCCGCCGTGCCTTCGCTAAACAAAGATCATCGCCATCATCGACGCCGCCGCGGCGAGCTCCTTCATCATCAACATCATCATGACGACTCATCCATCGGCAACGGCGGCAGCAACAGCAGCAGCAACAGCAGCTGAAGTAGCCGAAGTAACAGCAACAGAAGTAGTGGCAGATAGAGAAAGATATGAAGAGAGAGAGATAGAGAGAGAGAGAGAACAACGCCGCTGTGGCAGTCACCAATCGAACAGGCGAGGGAACGGGCAAACGGGCAATTGAACAGCGGATAGATGACTTTAATATCTACGTAGCAGCAATCGATCAACGAACGACTTCAACGTGCCGATCGATCGAGGTGTCGTACATCTATCTACTGCCCTTTCTTTTTGTTATATTTCTCTTTCACTAAATATATATATATATATATATATATATCATCTGGTTGCGTGTTGTTCGCTCTTGAAAATGGAACATTAATTTTCGTTTGATGAAAACTAGATGTAATCGATACAGTAGCCGGCCGTCACCCATAAACGCACAAACGCACGCGCCCGTGGGAATATGATACGTGAAACGAATTGCTGACGAAATACCAGCAGTTATCATCATCATCATCGTCACCCTTATTATTATTATTAATGTATGAATATCCATTGCGATCATCGCGATGGTGGCAAAATAGTAATGCTTAGATTGGCTGCTACGACGTAACAGTCAAATCGAGCAGGACTTGTGCCGTGACTATGAGACATAGCTTAGTTTGGACAAGAGAGCAGTTGATTAAACCACGTAACATAAAGGTAGGCTCACTTAATCGCCAATCAAGCAGGTTCCAAAGCTTTGTGCATACATATATATATATATATATATATATATACGCTTATGTATGAGGCATAAGGCATTCCATTATATATATATATATATATATATATATTTATATGAGAACCAGTTACTAATGGATAAAGCGGTAGGGTAGAGGTTAATGTCACATGTATGTATATATGTCGATGGCATATCTATTTCTTTATATGTATATATATATATATGGGACATCTTAATGGACGTCCTGGCAGGCTAGAGGTTAATGGTGTTAATGTGCTTTGGGCGCTGGATGAGCGAGCACCCGTCGGCCTCGCATTTATGACGACGTCATCATCATCATCATCGCTACCCCAACACCAGGTTAATGCGTAGGCACAGACTGCTGCGTAGACACTTTGCGTCTGTCTCGCAACGGCTTCAGCAACAACAACAACATCAACGACGACGACAACAACAACAACAACAAAATCTCCAACATCATTGACAACAACATCGACAACAACGACAACAATAACAACAACAACAATCTCTTCAACAGCATCGACAACAACACCACCAAAAGCAACAACAACAACACTATCAAGGGTAACAACAGCATCTACGACGTCGACAACACCAACAACAACAACAACATCAACAGCAACAACAACAACAACAACAACAACAACAACAACAACAACAACAACAACACCAACAACAACACCAACAACAACAACAACAACAACAACAACAACAACAACAACAACAACAACAACACCAACAACAACAACATCAACAGCAACAACCACTACAACAACAGTAGCACTTCAGCTCGCCGTTTGGCGCGACGGTTGAAATTGAGACGACGACGACGACGACGACAATGTTGAAGGCTTGGCTCCACGATGGCTGATTTGGCTGTGTGCCTGTTTGTTTTCACTGTGTGTGTGTTTCTGTTTTTCTTGTCAGTTTATGAGGGAATGAAAAGACGGTGGTGGGAGGGCGGTTGTTGCTGCCTAACGAGTCGGTCCAACGCGCGGTGCTGCTGAAGTGCTCTAGCGGCCGTCCTACTCTCTAAACACGTCGCGTGCGCGCGCATTACATTAAATTGGCAATGTTGCAAAATGCATTTTTTTTAAACTTTCTGTTGGCATTCGTTGCACACTCAGAGAAACAGAGCGACGTGGTCGGGTTTCTTCGGCCTGGTTGGCATGCTGCCCTGGATTTTATTTTTTCAACGATCGACAGAATACGACGACGACGACGACGACAACGACGAAGACGAAGAAGAATACGAAGAAAGACGCAGGAAAGTCTTAGGAAAGCTAGAGTAGTTGCACGTGGTAGAGTAGATAAATATGATAGGCATTCATCATTCGCCAAAGCTAGGTAAGTTTGGTAGTTCTACCCGTTCGTAAACAAGGTCTTGAGAATTGCTGCTTCCGTTTCTATTGTTGTTGTTGTCGTCGTCGTCGTCATTGTGCTCGCACCGGCTGCCGTCGTGGCTGGTATTGCCGTCGTCGTCGTTGTTGTTGTTATGGTTGTTGTCGTGGTTGTTGTTGTTGTTGTTGTTGTTGTTGTTGCTGCTGTCGTTATACACTTCTGCTGCAGCAGGTGTTGCTACTGTTCAAGCAGTATCACAGCGGACAAGCGCCCAATGATGATGATGATGACGATGTTATTAATGACGATGGCGGCAGTAGCGGCAATGACGCAGCTTGATGCTCAATGCAATCCGCAAAAAGCCGAAGCCGAATTAGCAGCAACAGTAGCAGCAGTCGTAACGAATAAACACGCATCATCAAATCGAATCGAATCGAACTGCATGGCGGGCGGCATCACGCCGTATGAGTATGAATGCAGCAGCAGCTGCGGCGGCGGCGGTGGAGACGTTGTCGCTGGCTGCGTCGGTGTCGATCGAGAATCGACATTGTCCCTACTACCCATTAGTACGTACTATTGCTATTACTGCTACTACCACAACAACAACAACAACAACAACAGCAACATCAACAACAACAGCATTCAATTGCTAAGCGGCCAAAGGCGCCATAACGTCGTTGTCGTCGTCGGTGGCGGCGGCGGCGGCAATTAAGCAACCAAGATATCGCTTGCTTCGTCTTTTCATCCGTCTCTTCGCCCCTCCATGCTCCGTCCATACACCCCCTATTCTAACGAGCAGGGAATACGGAATACTAATAATAACAAAAAAATAATAATAATAATAATAATAATAATAATAACGCTACCTGGATAAACCAATTAAGTCGCCGCTGGTTGGCCACTATTCAGAATACAAACATATGATGATGTCGCTGCAGCTGCTGCGGCTGCTGCTTGGATTGCGCCGTATTTTGCGTCTCGTTTGGCGATCGAATGAATTCATCCGCCGCCGGTCGATAGACATCGAACGGGTAGATGGATAGATGGATGGATAAATGAGTCAATCGATTGATTCGTATCAACAATCCGTTGGTTGAATCGATTGATTGCATATGGTGGCGGCAATGGCGACAGCAGCAGCAGCAGCAGCAACGTGGACGGTGATGACGACGACAACGACGGCGATGGATGAAAATGAAGGCCAATTCGCTCGTAAAATGTCACTCGTGACACCCGAAGCGATGCGTAGAGAAGTGTCGCGCACACATCATGAGCCAGCGATTGAACGCGCGCGTCCTCCACCCGCTTAGCCACTTTGTCGCTGTCACTGTTCTTTGCTAGCAAGAGCGTTTGTTGTTTCGGTTATTGTGGCTGTGGTTGTTGTTGTATATATATATATATATATATATATATATATATATATATATATATATTATGAGATACAAACATCAATAGCAGCGGTGAGGTGAAACTGCTTTTGAGGCTCCTGTGATGATGTTTGCACTGACTGAGCTACCTCCTAGAGAGCGCTAGCAGAAGAACGCAACAAGAAACCTTACTTAACCAAAGTAAAAGTAATAATCTCCATCGGGCTCGACAACAACAACATTGTCTGGCCCTTTCAAAGGCACCAATTACCAACTACTTCTCAGACTCTGTGCCAATTGCTGTATTGCCAATTATGCTGCTGATCCGCAAATCAAATGATCTAAATAAGTTAATTAATTTATCTTTTAATTACGCTTGACTACTGCTATACAAACGAATGACATCAGCACAGCATTGCCGTTAATGCTCGTTAAGCTGTTTCGCATGCGGAAAGAAACAAGCGTCGGAAGTATGCATCAATCGGAGACTCGGTGGATTTTCGACCTTTTGCCTTTGAGACCTTAGGGGGCCCAAGTAAAAGCGCCGAGGAGTTATTACTAAGGTATACAGGTTATTACTAAGGTATACAAGTGCAAATGTTTGCTGTCAATAACGATAAAACAAACGCCACAGAGACTGAGCAAGCCGGGCAAGACGGCGAGAGGGACAAACGTACCGTATGTACTAGAAACTGGCCTGCCTACATGCAGGCTGTGAACCTATGTATACACGCCCTGTTCCATACGTGAATACACACACGTGCATATAATCTACACGCAGAACCACACACTCACGACTCAAGTTGTTAATAGTCATACGCGTTTCTTGCTATTTGGCTCCTAGCCGCGGTGTTGGGCGTATTTGAAGGAAGATGCTCCTCCCTCAAGTACTTCAGTTGCGGCTGTACTGCACCGGCACCGGTGGCGGCCGCGCAGCACTACATCTTGGCGATGATAAATATCAAACGAACTATGTCGTTTAATTCTTGATTGCATATCAATCTTCGTGTGCGCGTGTGAGCGTGTTGATGTATATCCATCTATATCTATGTGATGTATCTGTGTATGTGTCCAGGCGTCCAGGTAAGCGGCTCGTGCCAACGTACGCGGCCATTACACTCGCACACACACAAAAAAAGCACACATCTTCCCGTCGAAACGAAATTATCAGTGTTTATTCGGCGGCACAAGGCGCCCATACCCGTTCGTGTATGTCTCGTGTCCTGATAAGCAGCCGTCGTATCGATAAGGGGGCGACACTTGTGCTATAATGTTTTGACCGTCGATGTCGTTGTTGTTCGATGATATTGCCACGAAGAAGCGGGTGATTTCAGCCCGTATAGGATAGGTTCCCCCGGCAAAAATCGTTTGAACTTTTCCTTTACAACTTTTAAAGTAACATGTCTATCTTTGTATTTTATGTGTACGCATATATATATATATATATATATATATATATATATATTTATATAACTGAACTATCCTAGAAGCTCCGCTTGTCCCTAGCTTCTTCGGTTATAGGTCACATCTCACGAATACGTTCCTAAGTGGTGTATACCTCCGTTTGGGGGTTTGTTGGAACAAACAGCAAAATCACTCATAACCGGAGACTCGGATGTCATCCATGGTCGGCTTTTCGAAAAGAAGACATTTCAGTAAAAAATAAGAGCGTTGCACAATTGGGGTTAACACCGAGTCGCAGCAAATATATATTACTTATTATAAAATTACTTCTTATAAAGCTCGTGTTATATATATATATATATATATATATATATATATATATATATACCACGAGTAATATTGTTTTTCGATTATTGCGCGATCATAAACTACTGGTCATTTGAAAGCACGATCACGCACTATTAACTGTATTGGCTACAAGCAGACATACATATGTTAGCTTCATTTCATCCTTTTCACACAAATCACATTAGATATGTAGTCTCCATGCATGCCCGATACGAGGCTATCGACGTAGTATGGCCGGTCCACTTTGACAATACAGACCCTCACGACTACAATAGAAATACGCAAAGACGTGTCATACAATTAGATGTAGGCATCACGTTTGCAGCGGCTTTCATGAGTGACTTCGCTTGTTCCGTTAAGGAAAAGCAACGCATACGCATTGCAGAGACGAGCCATCGATATAGAATATGCCTCTGTCACCTGGCTGTTACCCAGCTTAGCCGGGTAGACCTCATCTTACTTTTGGCAATCCTAGTCCTAGCAAGAATATGGGCCTTTACAACACAATACATTATTTCTTCGGAGGACCCTGTCAGGGAAATAATGCACCCAGCAGACCGCCGGCAGAGATCGAATGGGACGAAATAGACGAAATAGACGTGTGGGACGAAATAGACGTGTACCTGGACACCTACGTACAAAAAGGAGCACAAACCTACGCGGCCATGCTACAGGTTTGTCCCAGGATTATATCTGTTAGTTCGTAGGATTTCCTTGACGTGTTTGAGGCTTTTCGCATACACTAACTTAAGGTTTCCTTCCTTATGTGTTCCAGCCTGCATCGATGTCCGGGCGCACCCAGCGTCTACCTTCTGACGGGAAACAATACTTTTACGCGTCTCCCCTTTACAGGTGATGTTCGCAAAATCAACGTTGGAGTCAAAAGTTCGTAAACGTCCTACGTGAAAACGGTTACGGGGCGACCCCCCGACGAGTTTCTACTCAGTTGCAAACCGCTTCTTAGCTATAGCCTTTCCGGCCAACCATGGTCGGTTTCTCCCCGATGCGCTTCTGTCCTCTGTTCTCACCCGATGTGCTTCTGCCCTACACTATCTTAGATAGCTACTTCAAAGGGCCGCCAGACAAGAGATTTGTCCGGATTTTTGTCGCATAGGGTCACTACTCTGTGCGCTATCCGTTTCGTTGCGAACCACTATCGGAAGGCATGATAGGTGCCCGTTGTCTAGTATAAATTTAGTTTAATTAATACATCTTCGTTTTCTAGTAATAAACAATAGCTTACCTATAAACACTTGCTGATAACAGTAGGAGCACTTTGTTCTAGTCGTTGTCGTCTGGTACGTATCGATAATCAACAACAACAACAGCAACAACAACAAGAACAGCTACTACGACAATAAGAGCAATAACGTAGTCATCTTATTTATTGGCGAGAGTTTTTTGTGTTGCCGCAAACCATTATAGATAGGACGGTTCAAAAGGACACCGATATCTTGTATATACTTATGTATGTATGTGTACATATACATATGCATATATGTATATGTTATTCCAATTTTACAGCATAGATGTGTATGCAATCCAAATTTTATAGCATTTAAAGTGATTACAGCTCTGTCGCTCTGCTGTTCAGGTGGCGGCCGTAGCCGGCTGAAGCTCACGCGCGTGTTTCTGCTATTGCTGCTGTACATCGTCGTCGTCTTTATTATTGTTGCTGATGTTGCTGTTGTTGTTTCCGCTGCCACTGATGCTGGTATTACCATTATTATTATTATCTCTTCGATGTTTTGTCTGTAACAGCGATGCGGCGGCGCGACGAGCGGAGGAGATTAGATAAAAAAACGTCGTACGATAATACTCCCGTCTCCTATTCCGTTTCCCAGCCAGCCAGTCTCCCTCCCCTTCGCCACCTCACTGCCAGCTCTCTTCTGCTGGTGTCTTTCAATCTCGCCTCGCCTCGTTCTGAGGGGCAGGAACACCCGACCCAGACAGATCAGATCAGAGCGAGGCGAGAGAGGATTAGTGACGGAGTGAGTAAACGGTGTTCGGTTCTGTATGCCACCATAGAGTTGCCATGGGAGAGTTGAGGTGACTGGCATATACGAGTACATATGTATACGTACATATGTATATGATATAGGGCTCGGCATCAATCGATGTGGCTTGTTAATGTTATTTTTGTTGGTGTTGTTGTTAGTGTTATTGTTTTTAGTGTTGCTATTGTTGTTGTTGTTGTTGTCGTTGTTGTTGTTGTCGTTGTTGTTGTTATTGGCGTTGTTGTCGTTGTTGTTATTGGCGTAGTTGTTGTTGTTGTTGTCGTTGTTGTTATTGGTGTTGTTGTTGTTGTCGTTGTCGTTGTTGTCGTCGTTGTTGTTCTTGTTGGCGTCATTGTTCTTAGTGTTGTTGTTGTTGCTGGAATTTTTCTTATTGATATCATGGTTGTTGTCGTCGTCGTCGTCTTCGTCGCCATTTTTGTTGTAAAATCATCATCACCATTATCATCAACAATATCAAGATTGTCGTCATCTTGCCGTCGTTGTCACCGCCGCGATGTCACGCAACATCATCCACCGTTCTCCCGTTATACGTAGCACATTGTCATCGCAGTAGTAGTGGCAACAGTAGCAGCAGCAGCAGCAACAGTAGTATGCAACAACAAGAACCACAACAACGACGACGACAACGGTCGTATCTTGTTCGATCGTAGCCGTACGGGCCAAAGAAGATAATAAGCACAGATATCTTCTTCACCGCAATCGATCATCATCATCTCTCGTTTAGCATCGTGCTAGAAAGCACGGTGCTTTCCTTGTTGCCGTGGCTGGCTGCGTGTCTGGCCAAGCCACGAATTGAGCCATCTGTCTGTCTGTCCGTTCGTCCGTCCGTCCGTCTGTTTCTTTCTTTATTGATAGCGCCGCATCTTGGCGTTATCTCCACCATTGGCTGTGTTCACACTCTTGCTTTGGTCGTCGCCTCCCCTGCTAACCAGCAATCACCAACAATTGCAATAGCAAGAGCAGCAATAACAGCAGCAGCATCATCATTATCATCATCATCTCGTTTTAGATAAGTGCTCTACCGCTGCTTATATTACTCCACATTCAATGCGATCAACCGTATAGACATCTCATTAGCACATATATATATATATATATATATATATATATATATATATACATATAACGAGCTTAGAGAATCGCGAGTCAATTATTCATGTGGGAAACATTAAGTAGTGAGTACTTATCAAAGTATTACTTTACTTCCTAGTCGTTGGTTGACACTCACTGTGATGAAAAACCATGATAAACTTGTCAACCATAGAACATGGAGCACACATCACACGATCCAACGATCGAGCACGAACGTGAACCACAGTCAGCAAAACGAGTTGGAAATTAAAGACATTTTACCTACTCTAATGCGAGCAGCAGCGCCCACAAATATCGGATCAATGAGAACAGTGTACTCGTACAATCATGGCGACACATCGTCAATGGCCACAACGTCTGCAGAAGCAATAAAAACCTAGAATTTTACATATATATATATATATATATTTTTTTTTTTACATATATGCAACGCTACCAGAAAGCTGTCTTGTGAACAGTTAAAACCAGAAGCGCTTCAAGCGGCCATTAAGCGATAAAAGCTTGTTGGCGATAATAAAAACGAGCACATGTATATTGCAAGAAAATTATTATATATATATATATATATAAATGTTGAGCTTTGGATCAAAGGTCGATAATAAAGTATGACAGCAATGGCTTCTTCGGTTGTCGCTGCTGCTGCTCTTGTTGTTACGAGCTCAATTGCGAGATACAGCATTGTAGGGTGGCGATTTGGCCGGGCGTCTCTCCCTCCCCCCTCTCCCTCTCCCTCTCTCTCTCTATCTCTCTATATCTCTCCTTTTCTCTCTCTCTGTTGTTGGTTCTTTATTTTAGCCTCGCAGCTCGCGTTCTCTGATTCGTGGCCGTCGGCATCCCTTAACGAGGCCGACATGAAATACTAAAGCAGGGCCCGGCCCAGCCCTGCCCTGCCCTGCACATCGACATTTGCCAGCGACATTGCGGCCGCGACGGCTCACACCGGCACACCGGCCGATTGAAGCGGCAACTGGGACCGCCTTGCTCTCGCTCTACCTGCTGCATTCGACGGTCGGATGGATTGCCGCAGTCAATCCATCCGTGGCTTTTACTAATCACATGATGGTAGAGCCCATGGCATGGCATGGCATAGTTACGAGCACGCCGCTTTGCCGAGCGAGGCTCTAACGTTGACTTTTTCCGCCCGTAGCTACCGTATGTTGTTGTTACTGCTGTCGTTGTTGTTGTTGTTGTTGTTGTTGTTGTTATCGTTGTTTTTGTTGTTGCTGTTGTTGTCGTTGTTGCTGTTGTTGTTGCTGTTGTTGTTGTGGTTGTTGTCGTTGTTGTTGTTATTGTTATTGTTGTTGTCGCCGTTGTTTTATTGTTGCTGGTGTTGCTACCATCTGTGCTTTGCTGTCGCTCTTGTTGTTGTTGTTGTTGTTGATGTTGCTGTTACTGGCCGTATATGTGTTCTTTCACTGTTGTTCTCTCTCTTTTATTGTTTTGTTGCATGCCACTGCTGTTTGAACTCGTTGGCCGCTTTGTTGCTAAGATCAGCACAAACGGCATTGCTTGTCTTATATAGAAACAACATACTATTGTAATTGTGTATATAATAAATAAATAACCTTGTTCAAAAAAAAAAAATATTGCAATATCGTTGCTTGACAAAACACATTGCTTATGCGCATAGACTTCTTCTAACATTCTGCGTTGGCAGAAACGAACCAATTGATACGAATCTTCCTAATTCGTAATAACAGGTGTTCAGCTCTAATGTCATTGCGAGGCACCAACAGTGAAGATCCGTGGTCAAGGGACTCAGATGGCTATCATTTTTAAAACTTAGACTCTACGTAGCGATATATCCATGCATCCGTCCATTCATACATAAGTAAGTAGCCTATACTACTCCAACTGATTAGCCCAATTGATGCTTTTGCTAAATCATTCGAGAGATACATCGTTTGCTGAATTAATTCCCGTCAATCCCCGTAATAAGAGGCCGAAATGGGCAAACTGATAAGTTGGTATAGAGCGACTCCGCGCAAACGGTAAGGGTTAGAAATGCAACAATATTTTTAGTAAAAATTGTAAGGATTATAGTAGCGTTTAAAAAACGCACTCAACAGTTGCCCTTCTCTACTCAGTTTTCCGGGTGCTGGGCGCCAATGCATTACTATTAAATTTAGTATATATATATATAGTAAGATGAAGTTATGTGCATACATATGTAGAAGTCGATATCGACTGCCACATCCATTGCGATTCTGCGGCAACAACTGAGAAGAGCTGCAGATGAGTAGAATTTTGGTCTACAGTTGTTCATTTTAGAGTTTCGTGAGATCTCAATATGCTTGTCGTATCGAATAAAGATATAGATGAACAAGCATAAGTCTATATAAAATGAAAATTAGGTGATCACGCGAGACCTCGACGTCTTGCAACAACAACAACAACAACAACAACAACTGGATAATTACCACTATGTGTTCCCTTTCTCTCGTCTGCTGCACATGTCGTGTAAATGTCGGCATTATTATTATTTTTATTTTCACGTATTTTTACATGCTCATCAAAAGGGATATTTTTCGTAGAAAAATAGGACTTCATTTTATTGTATTGCAAGACGACACGTGATACGTACTATGCGCCGTCGTCGATCCCCGAGAATCGGGGCTGTATCGGATTTTTTTAGATGACGAATACGATGGAAACGACGATGTAATATAATAAAACATCAATAAATCAAGTAGTTTTATTAGAGAGAGAGAGAGAGAGAGAGAGAGGGGAATGCCGGGCCTATGGCAGCATGGCAAGTGCATCGCATGCGATGCTACAGTGCCCTGCCTGTCTCTGTGACTCTCTCCTATCCAGATCGTAACTCGTCGTAACAGGAGTTGGATAGCGGAGTATGCGGAAAACATGCCGAAAAGACATGTAATGTATGCGCAGATCTTGCGAACAACTAGCGTTTCGTGCCAACATGCTATGAAGATACTAAAATCGATTTATGTTTGTATACAGATACACTAGGGTGGAATACAGCTATGCTCCTTTTCTGGAACTCCGCTCGCAAAATGGGAGAGGAACGGGGAGCTAATACTAACAGAGGTACATTTAAGACAATACAGCTACGTATTGTCTGTCTTTCGTGTGTTGTGCAGAGGCAGTGTCGCTTTTAAAGTTGGTACCAAGGCATGAAAACAAAAGGGTACTGTCGCTATAGCTGATGTCGCACGTTCGAACCTCTCACAGCCGTAATCTTGGAACACCTATAAGAGAATAGTAATGGTAACAATAAATAAAAACAATGAATAACTGGCATGAACTTATTTTACAATTATTTAAACATATAATACTGAAATACCAAAAGCATCACGATGCATCATCATTCATCATTTATTTTGTCGACGTTTTGCTGCGGGATTTGAGGGGTTGCTGGCCACGCCATAGACGTGAAGCGTATACGATTGACGTATATTCGAAGTACTCTACTACAATACGAGACATATCATGTGCCCAATCAGAATTGTGTACCTATATATATATATATATATATATATATAAATATATATATATATATATATATGAAGCAACACCGAAGGAGGTTGTTATGGTCGTAAGTTCTGTTCTCCTTGTTTTTGTTTGTTTTTTGTGTAGCAAAGATATAGTTGACGTTGTGGTATTATTGCTGTTGTTGTTGTTGCTGCTGCTCCTGTTGTGCTGCTTTTGCTGTGTTGCTGTCGCTGTTGTTGTTGTCGTCGTTCGTATTTTATTTCTGCAATTCTGTTAAATTTCTGCCATTTTAAATGCAGCTCACATACATTATTATGATCGTCTGATGCATCTGTTGCAGCTACACCACTCTTATCGTGCTGTTCGATTGCAATGTATGATTTTTATGATGCCTTCTATCTTCAGCTGTTTTTGAACGCTTGCTTGTTTTGAACGTTTACGGGCAGATGCTTGTTTTTGTTTTTTTATCCGTATCTACGTTGATTAATTGATGTCAAAGCAATCTCGTTTTGTGCTCTCCCTCTTGCTCTCTCGCTCGCTATGTATTTGCTGCTGTTCTCTGCGTCGTTCTTCGATGAAGAAAATGTTTTTGTCATCGCTAGCGTGTTTCAAGTTGTCCTGGTTGCTTTGCATTCTATAGTACCATAGTATTTGTGTGTGAAAGCTTGTGGGCGGTGCTGTGTCCACTGCGGCCGCCGATGCCGTCGTCTTCGTCGCTGTCGCTACCGGCGCTATTATTCATGAGATGGGTTGACGCAAAAACTGTCGTAACAACAATAGCAGCAGCAACAACAACAACAACAACAACAGCAACAACAATAGTCACTAGTAGCACTCCTGCTACGGGAGCTGTTGTTGTTGTTGTCCACAATGAGAAGCCTACAGGCCATCCATAGTGTAGCAGCACAGCAGCACGTGCGTGTCTGTGATCAGCGTCGTCTGTGCTTGTCCTGTTGGACTGCTGTTGCTACCGTTGTTGTTGTTGTTACT
>QVRM01006085.1:0-83104 GCA_003439945.1 Dermanyssus gallinae
TCTGTAATGCTAGTCTGTCTGTATATATATATATATATACGAGGTGTGTTAATCGTTATCGCGACTTTTGAATTTTCGCGGGTTACGTATATTCGAATTTCGATTTTTTGTGGCGTTATGTTGGTACTCATGTCTCTCACTTATGCCGACAAGCTCGGCCATTTTGAATGTTCACTTAATTGTTGACAGCTGCTTTGCTTGCACGTGTTTGGATCGTCTTCGATTTTTACCTATTCAAAAAAATGGATCAAAGAACCTGTATCAAATTTTGTGTGAAAACGAAATTAAGTGCGCGGATGCATTCCGAATGTTGACTGTGGCATACGGAGAAGCTACCTTGGACCGAAGCAACGTTTATCGGTGGTACAAAATGTTCTCAGAAGGCCGAGAAGATGTGAACGACGAAGAGCGTGCCGGACGCCCGAGCACTTCAACAACAGACGAAAAAATTAATGAAGTGGAGAAAATGGTATTGGCCAATCGTCGAATCACCGTTAGAGAAGTTGCTGAGGACCTAAACATATCGATTGGCTCGTGCCATTCGATTTTTATCAATGATTTGGGCATGAGACGGGTCGCCGCGAAATTCGTACCAAAATTGCTCAATTGCGACCAAAAACAGCATCGCATGAACATTGCTAATGAGATGTTGGACTCTGTCCGCGACGACCCAAATTTGCTCCAGAGGGTCATAACTGGTGACGAATCGTGGGTTTATGGTTATGACGTGGAAACCAAAGCTCAATCATCTCAATGGAAGCTGCCGCACGAACCAAGACCGAAAAAAGCGCGCCAAGTTCGGTCGAATGTGAAAGTTTTGCTGACAGTTTTCTTCGATTGCAGGGGCGTGGTGCATCATGAGTTCTTGCCACAGGGTAGAACGGTCAATAAGGAATATTACCTGCAAGTTATGCGCAATTTGCGCGAAGCAATCCGCCAGAAACGCCCGGATTTGTGGAAGAACAAAAATTGGCTTTTGCACCACGATAACGCCCCTGCTCACACATCGTTGCTTGTGCGCGAGTTTTTGGCCAAAAACAACACACTAATGATGCCGCAGCCACCGTATTCCCCAGATCTGGCCCCCTGTGACTTTTTCTTGTTCCCTAAACTGAAGAGGCCCATGAAAGGACGACGTTACGCTACGCTTGACGAGATAAAGACGGCATCGAAGGAGGAGCTGAACAAGATAAAAAAAATGGTTTTTTGAAGTGCTTCGAAGATTGGAAAAACCGTTGGCACAAGTGTATAATATCTCATGGGGATTACTTTGAAGGGGACAAAATAGATATTCATGAATAAATGAATAATTTTTGAAAAAACACAAAAGTCGCGATACGTTTTGAACACACTATGTATATATATATATATATATATATATATATATATATATATATATACAGCAGTTTCAAACTATCAGTAATACAGCGTAATACTGCTAAACGCAATTTCATTTCAATGAAGTGTTTCAGTCTTTTTGTTTGTTTGTTTGTTTTTCCGTGTGCTGCTGAAAAAACGATCAAAATTTATGTCAAAGACCAAAACGGTCTTACTTTACTAATAGCTGAAACGTTCTAGTGTGCACACCGGTATAACGAATGCTTTCGCGTTTATGTGTCATGTCACCATGTATCCACCCCTCCATGGACGTCTCGGAATGGACGTCAACGGGAATCGTCAACGAGAGCTTCGTTCAGCATAACTTAACAGCCCAGTTGTTACCAATGTAGGAATGTTCACAACATTCTCCTAAGGGACCTCCTCCTAATGAGACTTAAGGAGTTCTGGAAATCATCGCTCGTTTTATAGCTAAGCCATTACTCCACCAGGAGCATAGGCAAAACAACTATTATCCCAGCTGACAGTGTCAAATATAAAATAATCATGATAATACCCAACGCCTGTGGCAACAACATGAAGAAGGCATTATATATTATAATTATTATTATTGCGACAAAGACAATAGCCCCGCCTCCCACCAGAAACACACACACACACACATCAAAATCCGATCAGCGATTCTCTCTATAATTCATCGATCTGACTGATCAGGAAGTGGCGGTAGATCATAGGGTAGGTGGTATTGAGCTAGATACCGCGATAGAGAGTTCCACTGTGTTACGAACAACAACAGCAACTAAAAAGACCTAGCCAACAATTTCCCGCCGCCAACGAGAAGCAACGAACGCACGACGCCGCCTCCGCGGCCCTTTAACTCACTTCTCACTAGCGTTGAATAGTGTGTATATATATATATATATATATATATTATATATTATATATTATATATTATATATTATATATTATATATTATATATTATATATTATATATTATATATTATATATTATATATATATATAATATATATATATATATATGCATTCACAGTCGTAGTGTGAGTTGAAAACAGCGCTTGTTGTAGATTCTAGCATCGAATAAGTAGCAGTAAAAGTAGAGAAAGAGACCACGTCGTAATGGTTAGAAAGACGTACGTAGCAGGTAGGCGCTACTCCATTCTACAGCAGCAATAACATCGCACGTAAACTCACAACACTCGCCCTCCCGGCTCACCCAACCTCAGTGACCTCGTTTGACGGAAACTGCACTGATTGAGTGTCCGTGCTGGTTGTTGTTGTTGGTGTTCGTTGTTGTTATTGATGTTGTTTTTGTTGTTGCTGCGACCGTTGTTGTTGTCGTCGTCGATGATGCTATGAAAGCTCTTAAAATTGTTGAAGAATTTATTCAAGTGGTTATCGTTGTTGTTGTCGAAGTTATTCAAGTAGCGGCCGAATTATCGTCGAATTAAATTGACGAAGAGGTGTGCGTTGTAACGGTGACCGACGGCTATACATACACGACTATATTCCTTCTTCTACTGTGGGTTTGTTTTTTTTTTGCCTCGCGGGTCTGTTTGATCCACTGATGGTGCTTCTGTTCAACGCGCTTTAACTTGCTGTGTCGTCTCGCATCGATACCGCTGCCGACGACCAGGAAACTTCCGCTGTTGTTGTTGTTGCTGCTGCTGTCTTTGTTGATATTGTTGTTATTTGTGCTGCCGCTATTATTGTAGTTGATACTATTGTTGCTGCTGTTGTTGTTGTTGTTGTCGTCGTCGGCGGCATTCGATATCAATTCTTCACAGACACAGACACGACTCAAGCACTCGCAAGGCAGATACATCCATCGAATCCAGCAGCAGCAGCAGCAGCAGAAGGTCGGCGAATAACCCGCCCGCACTCATACACGGATAATAGACGTTCGTTAATAATATTTATTAACAGATTCAGATTCCGAACAGACTACAAAGTCAGTTGACAACAAACACCTCGATCATGCCCCGCACGTGCCGTGCCGCACGCCCGTGAACGCAGTCGAGACGCTGAAGAGTAAACAGGCTCTTAGGCACAACGAATTCAACCACTCACTCACACGTCCTCGTTGGTGTGTTAGTTAGTTAGTTAGTTCGGTTAATCGCTCAGCGATTTACCGATCACGTTCAGTTAGCTCGACACAAGAGTTGAACGGGGCCACATTCTGCCGTCATGTTTCCACCGTTGGCGTTCACGTATCTATGATAGCGCCAGCAGCAGCAGCGGAAACGCTTGGTATTTGGTACTGAGTATTGGGACGGCGACAACCACGACGGACGAAACCAGTCAGTGACCGACCATAACTTATAGCGTGCATTTAGAAGAACACTGAGGTTCTATTAATACCGCTGAGCACGAGATAACAACAATATAGTGTACAGCGGTTATCAAAAGCACCCAATAGTAAAAGAGCAGCACACAGAGTTGCCCAACGAAACAATAACAATCATATGACCAGAGAGCAGAGTACGAAGGTGGTAATGGTGTTTGTTGGCAGACGACGAAAAAAAGACGTCCCCAAGACGATAATACCACTTTATTCGCCTCTGTACACTCAGCAAGCATCAACAACAACAACAGCAACAACTGCAGCATCACCAACAACAACAATAAGAGCAACAACTGCAGCAGCAACAACAACAACAACAACAACAAAATAAAAGCAAAAACAACAATGACAACACCACTTTAAACTGTCTATACTTACCCTATAGTCTAGACGAAACCTTCACAACTAGCCGCACCACCACCACCACCGATGACTTGATGGAGCTGACACAACAGCCGACCAAGTGGTGCAGAAGCACCTTTGTTGCGCGTTCTTCACCGACATCCACCCACCGCCACCAACAGCACAGAGCCACACAGAACAGCGTGCAGAACAAGGAAAACGAACCAACACCAACAACAACAACAACAACAACTATAATAGCAATAATAGCAACTGCAACAACAATGTGAGTATTTGCAACAGCAAAGGTGGTTGATGACCGTACTCAGCCGAATTGGAACTGAGCACAAGTTGTTCTAGCTAGCGCTGGGCGTCTGTCTGTCTTAGTGTGTGAGCACGAATCGTTTCTTGCTAGCGCTGGTTGTTGTTGTTGTTGTTGTTGCTATCGTGCTCTCTATCAGCGTGAAGCAGAAGCAGACACTGAGTCCTCTGTTGTTGTTGTTGTTGTTGTTGTTGTTGTGTTGTTGTTGTTGTTGTTGTTGTCGTCGTCGTCGTCGTCAACGTCGTCGGCTCAAAGAGGAAAGGACATCCAAAGCGGCGATCCGTATCATCATCATCATCATCATCATGATCATCACCTTCAATCGATCTTTCCACAGTCTTTCTCTATCTTCTTCTCTTCCCCCATCTCTCTCTCTCTCAGACGCCGGTGCAACTGCTCCACCTTTCCACCCCCGCCCCCGCCCCCCCCCCCCCCCCCCCCCCCCCCCCCCCCCCCTCCGAGAAGCCTTCCAGAGGAAAACTGAGAACAATTGAGTTCAATTAAGCAGTCTGTTACTGCTTCTACTACTGCAAGTGATTAGTAGTGATGACCTCGAATGGGGCGATTGACGAGACGATGTCATTATGCCTCGTGGACAGCTCCTCTTTCCCCGTCGACGGACGAACAGACAGACAGACAGACGGCTTACTTCCCTTTCCAGCTGGCTACCCTTACCCAGTCGTCGTCGTCGTCGTCGTCTACAGACATCGGCGGGAACGAAATTGTTGTTGTTGTTGTCGATACTGTTATTGTTGTTGTTGTTGTTGCTGTTGTTGATACTATTGTTGTTGCTGCTGTTGTAATTATTGATGTTGTTGTTGCTGTTGCGGTTGCTCTACGACGGTCTTTGGCAGCTGCAGCTGATGGTACTGAGGTTACGCTGCTATGCTTGATAATATTGTTCGTGATGCTGATGCTGCTGCTGCCGATGGTGGTACAAATTCTGTAATGATGGGTGTTCAATCGGTGGTGATGATGGCTCGTGGCATGCGCCCTTGCCACTTACCGCCATCACCACCATCACCACCTATCATCAGCATCCACAGTAGCAGTAGACAAGCTTATCTCGTGCGTCTGCTCGAGGTGACGCGGCGCAGCTCGCGATGGTCGGCATCTTCTGCCGCCCCTATATCTGCCCTATTGATGATCGCCTTCGATTTGCCGCCCCCTCTTCTATCGCCCCTTCGTCTCGGTACTGGTACTCGCTGCTGCTGCCGCTGCTGCTGCTACCGTCACCGTCACATTTCTTCTGGTATCTAAGTAATGTTTTCGAGCTGACCCTCAGCCAAGATTTAACGTCCACGGAACTGTTTTTCACATTACTGCTTCATAGTCGGACATGCCCCAGAAATACAAATCGGTGCAACGGTGGGGCTGCTCGAACCCGCGCCGCACCTATCTAGTGTCTCCTCCTCCGGTTGCGAGGCGCAGACTCAAGCCACCACCACCACGCCACCGGGCTCGACACTACTATTACTACTACTAGTAAAGTTTTCGGGCTGGCCCGAATTGGGATTACCTTAAAAAATAGCATTCGTACCACTCGGCTGACAGAGCGCACTCAGAGAGGCATCTCTTAAAAGGAGACTACAACTTTTAGTTGTAGTCTAAAAAAATCGCTTTAGGCACAAATAGAGAGCGCTTTTTGCATAAATACTCCGTTCTAAACGTATTGCGACCTCCTGATCCCCTCGCTGTATTTATTACTCTCTTTTTATATGTTACTCTATATAACATAAATTGGCGCTCCTCACGCTCGGTCCATATTTTTTCGCGATAAGTCCTTAGAATTGTTTCAGGCGACCTTGTATTTAGCCAGTTGAAGGTTGTCATATCAAATCTATATTGGGCAACCCTACAGCGGTTTAGATCCCCCTAGAGTACCTTTAATATCTCAAAAAGAAAGTCATTTCCTACGATTATCCAGTAGTTTTCCTCTGCCTACATATATGTATATATATATTTACATATATATATATATATATATATATATATATATATATACTGCTGTTGATCGCCCATGCGTTCTATACTCTGTTGATGCTGTTAAACGCCGGAACGTGGAAAGTACGGAATCTGGTCGCGCGCGCGCCATGTGAGAAGCTGTCGAACTGTTGTTGTGTAGTATATATATATATATATATATATATATATATATATATAATACCAACTGAAAGCTCGTACATGGAACTTCAATGTTAGTATTTGATTTGGCACTGTGCTATTGTTTAATGGAGCGAAAGCTGAATACATCGGTAGCGAATCCTTTAACTCAGTTTTATGTCAAATACCGTATTAGTAATAGAGCTACTTGGCTCTGTAATGAGATTTACTTAGTTACTGCGCCTGGTCATTATTATTCATTACGCCGTATACATATTGATTAAGCATTATGCCATATACTACAGATATACTCATAAACATCCAGCCCTGTAGTGAGGCTTTGGGCGATTAAGCATCGTCGTCAGGATGGCCGAGCGGTCTAAGGCGCTGCGTTCAGGTCGCAGTCCGGTCTTCCGGGCGTGGGTTCGAATCCCACTTCTGACAGGTCACCTTTTTCTTCTGAAGTTTGTATTTAATGTTCATTTTTTTTAATGTAACTCACACGTATCCTTACAGTGCTCCAACCGTATACGGTGCTTCCAAAGCACATGGATAATTACGCGTGACTTTGCCCCGATAGAACACTTGGCTAGATTGTTTTTTGGTAATTATTTGCCCAAGTTGTAGACATATTTATAGGTAGTATCTTCCTTGCTGATAGGTATTGTTCGAATGATAAACCGCACTTTGAATCATAAATGTTTTTTTTTAATATAGACGAGAATTTGAGATGCTGACTATGCTTGCCGCTAATTATATAGAATATACCAAGCGCTCAACAGTACTTTTACCGCAAACGATAGTTCTGTAAGTGCAGCTTTTTAAGGTTGCTTTATATTCGGAATTCTAACCCAAGAGAAGTTCGATTGCGTACTTTATTATTAATTGGCCATCACTGCATCAGTCCATTTCTCCTTAATTAACATACAGGTATATACATCGGATGTTTCACAACGTTTGCGTCATCGCGATGATTTAGGAGGATCTGCGCCGTTGTTTGCAGGGGTTCTTCGTCAAGCTCTAGCCTGGTTCGCTGGGAACAGTACACATAAGGCAGAGTTCACATTAGAAAAATCGATACATGCCGGTTTGCATGTATGTACATAGTGGCCTGCAGCGGCAGACACAACTATGCAGCCTCTATCGCTCCAAATAGAACGTAACACCTAGCTGCAGCAAACATTCCTTCATCTTAACAGTAAAAACTTGCCCATGCTCGAGATGCACTTTTGCCTGTAGCGAGGTTCTTCATCGAGCACTGCACACAAACCCACAGTCCCAAGGAGCCCTTGGGTCTGACTGCTGCGAGATCATACTTGTGCGATCATACATGCGAGAGAGGCTTCTAATAACCTGTATGGCACGGAAAGAAAAAAGACACATATTCAATGCTACGGCCGGAGCTGTGGCGTGGCGACTGGTCAACCGGTGGCACCGAGACGCCGGGGGCACAAATTAGTTCAATTAGCTGTATTTTTATTGAGGTGCAGATTTCGGTCGATTTTGGACAGAAAAAGAAACAGACCGGTTTGAATCGAAGTTTTAGGGTATAGTCGTTAAAGTTTCCTGTGAAATTGTTCCTAAATGCAGATATCGCGCCTGAGGTCATGTTTCGCTGCTGAGTCTAACGAGGAAAATGTTTCCCCATTGACTTCATACGAATGCCGACAAAACGATTTTTTCGTGAAACGTTATATAAAACCATTTCTATTAGATAAAGCTTAAACCGACTTAGTCTACCTGCTTTATATATTAATATATATATATATATATATATATATATATATATATATATATATTGTAACGTTGGTGTGTTACGCTAAGTCAGCTTGGGGATGTAGACTTATCCGGACGGGTACTGCAGCCCAAGGGACTTAGGAACGATGAATGACAACACGCAGCGTATGGTCTAATGCAAAGCACAGCCGAGCAATGGATCGCTCTTGAGCCATGCTGCTCGGTCTATTTATTGGTTCACGAGGAACCACGGCGTGCTGACATCCCAAAGGGTGTCAGAACCCGCTCTCAAATCTGTCGAAATGTACAGCAGTTTGTGTTTGTTTCGTATAGGAATACAGGTTAAGCGACTGTTTGAGGATGTATAATAAAAGGTATTGTTTCAGGTTTTGTTTCATATACATGTTCAATATACTTTGTGTACACTGGCCGCTCCCAGGTGGAACGGAGAACTGGCGCTTACCTTTCCGTAGATTCTATCGGTGGCTTGTTTATATAAGGCGAGTTTTTTTGCTCCGTTCGGCCCGCCGCTCGGCCTTCTGCTGGGCTGTTGTCTTTACCTTGACGCGGCCGTGGTTATACGTGTGAACACAAACAGACCTCATACAAGCGGCTCGAATAATTAGATCAGGGCAGTATGATCTGGGTTAATTAATAAGAGAGTAAGAGAGTTTGTAGGTTAGCCTACAATACTGGTATTCCGACGGAATGCCTAGTCCAATTATCACCATCTTTTCTAGGGTGTTTTCGCTTAGCAGAGACAGTTTTAATCACTGCTCAAATCACTGAGGAAAAGCAGCCAGTGATCATTTCCGCGTAGACTTGCTGTTTGTGTGACGGTCAAAGAACGTCATTCTCACTGTGTGTAAAACGCTAACGCCGCCATTATTCTCCATATGCATACATCCACCATATCCACGCTATATCGTTGGACATACACACAATCCGAGAGAAAAGAAACGTTCTTGACACAAGAAAAGGGAAGACAATTGAGAATCATTATTACTATTGCTATCGACTATTGCTATTGCGCGTCTATATCAGCTATCGAGCACGGGAGCATTTCGTGTCATCATGTGAAAGCTCGCACAATTAATACGCCAACAATTCGGCCACGTTTAGCGGCCGTTTCATATGGGAGGCTTCAGCAAAGTTTCTCTCCTGTTTCTCAAAGCAATCCAAGCGTTGTCACCAGGCCACACCTCATCCCACGGTCGGCGGTCTGTCGTCACTCTGTACCACACTGCGGCCGATCTTAGATGATACAAGCGACGTTGACGCTACGTGGCGCGCGTTCCCTCACTTCCACTAGCAAAACACGGCGACGTCTATTCAACGCCTAAGTTAAGTTAAGTTAAATTAGACCATCCCAATCGTTTGCTTGACTTGGCTCAACTAATCGACTGTTTGGAAGAGCGCCTCACGCAGAAGACGAAGAAGAAGTCGAAGACGTCTTCGTCGCTACCGAAAGCCACCCAAAACTCTAGGTGTACGAATCCGGCAAGCCGGGATGATACGTTAAATCGGCTACAGTGAAATGATCCTGTGAGTCAAACTTTTTTGGGCTGACTCTCAGGCAACATTTAACGTCGACGGGTTTGCTTGCGCATTGGGTAAAACGGACAACCCCATAAATACATATGTGCAACGGCGGGAATCGAAACGATCGTGCACCTGTGGGTCTCTTCAGGCCGCGAGGCGCATGCGAAGACACCCACCATGCCACCGGGCTTGACGATTCTGTGAATCTGTACGATCTTAACCTCGAAACTACGACAGACCTTTAAGCGCGGGTCCCCACGCGATCACCATGAACCAACCCGTACTGTAACAACAAAAACAACAGCAGCAACAACAACAACTTCAACTCGTTCGTCGTATTCTCGTAACTGGGTCGCCGCAATGCCGCTACAATCGCACTACGCTCGCGCCACAGCGGTGACAGTCGCAGTGACCGTGGGAGCCGTTACCGTTGGCCCGCTGCTCTACCAGCGTCGAACTCGATGCAGAGCTCAGTCGTTGAGTCGCGCGCGCGTCGTGTTGATCTCGTCTGCCGACGACTGGAACCGACACCGCAATCTGTTCGTCGAGGCGACGCTGGCGAGCGGCGTCGTCGGACTCGACTGCGAGTGGGTGTCGGACCGGAAGAGCGGGGCGACGGCGCAAGGTCGCCCTGCAGTGGGCGCCCAACGAGCATCTGTGCTTCGTGGTCCGGCTGTCGGCTTTGTCCGGCATTCCCGTCGAGCTGGCCGACGCGCTCGACGGCCGACACATCGTCAAGGTGGGCGTCGACGTGACGAGTGACGCGGCCAAACTCGCCACAGACTACCACGTCATGACGAATTCGTGTCTCGACCTCCGATACCTGGCCACGGGCTGCGCGAAGTCGCTAGCCTTGCTTCAGCCGGCTGGCCTGTCGCTGCAGAAGCTCGCCGATCAGCTGGTCGGCGTCAAGCTGGACAAGTCCGTCGCGTTGCGCTGCTCGAACTGGGAGTCCGACGTGTTCACGCGCCGAGAGCTGACGTACGCGGCCAACGATGCGTTTTTCGTCGCCAAAAAGGTTGCCTCGCTAATGACCGGGCCAGTTCGAGTGCTCTGCCAGAGGTCGTGGATGCACACGGTTCTCGTCGAGTCGTTCGAGCATCGGTTTGATATGCCGTTCGCGCAACGTTGGCGGCGGGTCAGCGAAGCCGAGAACCAGACTCAGGCGGGACTGGACGCCGACATGGCGAAGTTTCACCAGGTGCGAATCAAGAAGGCCAGTCGACAGGCTGTACGAAAGTCTCCGCTGTACGACAACTGTGTGCTCGAAGAGCCCGACGGCGACATATTGGCGATATGCTCATCATTTTTGACATATTTGGAGCTGGTCTTGAGAGGTCAGTGCTCATAATTCTTAACTGCCGAAAACACGAGAGGTTTCTAACAAAGCAACAAGCTTAGTTAGTCGACTTCAGTGAGCTCGTAACATTGTGTCTTTGTTGTCTTAGAAATCTAGAACTTGTTCCGTATGCTAAATGACACGTTTTCGTTACGAAGAAAACTTTACCCCAGGCATATCTTGTAAATAAGTCCTAAAATCATATGTGCAATGAAATAAGGCTTCGACCAAGAGTACGTACTAATAGGGAAATTGTACATAATATGTTTTCCTGAAGGTTGTCGCGACGACATCTTATTTCATTCTCCAGGAGGAGGCCATTAAAATTTTGAAATTAATTGATTAAGCCACACAGCATAATTTATATGTGCATGCACAAGTTTAATTAGTGCTGTAGTTTCACGATTGTAAAAAGAAGGATGTTGTTGAAAAAACCCTCTTTAAGTTCATAGCTTTTAATTTTTTTCAATAAAATATGTAAAAAGGAAACGATACCGATAAACATAATTCAATAAAAAATGCAAATGATACGTAAATTTTACCTTAACAAAAGCGCTGATGCTAGCGGTTATGTTTATTCCTTGTGTCGGGAAGTTTTTGAGGTTTGCCTTGACGGCCTCCACTTGAATAGGTCTACGCTTTATAGAGAGAAAGACTTCATACGATCAGATCACACTAGTGTAAAAAAACTTGTAAATATATATATATATATATATAGCTTTTGAGGTGAGAAAACCAACTTCGGTCGTACAAATTGTTACAAGAAAATAGAGTCTGTCGCGTGCCCTATCGCACCAGAGGTGTTGCTGGCAGGGCACTTTCAATGTATGTTCGATATCGATGCCTAACATCGGTTTTACTGTCTATGGCTTTCATATTTTACAAAGAGTCATCTTCTAAGTGCAGGTGCAAAACATTGTGCAAAGCGGTACGGCCTGCCCACTCGTAGGCTACCGATAATATTAACGCCCAACATGTATATATATATATATATATATATATATATATATATATATATATATTCGTAAGTTATCGACGCGCCTCTTAATCCACATATGCATAGGGTGACGTGAATAGACAACTGACGGACAACGATCGGCCTGTACCTTTACTTGTTCATATTGTAACGCTGTTCCGTTACGCTAAGTTAACTGGGGAAGGTAAGGTCAGCCAGGCGGTTACTACAACGCGAGAGACTTGGGACGATGAGTGACAACACACAGCGTAAGGTCTAACAGGTAGCGCTGCCGGACGAAGGTTGCGTTATGATCATCCTTCTCTCGGGCTATTTACTTGCTCAAAAGACGCCGTAGCGTTCGCATAGTAATAATGTTAAAAAGATGACTCGAACCTTCGACGTCGCTGATTGGTCGGCAGTGGTGCACGTGCTCAATTGTCACCAGCACGCAGCTTAGCGGTTTTCTTGGTCGTCACGGTGCACATTGGATTAGATGCTTGATTGGCTTACTGAAGTTATCAGTTATCGGCGGCGTAGGTCGTTGTGGTTCACATCGGGTTGGGTGTTTGATTGGTCTAATGACGTCGACACTGGTCATCGGTGGTGCAGTGACTGGCAGTTCTGTTGCTACACTGCAGTTAACTTCGTTACAATATCATCCAACATCTATAGTGCGACGAACCATTTGCCAGCCAACACTATGAGCCTAGATGTTTGATTAGACCCAAAACCTCCTGATGAACCGAATGAAATTTCACAGCCTCCACAGCTATGCCGAGAAGAGTCACATAAAGATGATGGATAGTAAGAAGCAACTGCAGTGAATCTAGGCGCTGACGGACTTCACGTGTTTACACCGTGTATCGTTATGTTAACACTAGCGTAGTACCTCCACACCCTCCACAATCCAGACTCATTGACTGGTTCTCGTTCCAGCGCGTTTGTGTTGAGAACTCTGCTCTGTCGGAGCACTCTCGCACTGTATCGTACACAACATCTCAAAACCTTAATATGTAGTTCGGTGCCACATTCGCCGCTCAATCCGTCTTTGGCTGTTTGGCATGAGGAATTGGAGACTGAAATCCGGTCATCCAGAATAATTAGAGTCCTATTTGGCTTGTCATGCCTCCATTTATTGCTCTCTCACTATTCGCTTACTTCAGCTCGAGCTGTTGCCCCACAGGTATTACCTAGCTTCCACCATCAGGTTCCAGGGAAGGACTCCTACCAGCACCAGAGCAGTGCTTGTTGGGTCCGTGATATTTTCCGAATATGCACACATAACAACATCTATATATGTGTTCAGGATTAACGGAACTGATGCCGTTTTCGAGATGCAACGAACACATATCATGTAATGTAATTGTAAAAATACCGAAAGGTGATGTTATAATAAATCATTAATTAGAAAAAAATAATTAACACCACGGCTGAGCGATTAGCTGTATCCATTACCAAAGTAGTTGATGTGCTCAGATGGGGCTCGCCTCCATCCTGTTTTAAAACCACTTATCTTCGGAGCACGGATGTTCGCACTAAAGAAAAAAGATGGATCATTACGCCCGATCGCCTGTTTCTCAGTCGTTCGCCGATTGGCAACCAAAATCGTCTGTCAAGATAATAAGGATGCTGTTTTAGCAGCTCTTGGCGATCACCAGCTAGGATTCGCTACCCCTGGCGGTACAGAAGCAGCAGTACACTGTGCCCGTGCATTTCTGCAATCGCGCAAAGTACCGACGGCTATGGCCAAACTGGATTTCCGAAACGCTTTTAATAGCGTTCGACGAGACCATTACTCCGATTCGTTAAGTCGTGGATTCCCTTACTGTTTCACCAGACGAATCTGGCTTACGGTCAGTCATCACATCTGGTCATGCCCCATAACACGATGCTATCGCAAACAGGTCTTCAGTAGGGCGATCCCCTGGGTCCTCCACTTTTCTGCCTGTGTATCAAGGATATGGTGGATACACTGCGATCCCCCCTTAATGCCTAGTACCTGGATGACGGCGTTCTAGGCAGAGACGTCCCGACAGTACTAGACGATATTCGAAAAGCTATTGACTTTGGTGTGATAAGTGGCCTGACTCTGAACCCGGGCAAATGTGAAGTATATGTTACAGCTCATAACGGAATTGAATCATTAGATTAAACGGGCCTCTTTGGCCTACTCCCTGGCTGTCGCGTTGTTGACAAGGCTGACCTGGAGCTGCTAGGTGTGCCCTTGCTGCCGGATGGGATACCAAAAACACTAGCCGGTCGGAAAGACAAGCTGGGCTTTGCCACAGGCAGACTACCCTAATTGGGAGCCCACTGCGGCCTGCTTTTCTTTAGAGCTTGCTTTTCAGCCACAAGGTTAATACACCTAGTTAGAGGTTGCAATTTAACCTCATCGCCTGAACGTTTACAGCCCTTTAATTATCTTAGCTTAGACAATTTAGAGATACTAAATCTTCAGCTTACCGCTGCGGCAAAGGATCAGGCAATGTTTCCCATCTCTTTAGACGGCTTAGGTATGCCGGACGCGGTATGGCTGGACCGGCGATCGTGTCATCATTGACTCAGGCTTCGGAGAGGGTTAGGGCTTTATTGGATAACGATGGGCTGGAAGCTTATAACGTAGAACTACAAAAAGCTGACCGACCGATTGTTGTCTTTATTCGACTCCCCTTCCGATGGAAGAACTAAACAGAGCAGTTGGACAGCCCCTCTGCAAGAAAAGCGATTAGCAAGCCTGATCGATAGGGCCCCCACCGTGGCTGACAAAGCCAGGCTTCGAGCGGTTAGTAGTCAAGGGGCTGGAGCTTAGTTACATGCCCTACCTACCCTGTCCACGTATAGGGACTCTATTTGATGACGAGACGACGCGCATTAGCACAGGACTGCGGCTTGGTGTCGACCAAGTTGTTCCTCACCGATGTCGTTGTGGTTACCCTGTAGACACTTTGGCGCATCATGGCTTATCATGCGCCTTAAGTGCAGGCCGAAGAGCACGCCACTCGGCATTAAATGACACTTTCAGTCGAGCACTGAGGTCTGCTGGCTTTCCGTGTGTACTAGAACCTTCGGATCTATCCAGAGACGAATAAGGCCTGACGGTCTTACTCTAACCCCCTTTGAGCGTGGTCGCATGCTTGTTTGGGACGCAACTGTAACCGACTCATTAGCCCCTTCGATGGTCGGTGCAGGTGCGGACCAGGCAGGTCATGCGTCTAGGTTAGCGGAGGCTAACAAATGTAGAAAATACTCTGGCGTTGGTTATGCGCACCAATTTTGTTCGTTGGCTTTTGAAACAATGGGAGGACCAGGTCCGCTTACACTGAAATCGATTCAGTGCGTGGGTAGAAGCCTTAACCTCTCCACGGGAGACTCGAGAGCATCGGAATTTTTGCGTCAGAGGCTGTCGCTCGACATCCAACGAAGAAACGCAGCATAGTTGCATTCTCCAATGAGAATCTCCTGTTCTGGTTCTACTGTGACTCTCCGAGTAGCATATTCATTTCACTCATACATCAGCTTGGCTATCTTCTCGCACTCGCAACGGGACAGCCCGTTGTATACGAGCTGCAACAAAAGCGAAAACCCGAGTAACTATCGCCCCGTCGCATCGACGGACTGTTGTTAGTATGCTATTTAAACGCTGCCTTTAGCTGCAGATGTCTGAAAGTATTGAAAGCTCTGCCTGTCAGATTAATCACAAGATGGCTTGAGGCTGGCGGACTCTGTTTGATGTTTGTCGTATGACAATTTTTACAGCGGGCGGAAATCGCAAGCCGCCTATACATAAGTGACGTAAAATCGTGTAGGCTACTTTTTCACGTTTTCAGTCTGTGAGTTTTGGTTTATTTTTGATTTGTCAGAGTGGGTTCTAGGCATAATCAAGTCCACGTGTTCAGAGTGCTGGCTGGTAAGAGTCGGGGAGAGATTATATATCATCGTTTCATCCTTACTTTCCACCCAGCCACCATTTGCGTACACATACTAGACCAATGTAGGCTTCCTTCAGTAGATGAATGCAACCACAAGGAAGGCAATGCTCAACGCTTACAAATATTGAAAATTCTCAAGAACGATGAAGTAATTCTAAGAGCAGAATGCGCTGCCATGCGATCTTACGCATGGCCGCGCGTCAGTTCCGGTTTGGAACCGGTTAGCGATCACAATTAGAGCTTGCTTCGGGTGGCATTCCTTAGAGATGGCTCGTGACAGTATCGAGAGGGATTGAGCGATTGTTGGCTACCGTCCCTGAATGTCTCGAAAGGACTTTTGACATAGTCCATCCAGATGAACTTTTGTGAATACACTTTTACACATATGCTGTCACCCAGGTGTAATGGGAAGTACTCCGTCGGAGACAGAAAAACGCGTCTAGATACACCGTGAGACGCAGCCAGTAGTTGGTTAGCGTCGTTCATTTCGTTTTATTTACAACATGACTATTTAGTCTTGTCTTTAACTAACGAAATCTCTGCAGATACCATGTCCACATTATTGGGCCGATAATATCTTCAGCTCATTTTAGGCCTTTGGTTACTTTGCCTCAAACGGAATGCAGTCGAAACGAAAAGGGCTTTATTTACCACGTTACACTGTAAACTTCGGGTCACAATCGCAAAGGTCCTTCTGTCTAAGCTAGATGAATGATTATCATTAAATAGAGTGGAATTCACTGTCTGCGGTCCAAAGAAGCCCCTTTAGCATCAGTCATAACAGGTCGGGATTATCTGATAACTGCTGTTGAGTTAATAGCTGATAGTCTTCATTCATGCAAGAGCCGGAATGGCTATGTTACTACAGCTACTGCATAGCCGTAGTCTAGGGAGGCATCTGCAGAATTGCCTCGGTTGCCGTCGGACTTGTACTGGCTCAGTCAGTAGACTTGGTTGGACGAGCACAGGATTCTCAGTTTAGCCGACATGCCCAGAGTCCGTGCGGCCGCCAACGCCCTCAAGTTAGGCACTGACAACGTTGCCCCAGTATTGGTCGATGCTCGACTGGTATTTGTGATAATCCCTACTGAGAACTAGGGGGTTCCTAGGTATTACTAAGAACGACAAGAATGACAATTTAGCTTTTTGCGGTTTACAACCGGTTTTGCCATAATATATGCATATATATATATATATATATATATATATATATATATATGTTAGGCGTTAATATTATGAATAGCATCATCGTATTTTACATAGCGGCGGAGCGTTCGAGCATTGCTGGGAGTAGACAGGCCGTACCGCTTTGCACGATGTTTACACCTGCACTTAGAAGAGGACACTTTTTAAAATATAGAAGCCATAGACAGCAAAAACCGGTTTTAGATATATATATATATATATTTTTTTTTTATCACTGATGACTTCCGCCTTATGGGTTTAGCCTTTGCGGATGATCTCATCCTCCTAGCCTCCACGAAATCTACTCTCCAACGGCTCCTTAATTACTGCGGACCCCCTTTTGAAATCCCGAGACCTTGAAATTAATACTAATAAAAGCTTTACTATCTCCCACCTATATAATAGGAAGGAAGGTAAAGGTTTTATTAATACCGTACCAGAATTTAACGTTGGAGATCGGCAATTGCCAGGTAAAGGTATGAGCGATCGATGGAGATATCTGGGAGTCGACTTTGACAGCAATGGAAGAGTTGAATCCACCAGGGATATGCTCCTATTCTCAACAGACTCACGATAGCTCCCCTTAAACCCCACCAAAGGCTCATATTTTTGAAAGACTTTCTCATTCCCCCGCCTCCTCTATAAACTGGTCTCCGGTCCCAGACCATCTCACGCACTCCTTAGCGACCTAGATATAGAGATCAGAAAAGTTGTTAAGTCAAAATGGCTTAAGCTCGAAAACTCGGTGCCGAACGCCTACCTGTACACGCACACAGCACACGGCGGTCTGGACATCCCCTGCCTCCAAACATTTATCCCCAGACTCCACCTTTCCCGTCTGACAGCACTACAACACTCCACGCACCCTGGGGTCCAATGGATGCTAACCACCCAGCACTTCAAAAACGACCTTGCGAAAACAAGACTTCTTTGGGAGTGCTTGGGAACCTTCATTGAGACCGCTACACAAGAGACCGATTACTGGTCTCAACAACTACACAACGCGTTCAATGGGGCACATTTGAAAAAAGCACACGAAACGCCCTTTGTACATTACTGGATTAAGGGTATGCCCTGCCTATTAGGTAAGGAGTATTTAAACCTACTAACGCTCAGGGTCAACGCACTACCAACGCGTGCCAGATTGACCAGGGGACGCCCGGGCTACAACAAACGTTGTAGGCACGGGTGTCATGCGCCTGAGACGTAGGCTCATGTCGCTCAGATGTGCGATACAACACACAAACAAACTATAAAGAGACATGACGACATCTGTGATCGCGTGGCGCGTCTTCTCCGCGAGAGGAGTCATGAGGTGGTTCGTGAGCGAGTATTCCGTCGACCGGGCGCACCGGGTCTAAAGCCCGACCTCGTAATAACAACACCTACCGAGGTCTGGGTTTTAGATGCCGAGATTCGCGGCCCGCGTCGCTCCCCGACCCGCAAAAACCTCGCAGATTCGGATCCATCACTATCTCTATGAGTGGTGTATGGGACTCCGAATTAGCGAGTACGCTCTTGGGGCTCGGCGTCACGAAGAGGAATCTTATGGATCTTACCGTCTTAACGTTGCAAGGAACCTTGAGAATATACCGCTCGCACCTGGTCCATAAGAGCGGGGGCTACCATCAAGAAAGGACACGTATAGCTGATTCTTAATCTCACGTGACACCTTTTTAGCACCATTTTTATTAAGGCGAGCACTGCCGAGTGTGCAAACGTATTGTAAATGATTAATAAATTATCACAATATTTTCTATAAATATATATATATATATATATATATATATATATATATATATATAATGTTCATTATATGGTTATTATAATATTATATGATTACACTTGCTAACGCAGTTTTTTCTGTTTTTTTGTTTTTTTTTTCTTTCTCTTTTTTTTCTTTTTACACTCGGCTTTCTTGCGCTTGACGCTCGCCAATAGCTTGCCGTCGGGTGCTTTGAGCACACAGTTGTCGTGCAGTGGAGACTTTCGTACAGCCTGTCGACTGGTCTTCTTGATTCGCACCTGGTGAAGCTTCTTGGCTTTGCTGGCCCCCCGCGAACGTTGCGCGAATCGCATCTCGAGCTGAGCATCGAACGGCATATCGAACCGATGCTCGAACGACTCGACAAGAACCGTGTGTATCCACGACCTCTGGCAGAGCACTCGAATTGGCCCGGTCATGAACGAGGCGACCTTTTTGGTGACGAGAAACGCCGCCAGCGCATCGTTGGCCGCGTACGTCAGCTTACGGCGCGTGAGCACGTTGGCCTCCCAGTCCGAGCAGCGCAACGCGACGGACTTGTCCAGCTTGACGCCGACCAGCTGATCGGCGAGCTTCTGCAGCGACAGGCCAGCCGGCTGAAGCAAGGCTAGCGACTTCGGGCATTCTGTGGCCAGGTATCGGAGGTCGAGACACGAATTCGTCCTGACGTGGTAGTCTGTGGCGAGTTTGGCCGCGTCACTCGTCACGTCGACGCCCACCTTGACGATGTGTCGGCCGTCGAGCGCGTCGGCCAGCTCGACGGGAATGCCGGCCAACGCCGACAGCCGGACCACGAAGCACAGATGCTCGTTGGGCGCCCACTGCAGGAGGGCGACCTTGCGCCGTCGCCCGCTTTTCCGGTCCGACACCCACTCGCAGTCGAGTCCGGCGACGCCGCTCGCCAGCGTCGCCCCGACGAACAGATCGCGGTGACGTTTCCACTCCTTGACAGACGAGATCGACACGATGCGTGCACTAGTCAATGACTGAGGTCTGCATCGAGTTCGACGACGGTAGAGCAGCGAGCCAACGGCAACGGCACCCAGAAGCAGCGAGGCGGCACCTCCTACCACTGCTGCGACCGTCACCGTTGTGGCGCGATCGTGGTGCGACTGTGGCGGCATTGCGGCGACCCAGTTACGAGAATACGACGTACGAGTTGTTGTGCTGCTGTTGTTGTTCTTGTTGTTGTTGCTGTTGTTGTTGCTGTTGTTGCTGTTGTTGTTGCTGTTAATGTTGTTGTTGCTGTTGCTGTTGTTGTTGTTGCTGTTGTTGTTGTTGTTACACCACGGGTTGGTTGATGATCGCGCAATGATGATCGCGTGTGGCTCCTCCGCTCAAAGGTGGTTAGTCGTAGTTGTGTTTGAGGTTAAGATCGCACAGATTCACAGGATCGTCGATCGAGCAAAGCCGGTGGCCCGGTGCTGGGTGCATTCTCGTGCGCCTCGCGCAGCCGGAGGAGACACACACGGTGCGGCAACCGAAGATCGTTTCGATCCACACAGTTGCGCATACGCATTTATGGGCTAGGTTGTCCGTTATGCTGTCTTACGGAAGCACAAAGCGAACGCAAACCCGTCTACATTAAGTGTTGGCAGCTGCCCGAAAGTCTGCCCGAAAAAGTTCGCACGATTCGTACGATCATTTCACTGTAGTCGTCGTCGTAGTAGTATTAATAGTAGTAGTAGTCGATCTAATGTATCATCCCGGCTTGCCGGATTCGTATACCTAGAGTTTGGCGGCGGTTTTCAGCGGTGGCCGCGGTGGCAGCGACGTCTTCCACCTCTTGTTCTAGTTCTTGTATTTCTTTTTTCTCTCTCTTTATCAGTCGTTTTGTTGCATGCTAACTTGTTTGGTCTTTTTTGGTTCACCACCGACTCACCGTCTCAATCCATTACCGACTGCTGAAACAACGTGGAAATAAACTTCTTCTTCTGCTGCTGCTGCTGCTGTTGTTGTTGCGCCGCTGCTGTTGCTGCTAGAATCTACTAGAATTTCGTAGAACAGGAGAGCTAATGAACGTCGTCGTGCGGTGACAAACAAACGGCGTTTTCGTCACAGTTCAAACCACGCTTTTTGCTGCTTCTGTTTGCGTATCATCATCAGATTAGTCATCGCACGGTTGTAGGTGTGACAGATGTTGATGAACAGCTGCTGTTCATAAATGCACGCTGTTGTAGACAAACAGAGGGAGGGAGAGAGAGAGAGAGAGAGAGAGAGAAAAAGAGAGAAAAGAGAGACTTTTGCAAGGCAAGACGGCCGACAGCCCGATCCAGATGGAACGGATACGTCCTCCGGTTATGTTTTGTTGTAGGTGTTGTTGTTGTTGTTGGTGTTATTATTGTTGTTGTTGTTGTTGTTGTTGTTGTTGTTGTTGTTGCGGTAGTGTCAATTCGGCCACTTAGGCCTCTACCAGCTTCTCGGCTCGGCTCGGGTGGTGGTCAGGGATTCCGGTCAACTCTGACTGTGGTTTTCCGCCGGTTCATCAGACTTCATCATCTTCAGGTTCGGCCGGCGGCAATGCGTCGGCCGACATCTTTGAGACAGCTGAGCAGCAGAACACAGGGATGCTGCCGTCAACCAGACCAGCAACAGCAACGAAATAACACAGATTTTGGCCGTATATATATATATATATATATATATATAGTTTTATTCCCCCCCCCTAGTACTTCAAGCGTCTCCCAACCAAATTTTAGATGTCCATCTGGTACTTGCTTAAAGGCTTTTAATTCTAAAGCAGGTCCTATTCTACACCGTCGTCATGCCCATCCGGACGAATATAATGAGAACATTTCAGCCACCCCCCCCCCCTCCCCTCTAAAAAGGCCCACATGGAACCCACAAGACCGTAAACTTTTAGCAACCTTGGAAGCAGATTTTATATTAGATTATAATACCAAAACACCTAGAGAAATTGACAACATTTAAGCTACTAAATTTAACTCACGCACACTTAGGGCGATTAGAAGTCGACGTAATTCCCGAACGCAATGTTTGCCAAACGCAACATTATTTCAACAGACCTTATTCATCTGTCAAATATAATCTGCTCAGTTGCGGACCACACTATCGCCTTAAACGACTTTCTGAACAAACAAACATTTTACACACACTGTCCGACGTCGTGCCTTTAGAGAAACACCTTCTACTGAAGTGCCTAAGTATCTAAGAGGCACCAGCGACGTCAAGACTACGCAACCAACCACCTAAAAACTGACAAAAAAGACCAAGAAGAAGAAGATAATCACACACACACACCACTGAAAACTAGCTATTCGGACGGATGAAGGCACGCATGCCGAGGACGCCACGCCTCGTCGGGAAGCACCGGTACCAGCAGCTGGCGTTCCTCCTGCAAGGACCAAAGTTCAAGCTGTTTAGATAGATATCACACGTCGAGCCCGGTAGTGGCGTGGTGGCTTAAATCAGCGCCTCGCGACCGGAGGAGATAGCGCACTAAATAGGTGCGGCGCGGGTTCGAGCCGCCTCACCGTTGCAACCGATTTGTATTTATGGGGCAAGTCCGTCACATGAGTCGGAATGTGAAAAACAGTTCCATGGACGTTAAATCTTGGCTGAGGGACAACAGCCCGAAAGCTTTACAGATATATATCACACGACAGACTAGCCAACACAACACGGCCAGGTGTAAGTGTATTCCGGAGTGTAACGCGGAATCGCGAGTTGATCGCGTCTAATTGCGGGTAGGAGTAGTGTGGTACCTCCATGCTGAACCTCGATAGGGGGGAGGGTGGGGGAGCCGCTGGCCTCTCTATTCGGGCTGGCGGGCACTCCCGCAAGAGGTCCGCGCGCGGCGGGAGTGTAAGTATCTTTCTCTATTGCTATATATATATATATATATGCAGGCAGTTCAACAAGTTCTTAAAATAAAAACTAAACATTTTCTAAATCTTGTTTTTAATTTTTTCTTATTCGATATACTCCCCGAGAAGCTCAATACACTTTTCCCACCGATATTTCACAGCATTTGTACCTCTTGAGAAGAATTCCGCGTCTTTAGACTGAAAATAGGCATTGACAGCGGCCTTAAACTCTTCATTGCTGAAAAAACGCTTTCCACCGTGACTATTCTTCAAATGTCCGATGAGGAAATAATCAGAGGGGGCGAGCTCTGGAGAATAGGAAGGTTGTTAATAAGTTCGAAACTCAGTTGGGCCAGTTTTGCCGATGCTTGCCGGGTCTTGTGTGCATTGCAACCTTCTTCTGCAAAGCGGACCGTTTCACGATGAGTTCTTGCTTCAGGCAATCCAACAGTCTTGCATAATATTCTCCCGTGATCGTTTTATCGCTCTCAAGGTAGTGGCCAGAATTATTCCACGTTGGTCCCAAAAAACCGTAGCCATCATCTCTCCGGCCGATGCCGTTGTCCGCGCCCTCTTCGGAGGTCCTTCACCAGGTGCACATCATTGGCGAGATGCTTCTTGGGTCTCGGGAGTGTAGTGATGGACCCAGCTTTCATCAACGGTCATGAATCTGCGCCAAAAATCCGACGGATTTTTCGACATCTTGGCCAAATTTCGCTGTGAAGCGAAAACACGCACGTCTTTTTGGCCTTGGTTGAGCAAATGCGGCACTCATTTTGATATGAGCTTTTTCATCTTCAAGTTCTCGTGCAGAATGACATGCACATTACCCAAACTGATTCCCAAAGCCTCCACGATCTCCCTAATGTTCAATCGCTTATCTGTGACAAAGATTTTCCGCACTTTTTCCACGTTTTCTTTATCAGTTGCCGTTTTTGGGCGTCCTGAACGTAGTTCATTCTCGGTGCTCCTGCGACCTCTTTTTAACTCATCAATCCAGTTGGAAACAGTGGCAAAACATGGCGCAGAGTCACCGTACACCTTGTCTAACTCAGTTTTCACTTGCGTCGCATTCCAACCTTTAAAATAAAAATGCTTGATAACCATTCGAAACTCTTTTTTCTCAATTTTTCAAAATCACGCCGATACGTTGCACGGGAAAAGCGATCAAACGAAATCGCGACGGCCAATCACCATAATATTTTGACTGCTAGCAGTCGAAAAGTTGCCGTTTCAATAGCGGTGAAAGCACGCCAAAATTCGAATTCTGAAAAGCTCATTTTAAGAACCTGTTGAACTACCTGTATATATATATAAGAAAAATTGTGATGATTTATTAATAATTTACAATACGTTTGCACACTCGGCAGTGCTCGCCTTAATAAAAATGGGCGTAAAAAGGTGTCACGTGAGGTTAAGAATCAGCTGTCCGTGTCCTTGCTTAATGGTAGCCCCCGCTCTTATGGACCCGGTGCGAGCGGTATATCCTCAAAGTTCCTTGCAACGTTAAGACGGTAAAATCCATAAGATTCCTCTTCGTGACGCCGAGCCCCAAGAGCGTCTTCGCAGATTCGGAGTCCCATACACCACTCATAGAGATAGTGATGGATCCGAATCTGCGAGGTTTTTGCGGGTCGGCGAGCGCCGCTTTTAGGAACTCGACGTCATATTTGGAGATCTTGTCCTGCCGCGCTTTTGCCAGGTCCCGGTTTGGGCCGCAAACCTCGGCATCTAAAACCCAGACCTCGATAGGTGTTGTTATTACGAGGTCGGGCTTTAGACCCGGTGCGCCCGGTCGACAGAATACTCGCTCACGAACCACCTCATGACCCCTCTCGCGGAGAAGACGCGCCACGCGATCACAGACGTTGTCATGTCTCTTTATAGTTTGTTTGTGTGTTGTATCGCACATCTGAGCGACGTGAGCCAACGTCTCAGGCGCATGACACCCGTGCCTACAACGTTTGTTGTCGCCCGGGCGTCCCCTGGCCAATCTGGCACGCGTTGGTAGTGCGTTGATCCTGAGCTTTAGTAGGTTTAAATACTCCTTACCAGATAGGTAGGGCATACCCTTAATCCAGTAATGTACAAAAAGCGTTTCGTGTGCTTTTTTAAAATGTGCTTCATCGAACGTGTTGTGTAGCTTTTGAGACCAGTAATCGGTCTCTTATGTAGCGATCTCAATGGAGGTTCCCAAGCGCTCGCAAAGAAGTCTTGTTTTCGCAAGGTCTTTTTGAAGTGCTCGGTGGTTAGCATCCATTGAACCCCAGGGTGCGTGGAGTGTTGTCGTGCTGTCAGATATTTGGAGGCAGGGGATGTCCAGACCGCCGTGTGCTGTGTGCGTGTACAGGTAGGCGTTCCGCACCGAGTTTTCGAGCTTTAGCCATTTCGACTGAACAACCTTTCTGATCTCTTTATCTAGGTCGCTAAGGAGTGCGTAAGATGGTCTGGTACCGGAGACCAGTTAATATAGGAGGCCGGGGAATGAGAAAGTCTTTCAAAAATATGAGTCTTTGGTGGGGTTTAAGGGGAGCTACTGTGAGTCTGTTGAGTAAGTTAAGGAGTATATCCTTGGTGAAGTCAACTCTGCCATTGCTGTCAAAGATCAGTAGCCATTATATGTATACAAAACAATCCCACTGTTTGTCAGACTTGGCCCTCGCTCCGGCCACTGCATGCAAAAGTTTGTTCGTGTCAGTTAACGCAACTATGTTGTACATTATAATAACATTCGGAGTACTTTGGTTTGCAGCCGTCTATCCAGCAGCGTAGGTCGCTCCTTTATAGCCTCGACGATGATGTTGTGAGAGCTATTAAAATTGCTGAAGAATATATTCAAGTGGTTGTCGTTCTTATTGTCGAAGTTATTCAAGTAGCTGCCGAATTCTTGTCGAATTTAATTGACGAAGAGGTGTGCGTTGTAACGGTGACCGAATGCTATACATACACGACTATATTCCTCCTTCTACTGTGGGTTTGTTTTTTTTTGCCTCGCGGGTCTGTTTGATCCACTGATGGTGCTTCTGTTCAACGCGCTTTAACTTGCTGTGTCGTCTCGCATCGATACCGTCGCCGACGACCGTTGTTGTTATTTGTGCTGCCGCTATTATTGTAGGTGATACTATTGTTGCTGCTGCTGCTGTTTTTGTTGAGGATGTTGTTGTTGTCGTCGGCGGCATTCAATATTTATATAATTGTATATTTAAAATATATATTTAAATTATATAATAAATTATATAATTCTCACAAACACAGACACGACTCAAGCACCCCAGCAAGGCAGATACATCCACTGAATTCAGCAGCAGCATCAGCAGCAAAAGGTCGGCGAATCACGCCCTCGTTGGTGTGTTAGTTAGTTAGTTCGTTCAATCGTTCAGCGATTTACCGATCTCGTTCAGTTAGCTCGACACAAGTGTTGAACGGGGCCACATTCTGTCGTCATGTTTACACCGTTGGCGTTCACGTATTTATGATCGCGCCAGCAGCAACAGAAACGCTTGGTATTTGGTACTGAGTATTAGGACGGCGACAACCACGGCGGACAAAACCAGTCAGTGACCGACCATAACTGATAGCGTGAAGGTAGAAGAACACTGAGGTTCTATTAATACCACTGAGCACGAGATAACAACAATATAGTGTACAGCGGTCACCAAAAGCACCCAATAGATAGAGCAGCACACAGAGTTGCCCAACGAAAACAATAACAATCATATGACCAGAGAGCACAGTACGAAGGTGGTAATGGTGTTTGTTGGCAGATGACGAGAGAAGTCCTCAAGACGACAATACCACTTTTAACGCCTCTATACACTCAGCAAACATCAACAACAACAACAACAACGGCAACAACTGCAGCAACAACAACAGCAACAACTGCAGCAACAATTGCAGCAACAACAATAAGAGCAACAACTGCAGCAACAACAATAATAAAAGGAACAACAATGACAACACCACTTTAAACTGTCTATACTTACTTTCACAACTAGCCACACCACCATCATAGGTAGCGCTGTGTGTCTGTCTGTGTGAGCACGAGTCGTTTCTTGCTAGCGCTTGTTGTTGTTGTTGTTATAGTGCGCTCGACCAGCGTGAAGCAGAAGCAGACACTGAGTCCTTTTCGTTGCTGCCTTTGTTGTTGTTGTTGTTGATATTATTGTTTGTGATGCTGCTGCTGTTGCTGCTGATGGTGGTACTAATTTAGTAATGATGGGTGTTCGATCGGTCGTGGTGGCTCGTGGCATGCGCCCTTGCCACTTACCGCCATCACCACCATCACCACCTATCATCAGCATCCACAGTAGCAGTAGACGACCTTATCTCGTGCGTCTGCTCGAGATGACGCGGCGCGGCTCGCGATGGTCGGCATGACTTGCCGCCCCTATGTCTGCCCTATTGATGATCGCCTTCGATTTGCCGCCCCCTCTTCTATCGCCCCTTCGTCTTGGTACTGGTACTCGCTGCTGCTGCTGCTACCGTCACCGTCACATTTCTTCTGGTATCTAAATAAAGTTTTCGAGCTGACCCTCCGCCAAGATTTAACGTCCACGGAACTGTTTTTCACATTACTGCTTCATAGACGGACCCCTATAAATACAAATGTGCAACGGTGGGGCTGCTCGAACCCGCGCACCTATGTGTCTCTTCCGGTTGCGAGGCGGAAACTTAATCCGCCACGCCACCGGGCTCGATTCGACACTACTACTAGTAAAGTTTTCGGGCTGACCCGAATTGGGATTATCTTAAAAAGGCATTCGTACCACTCGACTGACAGAGCGCCCTCAGAGAGGCATCTGTTAAAAGGAGACTACCATATGGGCACGAGGAGATGTCCCGGTCGAAGGTGTTTATTTCTCACATCTGGCCCGAATGCTTTGCTATTTCGTATACGAGCGAAAACAAACGTCCATTACTTCGTCTAGACAAAACGGTTCATAATGGGCCTCAGCGAAAAATCTCTCGGGAGCTTCGAGCTCGTATGAAATAAGAGTCTCGACAGGTCTCGTATCTTCGTAGGTGAAAGCTGGCCGAAAGTGGCCCAAGAGTTTTTCAGATGGAATTGGACAGCTAGTAAAGTTGTAAGACTGTTGAGTGATGGGGTGTGGCTCTCATTGTGCTTTTAGTATAAGGAGACATTCTTGTTGGTCGGCAAATGATCGCTTCTTAGGGTCTTGAAGCTTTCGACATTATTGTCGTGTGATCGAGTAAATAGCCGACGCAGCTGGGTCATAGGACGATTGGTTGGAACAAAAGCAATCTCTAGCGTAGCAGCGCAGAGAGCGCCGCATGTGATGGTGATTTAGAAGCTGAGTTTAATTCTCAGATAAGTTAATACTCTCAACCAAATTGGCACATATCTCAGATAAAACAATGAAACATCGAATTTTTACCCGACGTGTAATGCTTTTGAGTCTTTATTGCTATGCGATTCATCTCAACAGGGTGATCATCACCTTACGGTTTGCCAGATAGGAAAAGGGTACTATAGGCGTAATCGAACCTCTTGTCCTTGTTTTTCTTTGGCTGATCAGAGGTCACTACATTCCATTGTTTCATCTCTACCTTTGGTGGAACCGCAGAACAATGTGAAGCCCAGAAAGTATTTTTTTCAGATAGCCGAGGATGCACGATTGACACTGACGAGGCAACACACAGTTACTCGAGTGCAACCAACGCGCTCATTTGGGACCAATTGAATTTTGCCTTCACAAACATTACTAGAATAATGGTAAAATCATCACTTTTCAAGATGGCGGCGGCCGTTGTATCCAAGATTGGACCGTTAATAGACAGTACGAGTCAGTACGCGATGGTGACAACCCCTACACTCTATATAGACCATCACTGCGGCCCCAACTACAGGATTCACTACTGAGCATGGTGAGTCTGTCCATTCACCCACCCCGGCACTGGCCTGTGAAGTCTCGACTTCTAAGGGCAATCGCGCTACTAGCACTGTTGCTTTTGTGTGGGGATATCGAAACGGATCCCGGACCTCCCTGCACTACCTGCGGTGGACAAATCTTTCAGGTTAGAGAACGTATTGTGTGTGAGGGTTGCAACAAACCGTTGCACACACACTGTTCCTTCCAGATACCGGAAAATAACAGCACAAACTGCAATTCATGCTTCTGGCGAGAGGTCCCCTTGCACGTTGCCAAAAACGTTACTCCAGCCATCACCACACCGTGCAAGTGCCTAGCGGAACTTCAGGCACCTAGGAAACAAATCGATGACCTTACAAGGAAGATCCTGGGCAAAAGTAGCACAGCACTAACAACACTAAAACAGCTGACCACCGAGCCAACCAACCGACTATCAACAGATACCAACCGAAGCAGCAGCAACAAAACGTGCAGTTACGTTTGAAGCGCGACGTGCCTACTATACGGCGTCTCCGTTTCAATAGCAGCCAACACTACAACGTCGTCGGCACACCAAACGAAGTGCGTACTCCACACAACTCTCCCTCGCGCACAGTCGGAAATGACGGGAGTAAAATGCACGTTACGACCGGCACGAACAAAATGACTCAGCTAAGAGCTGTGGAAGCACATAGCGTACCAGCTCGTCCGCGTGTTAAAGCACTTTTTGTTAGCCCCGTAGAACTGTCACACTCTGCGGACGCGTTTAAAGAGTATGTATGTATGTCGAATAATAGGGACAGACACAGAAGTGAAAGTGACAAAACTTGCTGGCATGAACCAGGAGTATTACAACAGCTATCACGTGCAGGTAGCTGCAAATAAATTCAATGAACTACTAGACCCGTCCGTCTGGCCAGACGGCATTCACATCCGCCCGTACCGCGGCCAGTTACACCAATATAGAGTGTCCAGGGCAGTGCACGAAGTGGGGGCGAACTTTGGCGCCAAACGGTACAGGGCAAGCGCGGAGGAAGACCACAGTGAAAACAAAGAAATGGAGACAAATCAATGACAAAATAGCCAGACAACACCCCAAGAACTCAAAACAGCTCCATCGAAACGTCTGCTATGGAATGTCGAATCTCTCAACTAACTATATCGAACAACAGGAGAGAACATATTTAGCAAATACGACATATTGCTCTTAACGGAAACCTTGGAAACAGACCCCACAAAAACCCCTTTTTCCCACCACAAAGTATTTCACGGACCGGCAATTAGGCGGGAGGGACGAGGAAGACCAAAATGGGGCGTATGTATAGGAGTAAGAACAACGGAGAATGCCAAGCTTCTTCATAGCGCTGCCAGACACATTGTACTAGAGCTCACCAACTACTACTTAATCTGTATTTATAGCCCGCCTGAAAAGGCAGTAGATCAAGTGCTACAGGACATTGACGACTGTATGGGACTTTGCACAGATGCGAATAAAAACGTAGTAATAGGTGGAGATTTTAATTGTGACTTGACAAAAGAAAGTTTTAGAAAAATTAGTTTTAAAACAGGAATTGACGAGCTTGGACTGGCCATCCACAGTAATTCTTCAGAGTCTACATATATTAGTTGGAATGAACACAGCGCGGTTGATATTATTCTCTCATCAGTATCACAGACGACATATACTATATTTGACATCACTATCCGCTTATCGGCTCATCGTAAACATTCTCAGGTCGAGTTCAAACTGCATCGCAAACAACGTGTGGTCACGTCCCAAATTAAGCACGTCCAGCGCTCACTAAACAGCCACCTATTAGAACAAGCAGTACAGCTAGCTGAACACAGCAACCATTCTTCTGGTCCATTCTTCTCGCTGCGAAATCAAACGTAAAGGCAAAAATCCAGAGACACAAGCCTTGGTTTGATGAGGAATGCCGGAAAATGAAGCACGCAATCTGTTCAATTCAAAATAGGTCACCAGCAACACTCCGCCGCATAGCAGATAGAATAATAGGAATTCACGCACATGAAAAGAGAGAAAAAATTGCGTTACGAAGAAGATAAGCGTGTACGGCTTATAACAGCAAGCGTGCAGAAGCCGAGGCTGCTTCTCCCGAGGAGACCAACGTCGCTAAATATAGTGATAAACGATAATGACTGGGTGGATCACTTCAGAAGACTTCTGACACAAGAGCGCGCATTGCCAGACCGAGATGCCTGTGACGATGGTAATTTTACAGATTTTACCGAAAACGAAGTCAAAGCCGCTATTAAGCAGAAACAAGACGGGAAGTCGACAGGGCCAGATCTTATTGCATATGAACACCTCAAGAAGAATGTAAATGTAGTTTGTCCAATCTAACAGAGCTATACAATGTATGTCTTAGACAAGGGAAAATACCCGTCGAGTGGCAGCAAAGCTTCCTGCAGCCTATCTTCAAGCGTAAAGGCGATCCAACTAACCCGAGAAACTATAGAGGCATCGCACTCACAAGCGTGCTCTATAAGATTCTAACATCGCTAATCGTTAACAGGCTGTACTCGGCCACCGAGGAGAAGGTCCCGCCAGAGCAATATGGCTTTCTATGGGGACGGTCTACGTCAGATGCGGTCTCATTTGTAGTGAAACATGTATCATATCGCCGCTCAGTGAACCAAATGACATACGCTGCCTTTATTGATTTTAAAATTGCATTCGATTGCCTTCCAAGGGACTGTCTGCTGAACACTCTACGATCAAGTTTTGACATAAAGGGAGAATTTTTTTAACATTTTACATGACATTCTAGCATATAACGTCATAACGATTAAAAACGGCGATCACTACGTACAAGAAGCCGTAACACAAACAATCGGAGTGGCCCAAGGAGACTCAGCTAGCCCTTTCCTTTTCATTCTGTACGTGACTGGACTCTCGGATCTGCTCCGTGGTCTCAAAGCCCCACACGCTTTCTATGCAGATGACTTGGTTATCCTAGCAAAATCCCGAAATCATCTTCAGTTTTATCTTAACGGGACTACACAATGGTGTGAACAGAACAAACTCTTGATCAACACAGATAAAACAAAGGTAATGCGTTTCAGCAGAGGAGGATCATATGCTGCTAGAGACCATCGCTTGAAAATAAACGAGAGAGTGCTTGAGGTGGTCAACAGCTTCACTTACCTAGGGGTTATCCTAAACCCAAGGCTCTCATTTAGTACACATGTTGACGGAGTACGGGCAAAAACGGCGGCCACAATCACCTTACTAGGAGATCTACGCGACGTAGACCTAAAAACAGCAATAAACTGTTTTAAAATCAAAGTTCTCCCGACCATAAGATATTGTCTACTTGCCATAGCACCGCATTTGACAATGAGTAATTTAAAAGTCCTAGATAGAGTGAAGGCTTGCTTTGTCAAACGTATATTGGGACTGCCTGAAAACGCATCTGCCACACTAGCCTTAGAACTGTGCGGAGAGAGAACACTCACGGAAGACTTGGTTCTCAACAGGGTCCCGTTCAACACAGAAGCATTGGACTCCTACCGAACATTCAGAGAATCAAGAAACATACAGTTTGCCATTGAAAACTACACTGATGGCCCAGCATTTTGTTTTGATAAATGGAAAGGAAGCCGCCAACGGAATCACACAATTGTGTGCCGAACGACATGGCACGGATACCACCATTTTATGTGCATGAAGCCAAATTGTTTTACCATTGAAGAATGCGTATGTAGTTTTTGTGGACAGTCCGATATTGGGTGGTACCACATGCTTGTATGTAAGGAAATTGTTGGAACCTCCCTAACAGCCAGAGTTGATTATATAATGTCAGACCACACTGTTGTATTGTGGCTGTAACTACCAATTCTATGGCGAATAAATTATGAATAATAATGGTAAGATTATTTACGGTCAAGTATACAGAGGTATATAAACCCGGGCACTCATGGCTAAACGACTCAGCTAGACGACGATGCCTGTTACCTATACCAGGCCAACGGAAGGCCTGGTCTGCCAGACATGGTTACATTCGCGCTGCCCGCAATAGTAGCGGTCACGCACCACATATTCGAGACTGAGTAGGTAGGGAGAGACCCAGTCTCATCCAGGAGCTCTCCTGCGCAGACAGCATTCGCCGTCTCGTATCAGTCGTAGCAACTCCTCCGTAGCAACTCCTCTAAGCACGCATAGTCACCATTCTCGGCTCGCCGATTAGCGTGCCTGCTTGCTGATTGATGAGGCTTGAAGCGACTCCACTGGGGATAGACTTAGGACAACCTCCGCTAAACATGCAAGTGCATGGCGATGGCGACGGATTTCATCCAGCGCTTCACTGGGCCCATTATTGGATGACTCGAGCACAGGTGTCGATTTGTGTCGGCATGTTTGCATGTTGGGGTACTCCACTCCGTCTGCCCCCGCCTGTACCCATACGGCGAATTACAGTAGAAGGGAAAACCTACCATGCACTCTCATGCAATCGGGGTGAAGGCATGTGACCAATAACGATACATTAGCGAAAACATTGATGACAGCGAGCTACCCAAGCATTACAGAATCAATGGTTGGCCAAACAAGTGACTTATGCAGAAGTCATGGTAAGAAATCGGACGACTGCAACGACTTCACAACACCATTCGAGTGTGGGCGGCCCCTTGTTCGGAGGCGCAACGGTGACTGACTCACTTTCGTCCTGGATGGTTAGTTAAGGAGCAGCCGATTCCATGGCCATGTTACCTCGGCGGCCGAAAAAAATCTGTTTAGTAATTATGCAGAACTTCGTCGAATTACACAACTTTAGTTCAGTCGTCGAAACGCTGAGCGACGGTACAGAAGGACCGCCCCATCAGAGGCTCTCGATCAATGTGCAAATGGGGTAGCAAACGCAATTTCCGTGTTGTGCTCGCTGGCAGACTTAACTCGGCCAAACTCAATTTAGTTGACATGTGAATGTGTTAGCCGGAGCACAGTTGTTATGTACAGATGTACAACGATAAAGTCTGGCGATGATGGGACATTACACAGACACACACACACATACACACTTACAAAGCTTCCACACGCATATACCCGAACGTATTTAGATACTCCTTTAGTCGTATGACATTTTTATTTCACAAGGAAAAATCGTCAAAGTTGCCTTCCTGAATCTCCAAAAACAAGCTCAAACGTGAATGGAATGTTTGTAACGGAAAACGCTCTTAACGCGCTGCACATAAAGCTTTCTGTCTAGATTAGTGTAGAATCGTAATTTGATCTACTTCTAACGGCTGGCAGGAATGGGCTGAAAAATATAAACTGGTCATTAAATACCATACGATACAAACAGCGGTATTTGTGGTAAGCAGTTGAGTGTGTAAATACGGCGCAGCGTATTTTATTTTGGAATTGTTCATGGCAAGCAAAATAAATGGGAGCGTTAGTCTCAGCAGAGCACATACATGCGCATGGTTACTTGGTTAAGGAGGGATATATATATATATATATATATATATATATATAAAAATGGAGCTACAATTGTCTCCCAAGAACGTGTGCACAGGCAATATTACTCTATCTCGTATAGAGTCGGCTGGGACCACTTCAGCAGCGTGCCCCGGACGGATGCCGCGTTCCCGCGTTGGACGTCAAGGTCGAGGCGCTGTCTTAAGAAAGCCGCAGATCTTTTGTCTCCAGTTGCAAGGTTCAGCTGCTCACCGACTCTGTGGAGGAGCTTGCGAGTCAAGTTGCCAGGACCGCCCAAGGTTTCGAATGCTAGGGGTTGAAACTCATGTGGGTAGCCTATTGAGGCGTACTTTGCGAGCTTCCTTGCCTCGGCTAGATTACCAGCGTGGCCTGCTGAGATCGCCCCGCCACCGACCATTGAAGGTGCTAATGAGTCGGTGACAGTGGCGTCCCAGACGAGCATCCTGCCCCTACTAAAGGGGGTAAGAGTCATCCCATCCGGGCGCTTCCCATCGTCGGTGGAAAGGCCCTGGGGCTCTAAAATGCAGGGGAATCCACTTGATCGAAGCGCTCGGCCGAAGGTGTCGTTAATGCCGGCATGCCTGGCACGCCTTCCCGCACTCATAATGCACGATAACCCGTGATGGGCTAATTTGTCGACGGGGTGGCCGCATTTACATTGATGAGGGGACACAAGGTCACAGCCGAGGCGAAGACCTGCCCCGATTCGGGTCGTCTCGTTGTCCAGGAGGGTGCCTAGTGGGGCACTCGGAAGCGCATGCAGCCAGGCCCCAGATCCTTTAGCAGCGACCGCTCGAAGGCGAGCCCTTGTGGTGTCATCGACAGCGCTCGCTAGCAAGCCACGATATACTTCGTCGTGTAAGAATGTGCTCCAGTCATGTTGGCTTAGAGGATTATCCGGAGCGCCTCTGCAAACGGTCTTTAACTCCTCGTACAGGCGTCTCTTAAGCTCAGTAAACTGAGAAATGCCGGCTTCGTCTAGCAGTGCGATGGCATTGTTCTCAGATCGGAAAAGGGAGGAGACTATCGCTGGCCCAGCAGAGACAAGCGGGTCTGGGATCCCCAGACCCCCCTTAGAGATCGGTAGTTGTGCCTGCTTCCGAGAGGAAGGCGCCAGCGATAGATTAAGAAGGGAATCGAGGGCGTTTAGAGTCAACTCGTTTAATGGACGCAGATCGTCCAACCGCCCTGTTAGATCAGCTCCGCGAAGAAGGTGGGTGACTCTCGTAGCAGAGAAGGAAGAACGAAGTAAAAAGAGGGCCCGGTGGGAGCCGAGCGGCGCGAGGTTGTCAGCGACTTCCTTAAGCTTCTTCTGCCATTTTTCGAGTGCGTGTGTGATCCCTTCCGGCCGGAGGGGAACTCCCAGAAGCTCTAAGTCGTTGTCGAGGGTAACCTTACATCCCGGCAATAAGGCTTGAAGAATGCGAAGGTCTGGGGTCTGTGCAGTATCGCCTGTGACGTAGATCTCACATTTCTCGGGATTCAGCTCTAAGCCCGAAGTCTTACGAAAATCAAGCACGCGCCGAACGTCGTCGGCAACCATATCTACGTCGCCCCCCAGCACGCCGTCATCCAGATACCATATGTTTAGTGGGCTTTTAAAAGAGTCAACTTGCTCTTTGATGCACAGGCAAAACAGAGGGGGGGCCAAAGGGTCACCCTGTTGCAGCCCCGTGGCCGAAGCTATCAGATCGTCCGGGAGGGCCAGGTAGGAAGCCGTACGGTACGCTTGACTGACGTGGTGCGTTAGTTGGGGGCAATGTGTCGCGACCGCCTTCAGGAGATGATCTCGTCTTACAGAGTTGAATGCGTTTTTGAAATCAAGCTTCACGAGGACCCCAGGAGACGTGCGTGAGTCAATGAAAGCTCGGGCAGCATGTACCGCGGTCTCGGCCCCGGCTGGTACAGCAAAGCCAAGCTGGTGAGGGCCCGTCGCCTCGCCTATGATATCCCTGGTTCGATTACAGGCAATCTTTGCGGCTAGCCTGCGTAAAGTGGAAGAGCAAGCAATCGGCCTCACTGACCCGTCCTTCTTCTGTAAGGCGAAAAGCCTCGCTCCAAAGATTATAGGCAGCAGCTGAGACGGAGGAGCGCCCCACAGAAGTAAGTCCACGACTTTCGCCAGTGCGCTCGCCAGCCGACCGGCTGTGTCCCCTAGAGTCGGAGATAGTAAGTCTATTAGCAGTCGGGGTCGTATAAAGTCAAGACCTCCGGCGGAACTTCGTGAAAAACTCTTAACCGCGGCTACAACTTCTTCCCCTGACGTGGTGCAGGAAAGCGGAAGGCTTGGAGGGGCTGGCCACTCTAGGTCTGGTGGGGCCGGGGGGTGTTTTTCGCGAAGGGCTGTCAGGTGATCCGTGCTGGGAGCCAGGACCTCTGACGATCCGATCAGCCTGGCGGCGCCTGACACGTCACCCTCGGTTAGCTTGAGAACGGTCTGGCGAACGCGATTATTCGTGAAAGTACGTTTTTTTGTGGGCGCTGGGGTCACGATCTCGGATAGCCGTAATCCATTAGAGAATTCGCGTAGATTATGGCGAATAATAACTGAGAGTGATTGAATATCATTGCGGGTGGGCGGAAGACGGAGAACCACTGGGGCAAACGAGAAGAGCGCATACCATGCCTCGTCGTTGTTATCGGCTGAGACCCCCAAGAGGACATTTGCCAGGGCCTCTGCTACCTGCTTTCTTACCGGTTTCGGGAGGATCCTTAAAAGTCTTAACTTCTTTGCTGCACCCTGTATATCTTCGATTATGCGGGCGGGTTGCTGTCTGTTATTGTCGGTCGGTGTGGGCGTAGATGTAGATATGTTTGCAGAGGCCGATGGATGTTTGGCTGCTATATGCCTCGTGAGCCCTCTTCTCGTGTATTGCCCGTTGCATAGTGGACAAGCTATTCGCTGTGAGTGTACCGACGACTGCAACCCGCCACTGGCTATATTATTAGAATCCTGTTCCATCATTATTGCATTATTTGTTTAAGGCTTTCCAACACCGGCAATAGCTGCAGGAGGGGTTCCAAAACCACCACTAGGGTCTTAAGCTGACCCAACAGGTCGGATCCGCCCACTGATACGACTTGCGACAAACGAGTTACAGCATCAGCCGTAGGGAGGATAGGGCGCGCAGTTCTAGGTGCTCGACGCACCGGGGCACGGTTTAATCGGCGCCGTGAGGCGAACGTCCCGTTATTGGTGTGCAATCTTCCCGCGCGTTTTTTGGGCTTCTTCGTGGGGAGTGGCCTGGGTGCAGGAAGAAGCAGCTGCGGGTCAGGGTTCTCGGGTGACTGGGAAATACCGCGAACGACGTTGGCGTACGTAGGCTGCCCACTTGGGTTTTGCGGCGAGGTGTCTGGTCGGGATGTGGGGTTTGGCCGACTGCTGGTGATTTCAGCAGCCGGGTACGTTACCCGAACCTGTTGCAAAGTTCTGGCTTCCAGGAATAATCTGTTCCTCTCTTTAAGATAGATCAGGCGGGGGCAGGATGGTGACCCGGACGGGTGAGCACCCCGGCAGTTAATACACCGCGTCTGATTGGTGCAACTTGCGGCGAGGTGGCCTGGGTTGCCGCATTTCCTGCAGACTTGCTGTTGTGTGCACCGCTCCGCAAAGTGTCCAGGCCGTAGGCATTTGTGGCAAAGCCTAGGCTGGTCAGGTTCGAGCACAACCTGGTGCGACTGAAACCCTAAAAATATTGATGTGGGGGGTTGTCGGTCAAACTGCAGGATCACTTTACCCAGAGGCACCCTAGCTCCGGACTGAACCCGCGTGAGTCGTTTTACATGGATGACCCCAAGCGGTGCTAGTTCCTTTAGCATTTCTTCCTCTGTAAGGCAAGTTGGAACTCTCTGAATTGTCGCCCGAAAGGATGATAATGATGGGCAGTGAGCCGACACCGCGAATTCTCCAAGGCTGGTGATTGGTAACAGCTTCTGGGTGGATTCTATATCAGGAAGCCACACTATTATTGATTTTCTGTCTCCGGATATCTTCGACTTAGGTGACAAGGCAAATATGAGCTTGTATATGGATAGCAGTGAACCCTCGGGGAAATCTGTTTCAGCACCTTCCGATGTTTCTTTCCTTCTGATGATTACTTTAAACGCGCCCACCGATCCCGTCGATAAATCTTCTTTAAGTTTCTCCAGATTTCGTTGTTCTCTTGAGAGGGTCTTTTTTCCCTTCGGGATGTCACGGTCACAAATCCGTCATTTAAAGTCTTCTCCTGTGTTTCGGCTTCGCTCTCTGATGGCGAAGCCGGCTTTTTCCGCTTGGCGCCAATGCTTGGCTGGTTTAGCGGACTCGTTTCACATGGAACATCGGTGTCCATCGTCGAGGTAGATCCGACGTTCTCTGTCGTCCCCTTCGGATGTTCGTTGGTCGCAGACACGGGAGACGCGCACTGTCGCAGGCGAGCTATGTCCAGAGTAGGTGGAGGCGAAGGTCCTCCCGAACTGCCGGGTGGCATCTTGGCGGCTTTCCGCTGAGACTTCTCGCAGTAACCGACTAAATTAGCGAAGTGGTACTCACTGGTGCGCTCCCACTAGCGTAGATAAAAATAACAATAAACAAAAATAGAAAAGAATCATAAAAAATATATATAATAATTAAAATAATAATAAAATATAATAAAAAAAAAAAATTTATGAAAAAAAAATCACACTTCAGGGCTATATATATATATATATATATATTTACCAAAGCAATGTAAATTGCTTCGAAGTTTGCTGTTTGTGCTGAAGTGAAAGGATGAGGCCGTTACACGAATTGTCAAGTAATATAGAAACTACTCTACGAATAATCCACGTTCTACACGAAACATCCGCTATACGAAAAATCTACTCACACTTCAGCCTTATGAACGGCACCTTAATGGCGTCCTAACACTATTACAGCGGTTTCTTATTAAGAAGAGTAAGTAGGCTAAATACCAAGCGTAAGACCCACACACATAGCAAATGGCAATCCACTAGTTTATTCACATATAATAAAACTAAAGAGAGTACTAATGGTAACAACAATGTTGATCACCGTCGTCATAAGCATCATCATCATCATCTTACAAGACCACTGTAACTACCGACTTAAAACGTATTCCACCCCGTATCTTCGACCACAATGAATCACTGCCAAAGGCTACAGGCCGTCGACCTCTCAAGAGCTGTACAGAAGGATAGAGGGAGGTAAGAGCACAGAAGACCTGGCGTGCGTGCAATGTTCGAACTAAGAAACGACGGCAGTTTCTGGAGGTTTGAGGTTCATCAACTTGCAGACAGCATTCTTGTAGGCATCCAGGTTGTAGTTGTTGTCGCCTTGGTTTTTCAGCCGACTCAGCGTCTCGGCGTACTCTGACACTGGCGCCTCGGGCTGCTTCGAGCGTCCAACGTACTCTGTCGCGTACCTATGTTGTGAACAAGCAAGACGATTCACCAAAAAAACACTCGTATAAATACCATACGTCACTTGCGGTACCGTGGGATAAGATAAGAGGTCTTTCCGACCAACCACGCTCGGTCGGACTTTTCTTCTCGGCGTGTGTGTGTGCTAGACGTCATGCTGACTGCTTTGCATACGTATGCGATATAGTATACACAAAACGTCAAACTATGTGTAGATATATTCCATAATGGCATACAAATACGAAATTATAAAATGCTTAAATATATCATTTTTTGTGGAGTTGGGTGAATGCTGTTACGCACTGTTGCTACGAGTGGGGCGTGTTCCCCCTCTTGAGAGGCATGGAACTCGATCCCAGCGGTTGGAAGTTGGTCCGCTAAGACCCCTACCCACTAAACACACCTCCCCCTCACTCTCTTATGGCTTAGACATCTGTAGAACATATAAATAAATAAATATATATATATATATATATATATATATATATATATATATATATATTAAATTTTCACATGCATAAACCTCGTAGTAATTTCTAAAAATATCGGAATCAACTATACTATAACACTAATAAACGCAGAAATTATACTCGTTACTAACTTTAAGTCAATTGTCCCGCGTAAAACCTTAAAATGTAATATGTATATAATATATATATATATATATATATATAGCGCTGTCAGTCTTCGCTCATCAATGCACTGACCTTTCACTTCGCGAACCCTCGAAGTCAAAGTCCACGGTATCGGCCTCCGTAATTTCGGTGAGTTCCCAGGGTTCGGTGATCCAGCTTTCGTGGAACAGCGCCGTCAGGACGTAGAGCGAATAGTCGAGGTTCTGGTGGCGCATCGGGCAGCGATCGGTCACGATTACAACTTCGTCCCGCTTCGAGTCGTACCTGACGGATCGCACACAATTGTAAGCGACAGGATAGTAGTAGTAATCATCCTCAATAATGAATTACATCACCGGATAGGTGTCAGAGTTCCCCGATAAAAAAATTTAAAGCTATCGAAATAGCAGCAGCTACTATTTAGAGAGTTAATGATTGGAATCACATAGACATGCAGTTAGAAACCTAAGTCTACCGGTCCTAGCATAATCCAGCGAGCCTACAGCCTCTACGCTCGCCCTCTGATGGCTCTAAACATCGCCTATATATATATATATATATATATATATTGGCCACAACGACTTGGTATATATATTAGCCAGTAATTTTCCACAAAAATGTATATATATATATATATATATATATATATGTCGGAATGCAGCATTCAAGAGAATTATCATATGCGGCATTTATTAATAGCACAAATACCGTAACAACTTCCGCTTGCCCAAAGGACCATGCAGATTCTCGGATACATACTTCGAATAACAGTTACCTCAAACTATCGCACCCAAAACAACATAAGAAGGTTACTGGAATTATAGCTTTGCTCTGTCAGACTTATGATTGCTAAATGTTTAGCAACTTTTAAGAAAGCCCACACTCCCAGACGATGGGAACAAATCGTGCTAGAACCATAGCAATGGAAACGTAATGTTTCCCAAGTACATTCATACAATATATATATGTTATATATGTGTGTTACAGAAACTCGCGGACTAGTTCGCCTTTGGTTTAAGACGTTATCTGAGTGAGCATTTACGAGTGTGCAAAGTTTCTTCTAAACGGTCCCCATCCATCACAGGGCAACGCGAACGTTTCTCACCTAGGGCCAACAAGTTTTAGAAACTTGTCCCGGGCGTGTTTATCCAGATCGAGACTGGACAGCTTAAGGCGAACTGTCACTATCCGCGCGCGCTCATCTCGAATCGTCGGACCTACAACACGAGCAGAAGAGTTATTATTAAGATAGTTAGTACAACATAATATTAAGATTGAAACGCTTCATTCAAGGTAGATAAAGTATCTTGTTTCTGCTCTTATCGATACAGTACACTACTGCTAATTGCTTCTACCGTACTTTAGAGCTTCAGAGATACTTTATTCCCAGCTAGACTGAAATCGAGCTTTAAAAACAGGAGTTACTAGAGAATACAATGGTAATGGCATTGCAGCGTTGCTCTGTCGTCACTGTAAAGAACCAGTGCGTTCTTCAGAAACGAGCTCACAGCAGAAAAGCAGGTTAAAATAAAATTAATATCTGATTGGAATATTGGAACTGTTCGATAAAGCGGTATTCATATATGGTGTTGTGTTATTATAATCAGGCTTACCGGAATGAACGTAATCGGATGTCGTAATCGTTAACCAATTGGCAGTGCGCTCATCGGTGGCCGCCTCCGGCCATTTGGAGCAAAACTTTTTTATTGCCTGCAAGACATACGACGTGAAAACAAAGCCGTCCATTCATTTTTGCGCATAACAACGTAAAGCACGATATATATATATATATATATATATATATATATATATATAAAGAAGAGAGCAAGAAGAATAGCTGACGAAGGAAATATCTATGTAATGCAGTCTCACAAAGATATTACGATACGTTTGTTAAAGCAGCAGCAGCAACACCTAGGGTCCCGGTCATGTAGTTTAGGGGATCACCAGGGGTTTAATGGGTTTGAGAGTCCCACACTACCCAGGCCAAATGGTGTGCGTTATGCATTTCTGTTTCTGGCCCCTGTAAAAAAAGCAACACTTAAGGTGCGGAAATGTCCGCACGCAAAAATGCGTATTCTATACATGATGAACCAACGTGGACCGAACGTGGTGCGCATTACTTCAAGCAAATTATGCAGGCAAAACAAACTCAAGAAAACACCTAACGTATGTATAACTAACCCCTCTATGTATGTCTGTCCCCTGTTAAGTAAGCATCAGCAAATAAATCGGCATGCATACACGAGCAAAGAGCACTAGAAACGGCAGGTCAAGTCACTGACTTAATTTGAACTAAACTGAAGTCCGCGACAATTGAAATTGACCAGATTGCGTGTAGTCAACAGGAGGAGACACATAGGTGCGCGGGTTCGAGGCCCACCGTTGCACATTTGTATTTATGGGGGTCCGTCTATGAAGCAATGTCAAAAACAGTTCCGTGGACGTTAAATCTTGGCTGAGGGCCAGCCCGAAAATTTTACTTTAGATTGCGTGTAGTGACACATTGTGACACCACCATACCGACCGCTTCACCTAACGGACCCGCAATTAGGCTAAGTCGACACAACACCGGCCGGAACCTGACTTCGAAATTGACAACCCATACGGTTGCGGCGTTGCCTCGTTGGCAGGCAATAGTGAACAGCCGCTGAGCAGAAATGTAATTATTGCCAGTTTTTTTTTCATTTTGGCGGGCACACACAGACACACGAACGATTCGGATTCGTAGGCCATGTCTTATCTCTCGGCGTCATTGTTATTATTGTTAATGTGTTAATATCATCCGCCGCGTGCCGCGAGTGATGTCTACCTGACAGTGACGCTCGATGGCTTTCGGCGTCAGGTGGAGAAAATTCGGAATCTTCATGAGCTCGAGATTGCCGTACTTGCCAACGGGCGCAATCTGTTCATTATAGTAGCCCTGCCGCACAGGCAGAGGGACAACGCTCGGCTTGAATGTCGCGGCTGCCGGCCACACCGATGGCCAGTCTTGATCTATTGGCATACGGTCCGCCCTGTCGACATTTTATATATATATATATATATATATATTGTGGTGATTTGTTAATCATTTACAATACGTTTGCACATTCGGCAGTGCTCGCCTTTGTTTTTATGGGACCGTCTTCTCCGGACGGCAAATTTATTTAAGTTCAATAACTCTTCCTTAAGCTTGAAATTTCCATTATAAGATACATTCAAACAATTATAACTATTTAGGTAATTTTGCAGAAAAGGCTATCGCCCGTATCTTATATATATATATATATATATATATATATATATATAAATATATACGGGTCCATCCAATAAAGCTAGCAATACCTACCTATTTATGATAAATACAACAAAAAAATACCTTAATATCAGGTACAACAATACCTACCTGCAATAGCTAATAGTAATTAATGCTCGTATCGCACTTGTGTGAGCCGAGCCAATAATATTTCTATTCTAGAGCAACGTTTGCTAGCGTTGTTACGTGTTTGTTACACACCGGGGTTGTGGTACTTCGAATTGGATCGGCTCGCGTTTAAACGCGCGCGATGGCGTACTCTTTGGGTAGAGTTCGAGCTTCCGGAAATCATCGGTTGGTTCTGATTTATGATCCGTAGGAGCACCAGTCGAAATGTTGTTGTCGTCGTCGTCACCAGCAGCACCACCAAACCCGGAACCCGGATCTGAAGCGTCTGGGTTCGACGCGAGGCTCCGCCGAAGCATCGTGCGTAACAGCACCGCCGGTCGCCGACGCAGCAGTGAAGCCATGACGAACGAGCTAGCTCGCGCTAGCTCTTCAAACGAAACGTCGTATACACAGACACAAAAAAACACACAGAACGAAATCTATACGGTCAGTGGAGTACGTTTCTCTTAGCGTACACAACTGGCGAAGACACCACCTCGATAGATAGACACCACACTTCGCGAAGGAATCGACCAGTTAGTTCGTTTGTGTGTCTTAGAGTCCCATACTTGAAAAACCACAACAACAGCAGCAACAGCGACAGCAACAAGAACTTCAACTGGCGGCAATGCAAGACACGAATAGTGCCTGAATGATGGTGACTTACGTTATGCTATTCTGATTTCGGCGGTTGCGCGCAGGCCGGCTAGAAGCAGGGAATGATGTGAGTGAGATCTTAGAGGTTTCAGTTCATCCCTCCACTGCTGTTCGTCGATCGCCCATGCGTTCCATACACTGTTGATGCTGTTAAACGCCGGAACGTGGAAAGTACGGGATCTGGTCGCGCGCGCGCCATGTGAGAAGCTGTCGAACTGTTGTCGTGTAGTATATATATATATATATATATATAATACCAACTGAAAGCTCGTACATGGAACTTCTCTGTTAGTATTTTATTTGGTACAGTGCTATTGTTTAATGAAGCGAAAGCTGAATACATCGCTAGTGAAACCTTTAACTCAGTTTTATGTCAGATACCGTTTTAGTAATAGTACCTGGCTCGGTAATGAGATTTACTTAGTTACTGCGCCTGGTCACTATTAATCATTACGCCGTATACATATTGATTTAGCGTTATGACATATACTACAAATATACTCATAAACATCCAGCCCTGTAGTGAGGCTTTGGGCGATTAAGCATCGTCGTCAGGATGGCCGAGCGGTCTAAGGCGCTGCGTTCAGGTCGCAGTCCGGTCTTCCGGGCGTGGGTTCGAATCCCACTTCTGACAGGACACCTTTTTCTTCTGAAGTTTGTATTTAATGTTCATTTTTATGTAACTCACACGTATCCTTACAGTGCTCCAACCGTATACGGGGCTTCCAAAGCACGCAGATAATTACGCGTAACTTTGCCCTGATAGAACACTTGGCTAGATTTTTTTTTGGTAATTATTTGCCCAAGTTTGTAGACATATTTATAGTTAGTATCTCTTTGCTGATAGTTATTGCCCGAATGATAAAACCGCATTTTGAATCATGTTTTTTTTTTAATATAGACGGGACTTTGAGTTGCTTGACTATGCTTGCCGCTAATTGTATAGATTATACCAAGCGCTCAACAGTACTTTTACCGCAAACGATGGTTCTGTAAGTGCAGCTCTTTAAGGTTGCTTTATATTCGGAAGGTTGTAACATTCTAACCCAAGAGCAGTTCGATTGCATACTTTATTATTAATTGGCCATCACTGCATCAGTCCATTTCTCCTGGTATATGCAAATTCATAATCGCATTGTTTGCTGAACAACTACCAACGTTATAGCAATAAAGAGTCAGTTTCTTTATCGCTTCGTTTCTTCAGGAATTTATATATATATATATATATATATATATATATATATATATATAGAAGGGGAATAAGTACCCGTTTTTATACGGTATTAGCATTTTTGTTCATAGAAAGGACCAAACGTTAAACATGAAGATTTATCGTTCAGATTTCGCTTATTGAAAATTTGAGTAAATTCCAGTGACAAAATTAAACAAGAGCCTATTTCTGAAATACGTCTTGGGTCGAGCAGAATACGGATATTAATTTATTTGTTTCGGTATACGTGTAGCCAAACACTCGAAATTACCACAAAGTCTTTGGGCAATGTTAAGAAAGGCCAAAATTAATTTCATTACATTTATTCTGATGTGAAGAATCAAGATAAATGTAGTGAAAGAGCTCTTTTTAAACTCTTTTTCTTGGAAATGCAGCAGTTCTAGTCATATGCGCACACTGTCGCGGCTCACTTGTTTTTCTCATTTTCAGATGAAACTAGTCAAGATTCTTAAAGTAAAGCTTATTTTGTCCGCTTCGCCGTCCCGCACGGCGGGTGCGTCTAAGCATTAGATGGAACCACCTTCTCATCAGCTATCCTAATGCATGATCTAAGAGTTAACATTCTGAGAAATTTGATCTCTTGCAATGACCTGTTGGCATGGTGGATAGCCACCATATAGGTACCCATAAACTCAATCCATCGCAGCCTATTTCGTTGTTGAGGGCAGGGTACCTTCATAAGAAAATGGTGTGACACATTGTGAATGAATACATTTGATAATGTGATGCGTGGGTAAATATGATATGTGTCCCCCCGAACCTGGGAAAGTTTTCGAAACTTTCCACGTAATTGAGAGTGCGTTGAGAATCGAATCCACTATCGGATTGTGTTATCATTGTTGATGTCTGGGTGGAAAATTCGAGTTGATGCTGGGGATGATATAACAGAAAATTTCAAACTGGACATTCTGATAGGACGTTGACATCTCTAGCAAGATCAGATAGCGTGCTGCTCCCTTTACAGTAATCTTCCTGTTCCCTCCCAATTAGTGATTTGATATATTCTTCAAATAGGGTTTTATTACCGCCGAACAGTTCACACATAAATATGACTAGATCTAATAATAATAATGGCGTGGTATAGGGGACTAATGCGCTAGTCATGGTTACGCTTGCTAACTTAACTGTACATATAACTACCTTTCGGGGTGTAGCCGGTTCGATCTCTGGTGTTGATCGAATTTTCTTTGAGCGCTGCTCATTGAGTATATATGGTAGCCGCTGAGCCAGCGATCATGCTGCGACAGGGACTGCTGGGGAACCTCAAGATATCTCAATATGTCTGCTTATGCTGCCGCTCTAAGCGCCCTCGATATTGTGACGAAGTTAGATACAACAACTACGCAGATACAACGACTACGCAACAGAACAGCCAACTACTGCGCCCGTCGATTAAATCGACGGCGTCAGTAAGCCGACCAGTCATCCCACCCGACCAAGGAACCGTCGCCGGCTGCAATACCAGCATTGTTGTAACAGCAACCTGGTGAGACGACACCACAGTCGACCGAGCACATCATCGAACTCTCAAGCATCTCGTCTTACTAGGAATCGTCAACAGCCTCCACATGAGACTGCTCAGCTACATGGCGACGACAACATGGCACGTGCATCACCGCCGACCTATCGCGCCACATCGGCAACATCATCGTCATCATCATCAGACCTACGTACCGGACCTGCGGCGACGGCACCGCCAGGGACAATGCACGTTGTGATAATGCGTAGTGTAAACCGATCAATCAGCGAAGAGGACGAGTGGAAATTTCCGATGTCGCATGTTCGAGAAGATTCGATTCTATCATTTAACATTATTACTATATAAACGCTACGGCGTACCTTGAGTGAATAAAATAGACCGAGGTAGCATGGCCTAGGTATCATTCGTTGCCCGGTTACGCTTTGCGCCAGACCTACGTTACGTGTCGTCATTCATCGTACCTAAGTCCCTTGTGTCGTAGTAGCCGCCCGGCTGAGCTTACCATCCCCAGTACTTAGCGTAACTATTGTACAACATCGTTACATTTGGTGGAGGTGCTACGATTCCCTCTACCGGACGGGGCGGTGAACCGACCGAGTGGAGGACGGGCAATGCCAGTGGCCACACGGCAGACTAACCGTACCAAGACGCGAACATCCGCAGGCAAACAACCGACTTCGACCGAACCGTTACCGACAGCAAGAAGACAACAACCAACCATGACCAACAACAGCGAGGACAACGCGACCAGTCAGAAGACGAACGAGCCCAACCGGCCAAGCTGCACCCGACGCCAGCACGACAGAATCACTCAAGGCGACTACAATGACCGACACCGACGATGCAACAATGACCCTGAGGACGGGGCCCCTGCACGATTACCCACAGCCGGGGCCAGCCGTCGTTTATCCAACCCATATTTGCATCGCAAATAGCATTACGTTTCGACGGCAACTCGGCTACACGTGCCCGCGAATGGTTGCGGGAGTTCGAGAAAGTGACAGACATGAACAACTACGGCGACGAACAGAAGGTGCGAGCGGCGTCGTTGTCATTGGATAAGGCGGGCCGCCGATTGGTGGGACGCGATCCCGAGAGGCACAAGACCGAAGACATGGACCGACTTCCAACGCGACTTCCTGACCAGATTCGGCGACCATGGTACGATGTCCGTGATCGCAAAAGAGAAACTGAAACGTTTATGCCAGGACCAGGACACGCCGTTTATCGCTCACCTAGAACAGGTACAAACGCCTATGCCGGGACGTCAACCCCGACATGACCGACGGGGTGGTGTTGCGCTGGTTCCTGAAAACAATCCTCGCGCATTTGAAAAGCATCCAGACCGCCCGAAGGTTGTGCCACGACATAGACGCTATCGAACCATTCGCTGTCCGACCAGCAACGCCACGCAGCCAATCAAGCTACAACCGACCAGCACCGTACAGTACGACACCTTATTTTTTTTGGCGAGCGCCGCGACCCCAGCGGCACAATCTTATGCAACTGGTGCAATTACCCGGGCCACCACATAGAGGAGTGCCTCAACCGGCAAAGAGGATTCCCACTGCGCAGGAACACACCGCCGGCTCACTGGAATCCGCCAAGTCGCTTCCGATCGGACCGCCAAGACTGACCTGCGGACCTAGTGTGAGACTGCAGCGGAATAGAATCCGCATCACGGTCGCGGGCCTAGGCGTGGTGGTGGCGATGGTGGATTTAGGAGCAGACATCTCCGCCATCAGCGCCAGCGCCGTGCCAGGCCGGAAGGTGACCTTCGCGGAGGGCGCGCCGCACATCCTTGCCGCGGGTGGCACGCCGATGCGAACCAAAGGATCGTGCTCTCTGATTATTAGTATTAACAACATATGGTACAACATACGACAAAATGTAACGATGTTGTAGTTACGCCAAGTACTGGGAATGGAAAGCTCAGCCGGGCGGCTACTACGACACAAGGGACTTAGGTACGATAAATGACGACACGTAACGTAGGTCTGGCGCAAAGCGTAACCGGGCAACGAATGGTTCGATAGCGTCTATGTCGTGGCACAACCCTCGGGCGGTCTGGATGCTCTTCAAATGCGCGAGGATACAGGCTGGTCTGTAATCCGCCCGCATTGTTCTCAGGAACCAGCGCAACACCACCCCGTCGGTCATGTCGGGGTCGACGTCCCGGCACAGGCGTTGTACCTGTTCTAGGTGAGCGATAAACGGCGTGTCCTGGTCCTGGCATAACCGTTTCAGTTTCTCTTCTGCGACCACGGACATCGTACCATGGTCGCCGAATCTGGTCAGGAAGTCGCGTTGGAAGTCGGTCCATGTCTTCGGTCTTGTGTCTCTCGGGATCGCGTCCCACCAATCGGCGGCCGCCTTATCCAATGACAACGACGCCGCTCGCACCTTCTGTTCGTCGCTGTAGTTGTTCATGTCTGTCACTTTCTCGAACTCCCGCAACCATTCGCGGGCACGTGTAGCCGAGTTGCCGTCGAAACGTAATGCCATTTGCGGTGCAAATATGGGTTGGAGAAACGACGGCTGCCCCGGCTGTGGGTAATCGTCCAGAGGCCCTGTCCTCAGGGTCATTGTTGCATCGTCGGTGTCGGTCATTGTAGTCGTCTTGAGTGATTCTGTCGTGCTGGCGCCGGGGGCAGCTTGGCCGGTTGGGCTCGTTCGTCTTCTGACTGGTCGCGTTGTCCTCGCTGTTGTTGGTCATGGTTGGTTGTTGTCATCTTGCTGTCGGTAGCGGTTCGGTCGAAGTCGGTTGTTTGTCTGCGGATATTCGCGTTTTAGTGCGGTTAGTCTGCCGTGTGGCCCCTGGCATTGCCCGTCGTCCACTCGGTCGGTTCACCGCCCCGTCCGGTAGAGGGAATCGTAGCACCTCCACTAAATATAATGAAGTTAACCACAGCGTAGCAACAGAACTGCCAGTCACGGAGACGCCAATGGCTGGTGACATCAGTAAACCAATCAAACACCCAAGCCGATGTGAACCACAACGACCTCGCCGCCGATAACGTCAGTAAGCCAATCAAGCACCCAATCCAACGTGCAACGTGACGACCAAGGAGTCCACTAGACTGCGTGCTGGCGACAATAGGGCACGTGCACCGCCGCCGACCAATCTTCCTTTTAACATTATAACTACAACAAATAAATATCCCGGGAGAAGGATGATCGTAACGCATTCTCCGTCCGGTAACTTTGCGAGTCAGACCTTACCCTTGTAGTTTTTTCATTTGTGTTACAACTTCATATAGCCACAGGCTAGTGCGAGGCATATGTACAAGTTACAGTAAGATTTTAGACATTATCACCATAGTATCTCGTGTTATTGCAATCATTGCAAATGTCACTAGGCACTTTGTTCCACAAGGTAGCACTTATCTATAAGCCGGCATGAGTACCGATATAAAACTGGGGGTAATATAAGCCCCCAGTACAAACACAAGCATACTTTTTCAAGAATTGGACGCAAGATCGCATGCCAAGCAGGCCATTTATATATACAGGGTCATTCATATTGTTGTGCACGCATTTCGAGGTTTGATAGAACTCGGCAAGAAAATAAGTTTTCCCTATGGAGGGAAGACGTGGAAACGTCTTGTTTAGGAGAGAGAGTGAAGTTTATAAAAGTCAACGCATGAAGGAACCGATTACACCGGCGTGTTCGGAGGAAAATTCTCCACAACAGAAGACACTTGCGTAGCAAAAAGCCAATACCCAGATTAAGGAAAGTCATGAAAAGTCGATATTTTAAGTTAACGCCGTTTCATGAAAAATCGTAAAATTTTTCCATTGCGACCAAAAATGTACGTCCGAAAGACCACTCTCACGCAATAGCAAATTGAATGCCCATCATTTTCGTATCAAGGTGATGGTGCTGCGTTACGTAGTTGTCAAGTCACTAAGCTTTTTCGATAGCCATATCGAAAGCGAAGGCATGCATATTTCCATAGAAAGTTAGGTACATATTTTGAGGTCTGGTAGAACTCAACAAGAGAATAAATTTCCCTAGTGGAAGGAGGGGGCGGAAACGTCTTGGCAAAATTTTCCGGTTCTGAACGTGAAAACTTGCACGTAAAACATAACAACTATGACTGTCGAAAAAGCTTAGTGACTTGACAACTACGTAACGCAGCACCATCGCCTTGATACGAAAATGATGGGCATTAAATTTGCTATTGCGTGAGAGTGATCTTTCGGACGTACATTTTTGGTCGCAATAGAAAAATTTTACGATTTTTCATGAAAAGGCGTTAACGTAAAATATCGACTTTTCATGACTTACCTTAATCTGGGTATTAGCTTTTTGCTACGCAAGCTAGTGAAGTGTCTTCCTCCGAACACGCCGGTGTAATCGGTTCCTTCATGCGTTGACTGGTTCTCCCGCAAACAGAGATTTCGCACATCTATGTAGGAAAAAAAAGGCAGAAAAACTACTTTTATAAACTTCACTCTCTCTCCTAAACAAGACGTTTCCACGTCTTCCCTCCATAGGGAAAACTTATTTTCTTGCCGAGTTCTATCAAACCTCGAAATGCGTGCACAACATTATGAATGACCCTATATATATATATATATATATATATATATATATATATATATATACATAAGGTTTGCGCTTGGGCTTGAAACCAAACATATTCGATCTGACCGTACACGAGTAAAGACGACATAACCTCTTTCCCAACCCAAAGCCAATGTAACAGCGCAGCAAGCATAACCACCGCGGATTTGTCGCAGAAAATCACGAAGCTTAGACAGTTACAGCTGCCATTTATAGGGATGCGGTCTGCGGTCAAAGAGGTCTGTCCTATGCTGCACGCCAGATCATTCCGGCATCATCGTCCACCACCATATTTCTTGGTGATAGAACTTGTAAAAAACACTATGCAACCTATTGTGAGGCGTGATCGGCTATTGTCATTAGGAAAGCCAGACAATGTGTCAATAGAAATATTTGCGTTTGACAGAAAGACTAGATTGCTTGTCCGGTTGAATTTGGACAACCCAACTTAGCGCGTTCTGGCCTACCTACTACTTTCAATGTATTGTGGAAAACTCGACTTGAATCGTTATTCTGCCGAAAAGTACCAACTATATAAGATAGATTACTCGAAGATAAGAAAAAGGTAAACATTTTATTACATATCTAACATATCTGAAGCTGCACATCTGCTGGTATAGACTGCCGGATGGCTTCCACGAGCTCAGGATTCAAATTCGACGAAATCGTCACATTCTTGAGTGCTTTACAGTGGCGGAGACCATCTACGTTCCGAATATCTGCAAGGCAATAATCACAACGTGAGACAGGCTGGAAGCATGCTTCACATAGACATAGAACGTACTTGTTGAATTATTCCTAAGTCATCGGACACTATTATTGCTCTTCTCAAGTCATCGGACATTGCACATATCTTCACAATGCTAGTGTGAGAAAAACACGTAGGAAAGCAAATCGTAGTGAGAGACGCTACGTATGTACGTACCACAGAGTTTAATAGAGAGGTCTTTGAGACTTTGAGGTAGCACTTCAAGAAAGTCCAGCGACTGAATCGGGTTTCCGTCCAGTGTGAGCGAACTCAACCGGGCACAGTGTCTAAGCTGATACAGGAAGCGGTCCTGCAGCAGGTTGTCGGCAAGGTTCACCACATTGGCGGCCGACATGAGATCACAGTGGCGCAAGCATGTCAACTTCTGGCCGACGAGATTTACCACGTCCGCGTACGGCGTTAGGTGGTGTTCGATAACGATCTTTGATCGAAGGTCGTGGTAGTAGTTCTTGCGGGCCGGATCAACCCGAACCAGGCTGTCGAGAATCGCAATCGTTTCGTCGTGATACTGCGTGTCCTGCAGGGCGCACATCAGAAGTGCAGTGGTGAGCATGGGCCACTTGGTGTCCGGTTCCATTTGAACCAGCTGCTTAGCGTTGGCTAACTGCTCGAGAAGGACGGTGCTCTTAGCCGCGGTTAGCAGGCTGACCCTGCGTGAGCTGCTTAGCCGCCACTCAGGCTCGTCGCTAGTCAATGGGGTGTCGCCCACAGAGACGGTAGTGGACGCACTCAGCAACGCTGTGTGGTGGCATGTCTGAAAATTCACACAGACAGCATGCGAGAAATATTGTAAGTCGGTAGGTGGGGCCGACTCAGATATTCCCTTCTCATTCATATGGCCGGTATAAAGACCGCTGCACATAAAATTCGTTGTGTGAGCGAAACCGGATATCACATCGATACAAAGGGCGTCCTTTGTATCGATGTGATATTAGATTTTCTTCGAGAATATGAACGTGTTTCGTACGTAACGTACAATTGTTTTCGTAGAACTAGAACGATGCGAAATCGATTTTGGTGCATTATCATGAAGTGCAGGCCGCTTGGCAAACACTCTCATATTCGAAATCGGCTCCCGGCATCCCCATTACGTCAGAAACAAGCACGTAAATTGACCGCAATTGTTTTTTCTTTGTATAAAAAGTAGCGTAAGCTGTTTTTTCCCGCGTTCTCGATCTCCAATCAGGTGCTGTTATATATATATATATACATATATATATATATATATATATATATATATATATATATATATATATATATATATATAAGAAAGATTTAGCTAGAGATTGCCGGTCTAACTTTGAGAAGCAACCTAATAGACGAGAGCTAAGGCAGCGGCACATTTGATACTTGGTTCACCTTAACCCATAGAAAGAACGTTAAAGACTTCTCTTATGTTTTACTAATGGCGGCAAAGTCCTATTCTGCAGCGTTTTCTTTGTTGCAAATTATTGCGATCAGTGATTCTAGCTCATCGCTCACCCAGGCAAAAGCAGATTCCGTTCTGCCGACCGCTTTCCACTCGACCTCCAACAAACTGCCATTTGCGGTCACCTCCAGCTCGCATTGGGAAACCTCTTTGCCGAAATTAACCAGTAACACGCCGTCCGAAACGTACCAACGTTTAAATGTGGCATCTTCCGTAGGCTCCACTGTCAAACAAAAGCCATATACTAGAGGTTAAGGAGAATTCGCCATTGAAGGTTTTACCGGGGGCATGATTTTATTCAGCAGCACTCTTGATTGGAGCCTAGCCACCTAGGAACTTTTACTAAAAGTGAATTTCTCTATAGATTGTTCACTCTAACCTCATTCGGCCAGATGATATGATGGGCGCTCGCCACCTCTCCTTTTGGCTCATTGTACTGTTCTATAGAGCTCTGGTCCAATAGAGAGTGAAGCTTAAGGGCGAAGGTGTGTTTAGTGGGTAGGTAACATACCCCTCTCGTAACGGCAGTGCGCAACACCATTTACTCTTCTCCAAAAAAACTTACTTATCAACAGGAAATGTCGTTTTAGTTTAAAACAAGTTAAAACACAAGCAGGACACAAAAGGCATAGATAGCTTAATAAAAAAAAATCTTAAAGAGTCGTATTGGCATACTAAGAAAGCTCCTAGAGAACCCAATTAGCCACAATCGGTCTTTGCGAGTGGGTGGGATTCATTCCAACCGTGACGAAAGTCCAGACACTAGAGGATTGTAGCAAGTGCTACTTAGACGTTAATTAGATAACTCGTCCATAATTCTAGACAAAAAATAAGCGGTTTCGAGTGTAGCATACCGCGCCCCAGCAGCCAACGATGGTACATCCACGCAGACTGATCTTGAGGATCTGTAAAGGCAGCGTTGAGCACAAGGTCGAGTTCCTCAAGAAGAACGTCTTCCTGGATGGTGCTACCTTGGTCGCCCGGGAAGATCTTCGGAAGCAGGTTTGACCGATAGTGCCATGACGAGTAGTTGGAGAAATTGGAATCGATCTTCTCTCTCGTAAATTTAAGCTCATCTTCTAACGGCACCGGGTATCTCTCTAGGACGAAGCGACGATAATCCCAGCAATGAACTGCAATTTAAGTTTGTATATATATATATATACGTTACAACTCCGCGGCTCTCAAACCCACGTATAAGCCATAGTAAGTTTAACATTGACATGTCCCTATATCGCATTTAAGATATCTCGCGGTAAGCGGTTTATAATGAAATCGACGCAAGTTCGACATTTTACGCTTTTATCCTGCTTCTTATATACGAAAATTAATTTGAACTTGTGAACCTTCCTGCTTCTAATAGTTCGTGCAAAGTGAGTAAGTTTTCTTGCCCCCAAGGTTTACGGCGGTTGCGTCGCAGGGTTAATAAGATGTACCGCAGACACCGTAAGCTTAATTCGGTTGACTTCGAAACCACCTATTTGAACAGTCGCCGCCACTACCTCAATGCAATCCGCGCTGCGAAGGCAGAATTATATTGCAATCGTCTTGAATTCTTACTTGGCGACTCCTCTTAACTCTGGAGATTCATCAACAAACTCTGTCTGTGGTAGACGATATGGTTCAGTGGACTTACCATCTTTATTAATAGTTGGCGAAGATAAAACCTTGGAAAACCCGGTAGAGATGACAAAGAAGCTAAACCGTCACTGCACCACGTTGGGTAATACTACGGTCACTTCCTTTGAGATGATCAGAGATATGAGGACTTTACTTAATGAGGTATGGAAAAATATGATGTATTTGACTCTCTGCTGCCTCTCTGTTCGAAGTTCGTGATACCCTTTTCCGTCTTAAGGCAAACTAGACCCGAAGTATCATGGGTGTGCCTGCAAAATTGTTGAAGATAGCGGCTCGATTGATTGCAGGACTTCTGACTACCTTATAAATCGATATATAGAGTCGTTAAATTTCGCCTTTCGCCTATCCAGTTCGGATTTCGCAAAAGTGAGTCGGCAAAGGTACTTATGGCAGCGGGTCTCCGATTCGGTCGATGTACATACGTTTTGTCCCACGGTATTTCTTGGCTTGTCAGCTGCTCTCAGTTGTCTTAATCATTTCTTTCTTTTCCTGACACTCACATAGCTGGATTGCTTCGTTTGCTCTGATGTTGCCTGGTCTAGGTCGAATCTCTCAGGGAGGAAATAGGTGGCACGAGCTAGTCGAACAGATGTTATATCAATATCCGTACCCAAGTCAACTCTCTGTTCTCGGGCCTTTTATGTTTCTTATTCTTCTGAATTGTATTCTACGAAAAGTCCAGGTGCTAATCCATGGCTCTACTATAGCTTTTGCAGATGACACGACGCCACTCTTCAAAAAAAATCATCGAAATTTTAATACGGATTTGCATCCATCCAGTCGCTCCTAAATGGTGACAACATAATTCGAATTTGTAACATTTTCGAACTAGTTGTCACCTCTTAATAAAACCAATTTCATGCTTTTTCGTTCGTCACCAAGGCTACTGGCCTTATCTGACAACCTCTTACTCAACACACGGAACATTGAGCTCTCGCAGACCGTTAAATGCCGGGAGCTCGTTTTTCAGGGAAACATGAGGTGACATATGGATAATATTATATATAACCATTGAACCTACGGAGATCGCATTTCCGCTCGCTCATTTCCCCAGTCGAACCTAGCTGAAGGTAGGCTACAACAACTTGCGTGTTGTTCAGTACCTTCAATATTCCTGATGTTAAGTCAACACAGACTTCCATGCAGCCTCCTACGGTTCTAACATGTTTAAAAAAGCAAATTCCACACAATGAGCACCGAACGCTGGAATAGGGGGATCAAAGCATCCATGCGGGTACATGGGAGAATTAAAAAATTGAGGCGAGCGGTTCAACGTACAGTTTCGATCATCTTTTTCGAGGAAGAGGCTGGTCAGCTGAAGTTCTCTGGCCCAGTCGGGATCCGAGCTGAGGACCTTGTTGATCCAACCCCGGTGCCACCAAGCACCATACGACTTCGGGTTCTTCATTAACGCTTGCTGTGTCAACATAAGTTCGTCCTTTATTAAGTCGGCCACGCTCTTGCTAAATGGAAATCAAAGCAAAGACAATGCAAAACAGGTCGAGGCACAGAATTATGTTATATATATATATATATATATATATATTCGTATAAGTTATCGACGTATATTTATATAAGCATAGGCTAACGTCAATAGACTACTGACAGGCCAGACATAAAGATCGGCTTGTACTTTTACTTGCCGATATCATCCAGCATCTCTAGCGCGACGAACTACCTGCCAGCTAACACTAAGAGCCTAGAGGTTTGAATAAACCCAGAACCCCCTGATGAACCTTAATTAAATTCCACAGCCATGCCGAGAAGAGTCACATAAAGATGGTGGGCGCTAAGAAGCAACTTCAATGAATCTAGGCGCTGACGGACTTTACGTGTTTACATACGAGCACATTTGCAGGATCTCTTTGAAAATAAAACGAGATTCGTTTGGGACATGATCGTTACGTTAACGCTAGCCTAGTGCCTCCACACCTCAACCCTGACTCATTGGCTGGCCCTCGTTCCAGCAGGTTCGTGTTGAGAACTCTGCTTCCTCGGACTCTGCACCTTTGCACTGTATCGTAGAGAAATTCTCAAAACCTTAATATGTAGTTCAATGCGACATTCACACCGCACGCTGTAAACTGTGCGTTCGTATCTGCTTAGCGTTGACGCCCAGTGCGTATTGGCTATACCCATCCAACAGGCCAGCGTGGTCCACCATTACGCTGATTCGTACGTAGTATTTATTTTGATAGGTACGCCTTCTGTCACTAGCTAGCCGTAGAAAGGTAACAAATAGTAGTAAATTGCAAGCATCACATACACAATAATGAGTTTCACATCCAATGGAGCAATCGACGCTTTCGGCAAAGCTCCCGCCGACACGTGTGAGTGTGTGTAATCTTATCACGCTTGGACAGTTCAAAGTCTTGTTGATTACCCTTTAGTTTTCATGAAGAGAAACGTCTCGCGTCGGATGTTCCACAACGTTGCGTCGTCGGGGTTATTTAGGAGGACCTGCGCCGTTATTTGCAGGAGTTCTGCGTCAAGTTCTAGCCTGCCTCGCTGCGAACGGTACACAGAAGACCAAGTTCACATTAGAAAAATCAATATATGACGGTTTGCATGTATGTATATGGTGGCCTGCGGCTGCAGATACAACTATGCAGCCTCTATCGCTCCGTGCACTCCAAATAGAACGTAACATTCAGCTGCAAACATATCTTCAGTTTAACAGTAAAAACTTGCTTGATTAATTAAAGTCGCTGTCTCTTTATTGAGGTGCAGATTTCGGTCAATTTCGACGGGAAAGGGCGCACCAAGAAAACACACCGGTTTGAATCAAAGTTTTAGGGTATAGTCGTAAAAGTTTCTTTATTTATTCCTAAATGCAGATATCGCGCCGGAAGTCATGTTTCACTGCAGAGTATGACGAAGAAAATGTTTCCCCATTGACTGACGAATGCCAACAAAACGAATTTTTCGTGAAACGTTATATAAAACCACTTATATTAGATAAAGCTTGAACGGACCTAGTCTACCTGCTCTCTCTCTCTCTCTCTATATATATATATATATATATACATTGCCTGAAACTGACACAGTCAACAAATGCAAGCAAGGATATATAATAATGGGTTTGTTTCACATACATGTTCAATATACATACTTTGAGTTCACTGACCGCTCCCAGGTGGTACGGAGAACTGGCACTTACTTTTCCGTAGATTCTACCGGTGGCTTGTTTATATAAGGTGAGTTTTTTGCGCCGTTCGGCCTGCCGCTCGGCCTCCTGCTGGGCTGTTGTCTTTACCTTAACACGGCCGTGCTATACGCAAGATATATACGCGATCAGACATGCAACGATACCCAAGTGCATTCGAATTAATGACGACACGCCTTACCAAAGCATGTTATGAGTGTGAGCAAAAACAGACTGCTATTCCGACGGAATGCCTAGTCCAATTATCAGCATTTTTTCTAGGGCTTTTTTCTTTCGCTTGCCAGAGACAGTTTCAAACACTGTTGGCTAAACACAAGCTCTTCAAAGTATCTGTATAAGCGCCTCACGCAGCCACAACCAACAATAAAAACGACAGCAACCATGTATATATGGAAAAATCACCCGTAAAAAAACTCGAATGGAGCTTTGGATGCGAATGCGGGAAAGTATATCTTTCTAAATAAATACCAAAAAATGACAAAAATGTCACTACCAATTATATTAATATAACATTTAGTATAAAACATAACAAAACCATATATATATATATATATATATATATATATATATATATATATATATATATACAATTCGGTGTCAAATACAGTAATAGGGGTTGGTTACGGAAACTTTAACTCCACACACGAGAAGGTCTAAGGCATACTTTCAGTCTTGTATCGACTGTGCAAATTTACATTTGGACAGGCCTTTGGCGAAATGTGAAAATAAAAGTTTGACACTAGGACTTTTTCACGCTTCGAGTTGAACCGATACCTTAAGAAAAAACTTAAGAAGAAACGTACAAAATGTAAAAAATAAAAACATCTTCTCTTTATATATATATATATATATATCGGCAGCGACAAAAACATTTGCCCTTCATTGATGTCCAATCTAAATAAACAAACACAAATCCCACTTCAATAGCAGCCACAACAAGGAAAATCAGCCAGTGATCATTTCCGCGCTAGGCTTGCTGTTTGTGTGACGGCCAAAGAACGTCATTCTCACTGTGTGTAAAACGCTAACGCCGCCATTATTCTCCATATGCATACATCCACCATATCCACGCTACATCGGACATACACACAATCCGAAAGAAAAGAAACCATTCTTGACACAATGAAAGACAAGACGATTGAGGATCATTATTGTGATTATTATTATTGCTATGGTCTATTGCTATTGATAAGTGGCGTCTATATCAGCTCTCGAGCACGAAAGCATTTCGTGTCATCATGATAAAGCTCGCCCAATTAGCACCCCAACAATTCGGCCACTTTTAGCGGCCGTTTCATTTCAGCGAAGGTTTCGGCAAAGTTTCTCTCCTGTTTCGCAAAGCCATCCGAGCGTTGTTACTAGACCACACCTCATCCCCGCATAGAAAACAGGTTGCCGAAGCTGTCAAAACGTTGACACTCCCCGCAGCACAACGACACCACCACCAACAACAACAACAGCAATAGGAATAACGACAACGACGAGAACCACCACAACACAACAACAACAACAATTCGTTGTTGTAGTAGCAACAAATGCTACAACAAAAACAACAACAACGACAACAACATAAACACAAATGCAGTGCACGATGTGTCTGTCCAATATCTTACCATCGCTGCAGCTTGCACAACAGGATTGTGTGTTTCCTCGTAGAAGAATGACAAATCTTTTCTGATGACCGGTTGATCGGCGGTCTGTCGTCAGTCACTCTGTCACCCCACACTGCGGCCGATCTTAGGATGATACAAGCGACGGTTGACGCTACGGCGCGCGTTCCCTCAGTTCCACTAGCAAAACACGGCGACGTCTATTCAACGCCTAAGTTAGGTTAAGTTCAGTTAAATTAGACCGACCCTATCGCTGACTTGGCTTAACTACTACTACTCCTACTACAACAAGACTAGTGTTGTCTGTAGTCAGGAGGCGTTGTGGTGGTTGTTACGGGTAAAAAACACAGAGCGAAACAGCAGCAGCAGCAGCAGCAACAGCAAAACCCAGAACCTGGCACGCCGGTCCCGTGTGTCGATATATGAAGGCGGAACGCTCAGCTGCCGGCTGTTCGATGAATCATAATGATGATAGCACATGCGGTGTGATTATGACAATGATGATGATAAAGATACCAGACTCCTCTTGCAGCACTTACTTCTTCCTTGTAGTTGGCGCGGTGGGCGCGCGGGAACGTTCGAAACGTCCACAACTCAGGTTCAACTCAGGTTCAACTGCTCGTTGGTGAGGAGGTGGCGTGAGGCGTGAGGTGCACGTTTTTGTTCTGAGCAGGATTTTGTTGTGAGTGTTCGTATAGTAGTAGTAGTAGTAGTAGTAGTTCGGTACAGATACGAAATCTGCGTTATTTCGTTGCTATACGTGTACGTTGTTTCGTTCTTGCTGTTGATGGTCGGGTCTGGTCTGGTTGACGGCAGCGTGTTCCCAGTGTTCAGCTGGTCAGCTGGCTAAAATATGTCGGCCGACGCATTCCCGCCGCCGGCCGAACCCGGTCTGATGATGAACCGGCGGAAAACCACAGTTAGAGTTGAACGGAATCCCTGACCACCACCCGAGCCGAGTCGAGAAGAAGCTGGTGGAGGCCGAAGTGACCGAATTGACACACCAGCAACAAAAACAACAACAATAACAACAACAACAACGCATAACCGGTTGACGTATCCGTTCCGCCTATCCGGCCGTCTTGAAGCATGTAGTATGCTGTATCTTTCTCTCTCTCTCTCGCTCTCTGTCTGTCTAGAACAGCGTTTATAAACAGCTGTTGTTCATCAACAGCTCCAACCTACCTACAGGTGCCGTGCGAGGATGCCAATACGTGGCGCAAACAGACACAATTTATTTGATAGCTTTGAAAACGTCTTTGTTTTCGTTTATGACAACGTTAATCTGTTCTCCTGCACGGAATTCTAGTAAATAGCTTCAACAGCAACAGCAGCAGCAGAAGAAGTTTATTCCACGTGCAGTTCAAGCAGTTTTGGTTGTAGATTGAGTTAAGTTGGTGGTGAACTGCAAGCGGCACCAAGCAAGTCAGCATGCGACAAGAAGAAAGAGAAAACGAAGAAGGAGAAGAAGAAGTCGAAGACGTCTTCGTCGCTACCGAAAACCACCTAAGCTCTAGGTGTACGAATCCGGCAAGCCGTAATGATACGTTAGATCGGCTACAGTGAAATGATCCTGTAAATCTAACCTTTTCGGGCTGACTCTCAGCCAACATTTAACGGCCACGTCGTTTGTTTTCGCACTGCCTCGTAAGACGGACAACCCCAAAAAGACAAATTATTATTTATTTAAAATGTACCCTGTTTGGGTATGTAAATACGAACATGATATATATAACAAACATGGCTCATGAATTATGAGCATGCTCGCTGAAGCTGAGAAAGCGACACAAAAGACAAATGTACAACGGTGGGGTTCGAACCCTTGTGGCACCTATGTGTCTCCTCTGGCCGCAAGGCGCACGTGAATGCACCCAGCACCCCACCGGGCTCGATCACGTGAATCTGTACGATCTTAACCTCATCGCAACCGCGACTAGCCTTTGAGCGGGGGCGCCACGCGATCATCATGAACCAACCCATGGTGTAACAACAACTACAACTCGTTCGTCGTATCCTCGTAACTGGGTCGCCGCAATGCCGCTACAATCGCACTACGCTCGCGCCACAGCGGTGACAGTCGCAGTGACCGTGGGAGCCGTTGCCGTTGGCTCGCTGCTCTACCATCGTCGAACTCGATGCAGAGCTCAGTCGTTGAGTCGCGCGCGCGTCGTGTTAATCTCGTCTGCCGACGACTGGAACCTACACCGCAATCTGTTCGTCGAGGCGACGCTGGCGAGCGGCGTCGTCGGAGTCGACTGCGAGTGGGTGTCGGACCGGAAGAGCGGGCGACGGCGCAAGGTCGCCCTCCTGCAGTGGGCGCCCAACGAGCATCTGTGCTTCGTGGTCCGGTTGTCGGCGTTGGCCGGCATTCCCGTCGAGCTGGCCGACGCGCTCGACGGCCGACACATCGTCAAGGTGGGCGTCGACGTGACGAGTGACGCGGCCAAACTTGCCACAGACTACCACGTCATGACGAATTCGTGTCTCGACCTCCGATACCTGGCCACGGGCTGCGCGAAGTCGCTAGCCTTGCTTCAGTCGGCTGGCCTGTCGCTGCAGAAGCTCGCCGATCAGCTGGTCGGCGTCAAGCTGGACAAGTCCGTCGCGTTGCGCTGCTCGAACTGGGAGGCCGACGTGCTCACGCGCCGAGAGCTGACGTACGCGGCCAACGATGCGCTGGCGGCGTTTCTCGTCGCCAAAAAGGTCGCCTCGCTGATGACCGGGCCAGTTCGAGTGCTCTGCCAGAGGTCGTGGATGCACAGCGTTCTCGTCGAGTCGTTCGAGCATCGGTTCGATATGCCGTTCGCGCAACGTTGGCGGCGGATCAGCGAAGCCGAGAGCCAGACTCAGGCGGGACTGGACGACGACATGGCGAAGTTTCACCAGGTGCGAATCAAGAAGACCAGTCGACAGGCTGTACGAAAGTCTCCGCTGTACGACAACTGTGTGCTCAAAGCGCCCGACGGCGACATATTGGCGAGCGTCAAGCGCAAGAAAGCCGAGTGGTACCTCGAGAAGGGCATCGCGCAGTGTGTCGCCGAAGAGCCGTTCACGGTGCGGCTCACGTTCGAGCCGAAAGGTCGAGCGATTCTCGACAAGGTCTACTACACGATCCACAAGCAGAATCGGTGCGTTGTGTGCGGCGACACGGAGAAGCTCGTCCGCAAGAACATCATTCCGAGCGAGTATCGAAGCTTCTTTCCCGAGGTGATGTCGAGTCACAACTCGCACGACGTGCTGCCGATGTGCGTTGTCTGCCATCAGCGAAGCAACGCGGCCGACTTCTCTCTCCGGGAGAGACTGGCCGCCACGTGTAACGCGCCGCTGTCCGAGCACAAGTATCGCGTCAATCTCGAGACGAACAAGCTGATTCGGGCTGCTAAAGCGCTGTCGAGGCCGAGCGCCGCCAACATTCCGCCGGCGCGGCGGCAGATGCTCGAGGACAGTCTGAAGGAGCTTCTGCACGTCGACCAGCTGACTCCGGAATGCATCGAACAGTGTGCCAGTATGGACCCGAAGCTTCCGAACGAGAACTACGTCTGTCATGGCATGGTCGTGGTCGAGTATTTCGCCAACAACGGCGGGCTGCTCAATCTAGAGGCAATGTGGCGAAAGCACTTTCTGCGAACGATGAAGCCTCGGTGCCTGCCGACGCTGTGGTCCGTTGATCACCACCGCCGATCACTGGCCTACGATCTGAGCACTTGGCCGAAGGACGAAGCCCTTCAAATGCTGCAACGGGTCGGCCTAAGCTGGGAGTTCGTTGAGGAGGTCCGGCAAGAAATCGAGGAGCTAAAACGAGCGCGACAACGTCACACTTCATCGGAGACCGCCAATGGTAATTGTGCCTCTGCGCGCGAATCAGATCAGGACAGCGACAAAAAAAAAGTACCACCTCCTTCCAGTTCGTAGTACTGAGACATAGCCACGAAAAAGTCCAGACAGGTGTAGAAAGGTGTTGCTGGTGGAGAGAGGGGTTCCAGGTGTAGAGAGGGGGGGGGGAGAGAACTGTCTAGAGTGCGGGATTTCCACCTTGGTTTAGGATAGGCTACGTCCTCGCCCTGCGGGACTGTATATGACCCAGGTACGATACCACACGCATGCGACTTGATTTAGCACGGATCTGTTGTATTTTACTTCATTGTGAAATAGCTACATGCATGATATCTTCATCATTCTTGGCATATTTGGAGCGTCTGATTTTTTTTCAATTCGAGTCCAGTTCTATCGAATGGTCAGTTTTGGCCCATTCTAGGTGGCAACCATGCCCGGCGACTTTTCGCCGCCCACGAAAAAACAGACTTTGATGCTATGTGATGATTTAGTAAAAAGTTCAACTGGTCTTAAGAGGTCAGTGCCCATAATTCTTAACTGCCGAAAGCACGAGAGATTTCTAACAAAACAATAAGCTTAGTTACTCGACTTCAGTGAGCTCGTAACATTGTGTCTTAGTTGTCTTATAAATCTAGAACTTGTTCCGTATGCTAAATGACACGTTTTCGTTACGAATACAATTTTACCCCAGGCACACCTTGTAAATAAGCCTTACTATACAAACTAAAATCATATGTGCAATGAAATAAGGCTTCGACTAAGAGTACGTATTCATAGGGAACCTGTACATATTATGTTTGCCTGAAGGTTGTCGCGATGACAACGTCTTTCATTCTCCAGGAGGAGGCCAATAAAGTTTTGAAATTAATTGATTAAGCCACACCGCATAATTTATATGTGCATGCATAAGTTCAATTCGTGTTGTAGTTTCACGATTGTAAGAAGAAGGGTGTTGTTGAAAAACTCTTTAAGTTCATAGCTTTCATTTTTTTCAATAAAATATGTGAAAAGTTACCGATACCGATAAACATAATTGAATAAAACATGTAAACGATGCGTAAATTATACCTTAACAAAAGCGTTGATACTAGCGGTTTTGTTTATTTGTTGTCTTGTGTCGGGAAGTTTTTGAAGTTTGCCTTGACGGCCGCCACTTTAATAGGCCTACGCTTTATAGAGAGAAAGACTTCATACAATCAGATCACACCAGTATGACAAACTTGTAAACTAAAAAAACTTCGTTAGCAAGTGTTATCATATATATATACATATATCATATATACAGGTAGTTCAACAAGTTCTTAGAATGAAAACCAAGAATTTTCCAAATCTTGTTTTTAACTTTTTCTTATTCGATATACTCCCCGAGAAGCTCAATACACTTTTCCCACCGAGATTTCAGAGCATTTATACCTCTTGAGTAGAATTCCGCGTCTTTAGACTGAAAATAGGCATTGACAGCAGCCTTAACCTCTTCATTGCTGGAAAAACGCTTTCCACCGAGACTGTTCTTCAAATGTCCGAAGAGGAAATAATCAGAGGGGGCCTGGTCTGGAGAATAGGAAGGTTGTTCAATAAGTTCGAACCTCAGTTGGGCCAGTTTTGCCGTTGCTTGCCGCGACTTGTGTGCGGGAGCATTGTCCTGGTGAAACAGGACAACCTTCTTCTGCAAAGCGGGCCGTTTCACGATGAGTTCTTGCTTCAGGCAGTCCAACAGTCTTGCATAATATTCTCCCGTGATAGTTTTACCGCTCTCAAGGTAGTCGACCAGAATTATTCCACGTTGGTCCCAAAAAACCGTAGCCATCATCTTTCCGGCCGATGCCGTTGTCCGCACCCTCTTCGGAGGTCCTTCACCAGGGTCACACCATTGACGAGATGCTTCTTGGGTCTCGGGAGTGTAGTGATGGACCCAGCTTTCATCGACGGTCACGAATCTGCGCCAAAAATCCGACGGATTTTTCGACATCTTGGCCAAATTTCGCTGTGAAGCGGAAACACGCGCGTCTTTTTGGCCTTGGTTGAGCAAATGCGGCACCCATTTTGCTCTGAGCTTTTTCATCTTCAAGTTTTCGTGCAGGATGAAATGCACTCTACCCAAACTGGCCTCCGCTATCTCCCTAATGTTCACTCGCTTATCTGCGGCAACGATTTTCCGCACTTTTTCCACGTTTTCCTCATCAGTTGCCGTTTTTGGGCGTCCTGAACGTAGTTCATCCTCGGTGCTCCTGCGACCTCTTTTTAACTCATTAATCCAGTTGGAAACAGTGGCAAAACATGGCGCAGAGTCACCGTACACCTCGTCTAACTCAGTTTTCACTTGGGTCGCATTCCAACCTTTGAAATAAAAATGCTTGATAACCACTCGAAACTATTTTTTCTCCATTTTTCAAAATCACGCCGATACGTTGCACGGGAAAAGCGATCAAACGAAATCGCAACGGCCAATCACCATAATATTTTGACTGCTAGCATTCGAAAAGTTGCCGTTTCCAATAGCGGTGAAAGCGCGCCAAAATTCGAATTCTGAAAAGCTCATTTTAAGAACTTGTTGAACTACCTGTATATATATATATATATATATATATATATATGTATATATATATATACTCGTATATATATCTAAAACCAGCTTTACTGTCCATAGCTTCCATATTTTACAAAGTGTCCTCTTCTAAGTGCAGGTGCAAACATTGTGCAAAGCGGAACGGCCTGTCCACTCGTAGGGTACCGATAATATTAACGCATATATATATATACATATATATTAGCCAAAACCGACCCAAATGCGCTCATGAGGTGCTGGACGGCAAACACACCATACACAACATGCAGGCCATCGAAGTTGTAGAACACTGGGCCAACACGATGACACAACCACCCCCGGAACCACTCCCTTGCCCCGTATACACTCCCAGCTCTGATATCTTCGAGGTTTCTCTCCCTATCTCCCTAAAGGAAACCCACGTAGCTCTCCGCGGACCTTCTAAAGTACTAGGCTTTCGTCCCTCCGTAAACTCCCGTTAGAAGTATTGTTGTCTGTTGTATTCTTAACATACTATTTTTTCCTTTGGCTGCGGTGTATGCTATATCGGTATGTAATAAACCTGTTCGGATTCCCTCTGGTTGCCGATTACACTAGTTCAAGAGGGTACAATAGTTGCATGGCGCGGCGTGAGATGCGTCCATTTGAAAAGCGGACTGTGCACGTCCTCGGCAGGCCATCGCGTCCAGTGTGGCATTCTTCCACTTTAACCAATTCCCAGTGAAGTCGCGGGGTGTTGTCGTCACGCAAGAGGCATACGTCTCCTTCTTTGATAGGGCGCGCCTTGCCGGCGGCACCCATGTTTGCCGATCGAAGTTGCATGATGTAGTCGCGCTGCCAGCGCACAGAGAGATGTTTGAAGTAGTCGCGTTTGAGTCGTGTGGCTGCCCGCAGCGCTTCGGCCGATGTCGCCCCGTTGGGCCCGCCTCGATCTAGAAGTTTGAGCGAGCATTGCGCCGACGATGGGTGGCCTTCTCGAATGAGGTGAGCTGGGGTGATCCAGTTGGTCTTCGTTTCGCACTGCTCTGAGCTCACTTGGGAAGTGTTGCTGCTGCGTCGGTGGTGTTGGGATGTCTCGGCGTCGCGTGAGGAGAGCGAACCTCAATACATGAGCGACAACACGAATAGCAGATTCAATGGCACTGAATCTGCGAAGGTCCAGTGGCGGGTTAATCAAAGTTATCGGCGCGACCACGGCGCGCTTCTCCACGACGGCACCCTCGAAGTTGTCAACGACATCGGATCGCGGCTGCGAAACAGTGTCCTTGCCGATTAGGCCATCGACAATTTTCTTTTCGCGTCCGACAAAGGCGATCTTGAAGAACTCGTCAAATCCGACTAGAATGACCGGCGGGTCAGCCGGAAGATCGTCGCCGAGAGCACGATCAGCAAGCGGATGCTGTGTCTTGAATTTGCCGATGGCTGCTTGAACGTGAGGGGGGCAGTTGATCGACGGATTAACGCCGAAGCTGTGCTGGTAGGCAAGGAGACGCACTCTGTCTCTGCCGTAGGTACTTTCCAGTGTGAGCTTGTATTGCGGCGATGGAATCTGATGTTCGCCAGCAAATGCCTGCACGTCTAAGTTGGCCCACTGCGTTGGGCGGATGCCCGTTAGCTTCTCTATGAGACCGGGCGTCACGAATGTTAGCGTCGATCCCTGATCCATCATCACCCTTACAGGTATCTTCTTGCCGCCGTGCACAAGATTTGCCGACAACATGTATACAAGGGTCCGACGGACACCAACGTTTGCGTTGACTGCAACCGCGATAGCCGACGGGCGTCCATTGGCGGCAGCCAGCTTACTCTCGTCGACCGCGTTGCGCGGATGCATGCTTGGAAAATGGCCGCGAGATTTGCACGAATGGCACTCAACGGCAGCTCCTCCACACTGTTGGCCATCACTGTGTTTATATCGGAAACTCACAACGCACAGATTGAGGCGCTTGAGAGTAGCTAACTTATCGTCGAAACTGATACGAGCAGAGCAGCGCGAAGGACGATGGTCCACAGAATGGCAAAAGAAACATTTCTGTTTCCTTTGAACCGCTACGGCGGGGGCGGCGGTGGCCAACGGTGTTCGCGTTCGAGACCGCGAATACGTGCTTCTCTGTTGAACCCGGCGGTCGCCGTCCCTCAACAAGTTCGTTGTGAGCTGAGTTTCCTCTCGATTAGAGGCAAAACGAGTTAAATACTCGAGCAACTGCTTTACGTCATTGGCCGTTTTAGTTGCGTGACTCAGACGCAATTCACCCGATGATATCTCTTGAAGTGAGTTTCCGTCGGAACCGTTGCGATGCTGCGACAGTTGTTCTAATTGCTTCTCATTGATTGCTGCCAGTCGCATGATTTCGGAGTATTGATACAACAATGTGGGTGGAATCGTGGCTCGCAGCACTGGTGCAAAGGCGATCGAAAATGTTTCGAGCGGGGTGTTCAAAGCCTCGAGCGTCTTAACACTGGCTCGCACTCGATTTATTAACGCCCGCAGACCGGCTACGTCATCCGTCGATGTTACTTTTGGCAAGTGAAATAAGTTCTGGACTACTTGCTGCCGCTCGATGTCAACCAACCCGTAATTGTCGTCAAGCAGCCGCAAGGCGGCATCATACGCTGCATCATGAACGCCGAGAGACATCACAAGTGTTTTTGGTTCACCCCGAAGATGCTTGAGGAGAGCGACAAGTTTGTCTGTGTCGGTGGCCGTTGTACGACGAGCAATCCAATTCTTAAACAAAGCGATAAACGAACGATATTCGAGACGATTCCCCGAGAATGGCTCTGGTGAAATGTCTAGAAGCGGCACCGTGGAGCATGCTGGGGCGACAGGTTCCGCCGTAGGCGCTGACGGCGATGACGGTGCAGAAGCGAACTTGCCTGATGCTGAGCTTGAAGCAGCAGATGCGGCGGTGACCAGACTCTTTAAAGTTTCAATGCATTCGAGCGCGGTATTTTCATACCGGCTGCAAGAAGCAATCTCCTCATCCATATCGCCCTCAGCCATGTCGGGATGGTTCAATATACGTTCGTCGAGGGCCTCAAGTTTGGCCAATCGCACTTTTACGTTGTTCAGCAGCACTAAGATGACGTGATGGTCACGGGCCTCAACTGGCGTAGCTACTAACGCCACAGATCGGGCGCTGGCCTGAGTGATCTGAGCCCTCTCACTACTCCTCTGCTTGCTAAGCAGTGTCATGTTTCCGGCGTTAGACATGATGTTGAGGCTGGTTGCTGTGCTTGCGATGGTTGTGCTGTGGCAGTGGCTGGTGGCGGCGGCACAACGACAATGACGATTTTCAGGAGGCGACGATACGAAATAGTCACTCACTTAATACACTTACCCCGTTAGGCACTGGGGTGCACGGAATATGGAGAAAAATATGTGATGAGACGACACGGAATGGGAAAAAGGACGGCAGAAACGTCTGTCCGTAGGTTGGCGGTCGGCAACTGAATGCTAGCAGGCACCGAGACGATAGCGATTCTTGTAGCAGGTAACGAAGATACTGCACTACAAGATTAACCACCGACAGATAACAACAGGTTTTGTCGATCCTGGTCACGGCACCATTTGTTGCGGCACGGCTGTGCCGGTAGGGAGCCTGTTGGTAGCCGTCGGTAGGATTGCTAAGCCTAGTCTACCTCTACTGCCGCGCGTATCACTAACACTACTGGAGACCTACGTTGCGAGAGAGACGACCGCATCATTCGGTTCCGAACGCACGTCTGGCTGTTGGCGCCAGGCGGTATTCCGTTGATTTGAATTTACACATGTCAATGTGCATCCGGCATTTGGCGCCAGACAGTGTTCCGTTCATTTGAATATGCACGATATGTCATTCCGCGTAATAAGACCGCGATGGTCGCTCATTCGATTTTGTAATATATATATACGTCTTACAATTATTAACACTATTAATTAGCGATATTGCCCCAGCCCATGAAACTGCTCGCTTAGCGTTCATCCCTAAAATTAACAATGCCACATCCCCAAGCGATCTGCGACCCCTATCTATTAGTTCATACATACAACGAACGCTTAACAAAATTCTCTCTAGACGCCTCCAGAACTCTATTAAGCTTCTCCCAATCCAGCGAGCGTTTCTCCCCTATAATGGTACCTTCGAGAATCTTGCGGTTCTGGATGGTATCCTTAACGATGCCAAGTCTGCAGGACGTGAGCTCAGACTCGCCTCAATCGACCTCCGTAAGGCGTTCGACATGGTGAGTCATGACTCCGTCCTGTGGTCACTCCGGACTCGCGGATACCCGGAGGTATTCATTAATTATATAGAACGCTTGTACCTCTCATCTAAAACTCTCATAGAATTTGGACAAGAATGTCGTACATTTCTTGTCCACACACATAAAAGGGGTGTTAGGCAGGGAGATCCACTGTCCCCCTTTTTATTTAATCTAGTTCTCGACGACATTCTTTCAAAATTAGACAAAACTAATATTGGGTACCAACTTACTGATGACTTTCGCCTTATGGGCTTAGCCTTTGCGGATGATCTCATCCCCCTAGCCACCTCGAAATCTACTCTCCAACGGCTTCTTAATATTGCGGACCCACTTTTGAAATCCCGAGGCCTTGAAATTAATACTAATAAAAGCTTTACTATCTCCCACCTATTTTATAGGAAGGAAGGTAGAGGTTTTATCAATACCGTACCAGAATTTAACGTTGGGGATCGGCAATTGCCAGCTAAAGGTATGAGCGATCGATGGAGATATCTTGGAGTCGACTTTGACTGCAATGGCAGAGTTGACTCCACCAAGGATATACTCCTTAATTTACTCAACAGACTCACGATAGCTCCCCTTAAACCCCATCAAAGACTCATCTTTTTGAAAGACTTTCTCATTTCTCGTCTCCTATATAAACTGGTCTCCGGTTGCAGACCATCTTACGCACTCCTTAGCGACCTAGATAAAGAGATCAGAAAGGTTGTTAAGTCGAAATGGCTTAAGCTCGAAAACTCGGTGCCGAACGCCTACCTGTACACGCACACAGCACACGGCGATCTGGACATCCCCTGCCTCCAAACATTCATTCCCAGACTCCGTCTCTCCCGCCTAACAGCACTACAACACTCTACGCACCTTGGGGTCCAGTGGATGCTAACCACCGAGCACTTCAAAAAAGATCTTGTGAAAACAAGACTTCTTTGCGAGCGCTTGGGAACCTCCATTGAGACCGCTACACAAGAGACCGATTACTGGTCTCAACAACTACACAACACTTTCGATGGGGCACATTTTAAAAAGAACACGAAACGTCCTTTGTACATTACTGGATTAAGGGTATGCCCTACCTATCTGGTAAGGAGTATTTAAACCTACTAAAGCTCAGGATCAACGCACTACCGACGCGTGCCAGATTGGCCAGGGGACGCCCGGGCTACAACAAACGTTGTAGGCACGGGTGTCATGCGCCTGAGACGTTGGCTCATGTCGCTCAGATGTGCGATACAACACACAAACAAACCATAAAGAGACATAATGACGTCTGTGATCGCGTGGCGCGTCTTCTCCGCGAAAGGGGTCATGAGGTGGTTCGTGAGCGAGTATTCCGTCGACCGGGCGCACCGGGTCTAAAGCCCGACCTCGTAATAACAACACCTCCGGAGGTCTGTGTTTTAGATGCCGAGGTTTGCGGCCCGAACCGGGACCTGGCAAAAGCGCGGCAGGACAAGATCACCAAATATGATGTCGAGTTCCTAAGAGCGGCGCTCCCCGACCCGCAAAAACCTCGCAGATTCGGATCCATCACTATCTCTATGAGTGGTGTATGGGACTCTGAATCTGCGAGGACGCTCTTGGGGCTCGGCGTCACGAAGAGGAATCTTATGGATCTCACCGTTTTAACTTTGCAAGGAACCTTGAGGATATACCGCTTGCACCGGGTCCATAAGACCGGGGCTACCATCAAGGAAGGACACGGACAACTGATTCTTAACTTCACGTGACACCTTTTTACTACCATTTTTATTAAGGCGAGCACTGCCGAGTGTGCAAACGTATTGTAAATGATTAATAAATCATCACAATATTTTCTATATATATACATATATATATATATATATATATATATATATATATATATAGTCGTAAGTTGTCGACGCGCCTCTTACACATATGCATAGGGTGACGTTAATAGGCAACTGACGGACAAAGATCGGCCTGTACCTTTACTTGTCCATATAGTAACGTAGATCCGTTACGCTAAGTTAACTGGGGAAGGTAAGGTCAGCCAGGCGGTTACTACAACGCAGGAGACTCGGGACGATGAGTGACAACACACAGTTTAAGGTCTAACAGGTAGCGCTGCCGGACGAATGATGCGTTATGATCATCCTTCTCCCAGGTTTTTTATTTGCTAAAAAGACGCCATAGCGTTCGCATAGTAATAATGTTAAAAAGATGACTCGAACCTTCGACGTCGTTGATTGGTCGGCAGTGGTGCACGTGCTCAATTGTCACCAGCACGCAGCTTAGCGGTCTCCTTGGTCGTCACGGTGCACGTTGGATTGGATGCTTGATTGGCTTACTGACGTCATCAGTTATCGGCTGCGTAGGTCGTTGTGGTTCACATCGGGTTGAGTGTTTGATTGATCTATTGACGTCGGCACTGGTCATCGGTGGTGCAGTGACTGGCACTTCTTTTGCTACACTGCAGTTAACTTCGTTACAATATCATCCAACATCTATAGTGCGACGAACCACCTGCCAGCCAACACTATGAGCCTAGATGTTTGATTAGACCCAGAGCCGCCTGATGAACCTAATGAAATTTCACAGCCTCCACAGCCATGCCGAGAAGAGTCGCATAAAGGTGATAGACACTAAGAAGCAACTGCAGTGACTCTAGGCGCTGACGGACTTCACGTGTTTACATATGCGCACATTTGTAGAATCTCTTTGAAAACAAAACATGATTTGCTTAAAACATGATCGTTATGTTAACTGTAGCGTAGCGCCTCCACACCTCCACAATCTAGACTCATTGGCTGGTTCTGGTTCCAGCGCGTACGTGTTGAGAACTCTGCTTCGTCGGAGCACTCTCGCACTGTATCGTACACAACATCTCAAAACCTTAATATGTAGTTAGGTGCGACATTCGCCGCTCAATCCGTCTTTGGCTGTCTGGCATGAGGAATTGGAGACTGAAATCCGGTCATCCAGAATAATTAGAGTCCTATTTGGCTTGTCACGCCTCTATTTATTGCTCTCTCACTATTCGCTTACTTCAGCTCGAGCTGTTGCCCCACAGGTTTTACCTCGCTTCCACCATCAGGTTCCAGGGAAGGACTCCTACCAGCACCAGAGCAGCGCTTGTTGGGTCCGTGATATTTTCCGAATATGCACATATAACAACATCTATATATATGTTCAGGATTGACGGAAATGATGCCGTTTTCAAGACACAACGAACACATGTTATGTAATGTAATTGTAAAAATACCGAAAGGTGATGTTATAATAAATCATTAATTTGAAAAAAATGGCAGCACGGCTGAGCGATTAGCTGACGCCATTACCAAAGTAGTTGATGTGCTCAGATGGGGCTCGCCCCCATCCTGTTTTATACCACTTATCTTCGGAGCACGGACGTTTGCACTAAAGAAAAAAGATGGATCATTACGCCCGATCGCCTGTTCCTCAGTCGTTCGCCGATTAGCAGCCAAAATCGGTTGTCAAGATAATAAGAATGCTGTTTTAGCAGCTGTTGGCGATCACTAGCTAGGATTCGCTACCCCTGGCGGTACAGAGGTAGCAGTACACTGTGCTCGTGCATTTCTGCAATCGCGCAAAGTATCGACGGTGATGGTCAAACTGGATTTCCAAAACGCTTATAATAGCGTTCGGCGAACCATCTACTCCGATCCGTCAAGTCGTGGATTCCCTTACTGTTTTACCAGACGAATCTCGTTTACGTCCAGTCATCACAAATGGTCATGCCCCATAACACGATGCTATCGCAAACAGATCTTCAGCAGGGCGATCCCTTGGGTCCTCCACTTTTCTGCCTGTGTATCAAGGATATGGTGGATACACTGCGATTCCCCTTAATGCCTGGTACCTGGATGACGGCGTTCTAGGCGGAGACCTCCCGACAGTACTAGACGATATTCGAAAAGTCATTGTTTTGGTGTGATAAGTGGCCTGACTCTGCCCCGGGCAAATGTGAAGTATATGTTACAGCTCATAACGGAATTGAATCATTCGATTTAACGGGCCTCTTTGGCCTACTCCCTGGCGTTGTTGACAAGGCTGACCTGGAGCTGCTAGATGTGCCCTTGCTGCCGGATGGGATACCAAAAGCACTAGCCGGTCGAAAAGACAAACTGGACTTCGCCACAGGCAGACTACCCCAATCGGGGGTCCACTGCGGCCTGTTTCTCCTTAGATCTTGCTTTTCAGTCACAAGGTTAACACACCTAGTTAAAGGTTGCAATTTATTCTCATCGCCTGAACTTTTACAGTCTTTTAATGATCTTAGCTTAGACACTTTAGAGGAGATACTAAATCTTCAGCTTACCGCTGCGGCAAAGGATCAGGCAATGTTTCCGATCTCTCTAGGCGGCTTAGGTATGCCGGACGCGGTCGTGATGGCTGGACCCGCGATCGTGTCATCATTGACTCAGGCTTCGGAGAGGGTTAGGGCTCTCTTTCGTCTGACAGCACTACAACACTCCACGCACCCTGGGGTCCAATGAATGCTAACCACCGAGCACTTCAAAAAAGACCTTGCGAAAACAAACTTCTTTGCGAGCGCTTGTGAACCTCCATTGAGACCGCTAAACAAGAGACCGATTACTGCTCTCAACAACAACACAACACGTTCGATGGGGCACATTTTAAAAAGAACACGAAACGTCCTTTGTACATTACTGGATTAAGGGTATGCCCTACCTATCTGGTAAGGAGTATTTAAACCTACTAAAGCTCAGGATCAACGCACTACCGACGCGTGCCAGATTGGCCAGGGGACGCCCGGGCTACAACAAACGTTGTAGGCACGGGTGTCATGCGCCTGAGACGTTGGCTCATGTCGCTCAGATGTGCGATACAACACACAAACAAACCATAAAGAGACATAATGACGTCTGTGATCGCGTGGCGCGTCTTCTCCGCGAAAGGGGTCATGAGGTGGTTCGTGAGCGAGTATTCCGTCGACCGGGCGCACCGGGTCTAAAGCCCGACCTCGTAATAACAACACCTCCGGAGGTCTGTGTTTTAGATGCCGAGGTTTGCGGCCCGAACCGGGACCTGGCAAAAGCGCGGCAGGACAAGATCACCAAATATGATGTCGAGTTCCTAAGAGCGGCGCTCCCCGACCCGCAAAAACCTCGCAGATTCGGATCCATCACTATCTCTATGAGTGGTGTATGGGACTCTGAATCTGCGAGGACGCTCTTGGGGCTCGGCGTCACGAAGAGGAATCTTATGGATCTCACCGTTTTAACTTTGCAAGGAACCTTGAGGATATACCGCTTGCACCGGGTCCATAAGACCGGGGCTACCATCAAGGAAGGACACGGACAACTGATTCTTAACTTCACGTGACACCTTTTTACTACCATTTTTATTAAGGCGAGCACTGCCGAGTGTGCAAACGTATTGTAAATGATTAATAAATCATCACAATATTTTCTATATATATACATATATATATATATATATATATATATATATATATATATATATATATATATATATATATATAGTCGTAAGTTGTCGACGCGCCTCTTACACATATGCATAGGGTGACGTTAATAGGCAACTGACGGACAAAGATCGGCCTGTACCTTTACTTGTCCATATAGTAACGTAGATCCGTTACGCTAAGTTAACTGGGGAAGGTAAGGTCAGCCAGGCGGTTACTACAACGCAGGAGACTCGGGACGATGAGTGACAACACACAGTTTAAGGTCTAACAGGTAGCGCTGCCGGACGAATGATGCGTTATGATCATCCTTCTCCCAGGTTTTTTATTTGCTAAAAAGACGCCATAGCGTTCGCATAGTAATAATGTTAAAAAGATGACTCGAACCTTCGACGTCGTTGATTGGTCGGCAGTGGTGCACGTGCTCAATTGTCACCAGCACGCAGCTTAGCGGTCTCCTTGGTCGTCACGGTGCACGTTGGATTGGATGCTTGATTGGCTTACTGACGTCATCAGTTATCGGCTGCGTAGGTCGTTGTGGTTCACATCGGGTTGAGTGTTTGATTGATCTATTGACGTCGGCACTGGTCATCGGTGGTGCAGTGACTGGCACTTCTTTTGCTACACTGCAGTTAACTTCGTTACAATATCATCCAACATCTATAGTGCGACGAACCACCTGCCAGCCAACACTATGAGCCTAGATGTTTGATTAGACCCAGAGCCGCCTGATGAACCTAATGAAATTTCACAGCCTCCACAGCCATGCCGAGAAGAGTCGCATAAAGGTGATAGACACTAAGAAGCAACTGCAGTGACTCTAGGCGCTGACGGACTTCACGTGTTTACATATGCGCACATTTGTAGAATCTCTTTGAAAACAAAACATGATTTGCTTAAAACATGATCGTTATGTTAACTGTAGCGTAGCGCCTCCACACCTCCACAATCTAGACTCATTGGCTGGTTCTGGTTCCAGCGCGTACGTGTTGAGAACTCTGCTTCGTCGGAGCACTCTCGCACTGTATCGTACACAACATCTCAAAACCTTAATATGTAGTTAGGTGCGACATTCGCCGCTCAATCCGTCTTTGGCTGTCTGGCATGAGGAATTGGAGACTGAAATCCGGTCATCCAGAATAATTAGAGTCCTATTTGGCTTGTCACGCCTCTATTTATTGCTCTCTCACTATTCGCTTACTTCAGCTCGAGCTGTTGCCCCACAGGTTTTACCTCGCTTCCACCATCAGGTTCCAGGGAAGGACTCCTACCAGCACCAGAGCAGCGCTTGTTGGGTCCGTGATATTTTCCGAATATGCACATATAACAACATCTATATATATGTTCAGGATTGACGGAAATGATGCCGTTTTCAAGACACAACGAACACATGTTATGTAATGTAATTGTAAAAATACCGAAAGGTGATGTTATAATAAATCATTAATTTGAAAAAAATGGCAGCACGGCTGAGCGATTAGCTGACGCCATTACCAAAGTAGTTGATGTGCTCAGATGGGGCTCGCCCCCATCCTGTTTTATACCACTTATCTTCGGAGCACGGACGTTTGCACTAAAGAAAAAAGATGGATCATTACGCCCGATCGCCTGTTCCTCAGTCGTTCGCCGATTAGCAGCCAAAATCGGTTGTCAAGATAATAAGAATGCTGTTTTAGCAGCTGTTGGCGATCACTAGCTAGGATTCGCTACCCCTGGCGGTACAGAGGTAGCAGTACACTGTGCTCGTGCATTTCTGCAATCGCGCAAAGTATCGACGGTGATGGTCAAACTGGATTTCCAAAACGCTTATAATAGCGTTCGGCGAACCATCTACTCCGATCCGTCAAGTCGTGGATTCCCTTACTGTTTTACCAGACGAATCTCGTTTACGTCCAGTCATCACAAATGGTCATGCCCCATAACACGATGCTATCGCAAACAGATCTTCAGCAGGGCGATCCCTTGGGTCCTCCACTTTTCTGCCTGTGTATCAAGGATATGGTGGATACACTGCGATTCCCCTTAATGCCTGGTACCTGGATGACGGCGTTCTAGGCGGAGACCTCCCGACAGTACTAGACGATATTCGAAAAGTCATTGTTTTGGTGTGATAAGTGGCCTGACTCTGCCCCGGGCAAATGTGAAGTATATGTTACAGCTCATAACGGAATTGAATCATTCGATTTAACGGGCCTCTTTGGCCTACTCCCTGGCGTTGTTGACAAGGCTGACCTGGAGCTGCTAGATGTGCCCTTGCTGCCGGATGGGATACCAAAAGCACTAGCCGGTCGAAAAGACAAACTGGACTTCGCCACAGGCAGACTACCCCAATCGGGGGTCCACTGCGGCCTGTTTCTCCTTAGATCTTGCTTTTCAGTCACAAGGTTAACACACCTAGTTAAAGGTTGCAATTTATTCTCATCGCCTGAACTTTTACAGTCTTTTAATGATCTTAGCTTAGACACTTTAGAGGAGATACTAAATCTTCAGCTTACCGCTGCGGCAAAGGATCAGGCAATGTTTCCGATCTCTCTAGGCGGCTTAGGTATGCCGGACGCGGTCGTGATGGCTGGACCCGCGATCGTGTCATCATTGACTCAGGCTTCGGAGAGGGTTAGGGCTCTCTTTCGTCTGACAGCACTACAACACTCCACGCACCCTGGGGTCCAATGAATGCTAACCACCGAGCACTTCAAAAAAGACCTTGCGAAAACAAACTTCTTTGCGAGCGCTTGGGAACCTCCATTGAGACCGCTAAACAAGAGACCGATTACTGCTCTCAACAACTACACAACACGTTCGATGGGGCACATTTTAAAAAAGCACACGAAACGCTCTTTGTACAATACTGGATTAAGGGTATGCCCTACCTATCTGGCAAGGAATATTTAAACCTACTAGAGCTCAGGATCAACGCACTATCAACGCGTGCCAGATTGGCCAGGGGACGCCCGGCCTACAACAAACGTTGTAGGCACGGGTGTCATGTTCCTGAGACGTTGGCTCATGTCGCTCAGATGTGCGATACAACACAGAAGCAAACTATAAAGAGACATGACGACGTCTGTGAGAGGGGTCATGAGGTGATTCGTGAGCGAGTATTCCGTCGACCGGGCGCACCGGGTCTAAAGCCCGACCTCGTAATAACAACACCTACCGAGGTCTGGGTTTTAGATGCCGAGGTTTGCGGCCCGAACAGGGACCTGGCAAAAGCGCGGCAGGACAAGATCACCAAATATGACGTCGAGGATCATCATTATCTCTGTGAGTGTTGTATGGGACTCCGAATCTGCGAGTACGCTCTTGAGGGTCGGCGTCACGAAGAGGAATCTTATGGATCTTACCGTCTTAACGTTGCAAGGATATACCGCTCGCACCGGGTTTATAAGAGCGGGGGCTACCATTAAGCAAGAACACGGACAGCTGATTTTTAACCTCACGTGACATCTTTTTACCACAATTTTTATTAAGGCAAGCACTGCCGAGTGTGCAAACATATTGTAAATGATTAATAAATCATCACAATATATATATATATATATATGTGTATAAAGCAGGTAGACCAGGTCGCTTTAAGCTCTATATAATTGTATAAAAACGTAATGGTACAGCTTTATATAATATAAATTGTGTTACATAACGTTTTACGAAAAATTCGTTTTTTCAGCATTCGTATGAAGTCAATAAGAAAATCTTTTCCTCGTCATACTTAGCAGCGAAACATGACCTCAGGCGCGATATCTGCATTTAGAAACAGCTAAAGAAACTTTTACGACTATACCCTAAAACTTCGAGTCAAACCGGTCCGTTTTCTTGGTACGTCTTTTCCCGTCGAAATCGACCGAAATCTGCACCTCAGTAAAGTGACAGCGAATTGAATTTATTTGTGTAGCTTTGAATGTATGCCTTTTCTCTTTCCGTGCCATACAGGGTATCAAAAGCCCGTATATGTTTGCTGCAGCTGTGTGTTACGTTCTTTTGGAGTGCACGGAGCGATAGAGGCTGCATAGTTATGTCTCTAGCCGCAGGCCACTATATGCATACATACAAGCCGGTATGTATTGATTTTTCTAATGTGAACTCTGCCTTATGTGTACTGTTCCCAGCGAGCCAAGCTATAGCTTGACGAAGAAGCGAGATAAGATTACACACACACGTGTCGGCGAAAGCGCTGATTGCTTCATTGAATGTGAAACTCATCATTGTGAGTGTGATGCTTGCAATTTACTTTCTTCTTCTGCTAGCTAGCGACTTAAAGCGTACCTATCCCAGTCAAAGGAAATACTGCGTTCAAATCAGCGTAGTGGTACCGCGCTGGCCTGTTGGACGGGTCTAGCCAATACTCACTGCAACGCTAAGCAGGTAGACGGAACTGAGAACTGAGTTATTACCCCAAAAAGACCCTTACGGCACATGGGGACCTTTAGAGCTTCCTTTTTCAAGTTTAAAAGATCCCTCGGCAAACTGTGTTCACTGCCAAGGAGGGGGCGTTTAGTGGGTACGATTCTCAGCGAGCTAACATACAACCGCTGAGGTCGAGTCCCACACTGTTCGAGATAGAAAGTGCGACCCTCATTCCTTACTCAAAGCAATAGTACGTAACAACATTTAACTCTTTGACAGACTATATTTTAGCCTGCTTTGTGCTTCTTCTAGGAGGAGGCAATTTGACACTGGCCGCAAGGCACGGCACCGATGACTTTAGGCCTTTTACAGAAACTAAAGTCAAACAAGTGATAAAGTCTGCAGGCTTAGACCCAATCGACCAAACGAAAATCTGACCCAAATAGAAAGCGAACAGCAAACATTAACTTATTTTACCTGCCGCTCATCGCTAACTATACAATGCGTGCCCACGTTAAGGCAGAGACAGAAACGAAATCGTATACAAGGTCTAAACATTCCTCGTAGCATAGCTAGATTATACGAAACCGATGCCGCTGAGTAGACACCAGAACAACACGCATTCAGGAAATTGTTTCTTAGGAGCAGTGGTGCAATTCAAGATGAACCTAGATGCAGTCCACAACAAATTCTTGATTACTTGGGAACAATGTATAATAATCTACCTCGTGATATTATGTGGGACTCAACTCCAGCGGTCGGTTGGATGTTGGTCCGTCAAGACCCACCCACATTCGCCCAGCTGCCATCTTGATGCTGTGCTGGATGTGTGCTCCACAAGCATGCTGGTCTTCCACACCTCTTTTGCTCTTCTTGTCTAGCCCATATCAATCCTAGTTGAGCTATGACGGTTGCCCTTGCTTGCTCTAATCGCTTGCATTTCATGAGAGTGTTTTCGGGGTCATCGTCGGGATGCCATCCGCACAATGCACGCAGGTGCGCCCAAGAAACCTTTGCCTATACGAAAGAGATAGCTTTGGAAAGCTCATCGTGGCCGGTAAGACACTGCCCATTGAAAAAAAAAGTTCATTTGCAATTCAATTATATTTATTTCACTCAGATTGAGTATAATAAAAAAGTTTATTTTCCCTTCCGAGCAGTGCGTCCACGTGATCCATGTATGCACATGGTGAGCCGGCTAAGTGAATGACCTGGTGAGCCTGTGGGGGGTGACATCGCATTTCTTGCCACGACCTTATCGTTCTTTCGCTCTGAGCTTCTTTTGTGTTTTTTCAAAAATTATTCATTTATTCATGAATATCTATTTTGTCCCCTTCAAAGTAATCCCCATGAGATATTATACACTTGTGCCAACGGTTTTTCCAATCTTCGAAGCACTTCAAAAAACCATTTTTTTTTATCTTGTTCGGCTCCTCCTTCGATGCCGTCTTTATCTCGTCAAGCGTAGCGTAACGTCGTCCTTTCATGGGCCTCTTCAGTTTAGGGAACAAGAAAAAGTCACAGGGGGCCAGATCTGGGGAATACGGTGGCTGCGGCATCATTAGTGTGTTGTTTTTGGCCAAAAACTCGCGCACACGCAACGATGTGTGAGCAGGGGCGTTATCGTGGTGCAAAAGCCAATTTTTGTTCTTCCACAAATCCGGGCGTTTCTGGCGGATTGCTTCGCGCAAATTGCGCATAACTTGCAGGTAATATTCCTTATTGACCGTTCTACCCTGTGGCAAGAACTCATGATGCACCACGCCCCTGCAATCGAAGAAAACTGTCAGCAAAACTTTCACATTCGACCGAACTTGGCGCGCTTTTTTCGGTCTTGGTTCGTGCGGCAGCTTCCATTGAGATGATTGAGCTTTGGTTTCCACGTCATAACCATAAACCCACGATTCGTCACCAGTTATGACCCTCTGGAGCAAATTTGGGTCGTCGCGGACAGAGTCCAACATCTCATTAGCAATGTTCATGCGATGCTGTTTTTGGTCGCAATTGAGCAATTTTGGTACGAATTTCGCGGCGACCCGTCTCATGCCCAAATCATTGATAAAAATCGAATGGCACGAGCCAATCGATATGTTTAGGTCCTCAGCAACTTCTCTAACGGTGATTCGACGATTGGCCAATACCATTTTCTCCACTTCATTAATTTTTTCGTCTGCTGTTGAAGTGCTCGGGCGTCCGGCACGCTCTTCGTCGTTCACATCTTCTCGGCCTTCTGAGAACATTTTGTACCACCGATAAACGCTGCTTCGGTCCAAGGTAGCTTCTCCGTATGCCACAGTCAACATTCGGAATGCATCCGCGCACTTAATTTCGTTTTTCACACAAAATTTGATACAGGTTCTTTGATCCATTTTTTTGAATAGGTAAAAATCGAAGACGATCCAAAACACGTGCAAGCAAAGCAGCTGTCAACAATTAAGTGAACATTCAAAATGGCCGAGCTTGTCGGCATAAGTGAGAGACATGAGTACCAACATAACGCCACAAAAAATCGAAATTCGAATATACGTAACCCGCAAAAATTCAAAAAGTCGCGATACTTTTTGAACACACCTCGTATATATATAAACTCCTTTAGCAGTGAGTAAAAGCATCAATGATAGTAACGTTTTTACGCCATATACCCTTCACATCCCGA